>CM060616.1:32156771-32474271 GCA_030578275.1 Meda fulgida | reverse complement strand
GGTGGTGCGATTGCTAATGAGCAACACCTGTGAAGCACACCGGTCTCGCGCCGTTCTCTCACGTCCCTCGGCCGTCCTGTTCGCCACATGCATGATAAAACTTACCTTAAATCTAGTCAGTGAACCTGGTGGCATAAGGCCTGCAGCTTGATTGTTTCCAATAGGGCCTTGTCCAGCCTACAGTTCCAGAAACATAATCTGTAGTCCATGCTTTAAATTTTGATTTAGCATTAGCATAGTATTAGCAACTAGAAGATTTGTTTACCGCAACTTGTTGCTGAGGAGGGAATAACCCTGGTTGATTCTGGGGCCCACCAATGTAATACGGCAGCCCCTGTTTATCAGAACATGGTCGAAACACAACATCTCAGATTAGATTGGAAATAAATGTACATTGTAATAAACCTTGAATGAATGAATGAATGAATGAATACCCCGTTAGAGGGAGCGAAAGGATAAGCCAACTGAGGTCCCATGTTGGGTGGAGCGTAGGGAACTGCGGCCACAGGTGGCTGCTGAAGCACATATGGAGAAAGAGCGGCTCCAGGCAGAAACTGGCAGACACGAAAGAGTTTAATCACATGCATAGGACATTATCCCAGTGGGATATACAACGCATTTAAGTCGTAAATCATCAGTTCTTACTTGTGTGAACGGAGGCTGTCCTATAACAGCAGCACCACCAGAAAACATGGGTGGATTCAGACCACCCACCAGTTGAGGGTTAACTCCATTCACACCAGTAACCAGACCACCATTCAGACCGTTGATCAGACGCAGCTTCTAAAAATAAGTGCAGCTTAAAGCGTCAATATTAACAAACTTAACACAAGATAATCCTGATGATATGAATGATCTTACCTTGGCTGAGGTGATCTAAAGGAGAAGAAAGTATCGGAGTGATTAAAGCATGTATGGATGAATTGATCAAACATGAATTACCAAAAGAATATAACATGATAAAATGGATTAGAGTGAATCAATGTACTCACATCAGCCATTATGGCCAGTACCATAAAGATGACAGCAAACTTCTTCATCTTACAATCTGAAAAATATCATCAAACAGCACATTTTAAAGTTACACAGTCTGAATTTGATATTCAAATAATATTTTAATAGCAAAAAATGTTGCTGGCACCCACCTGTTTGTCACTCCAGCAGTGATTTGCTCTGTCATGTACAGTACAGCAGATCTCCAGTCTTTTATTGAGCTGGATGGTCTAGTTCAACCAATTAGAGTTCAACACTAATCCAGCTGTGTTTATCAGTATTGGGAAGCATTAGTTATGGTTTTGTTATTCATATATTTTTAAGTTCACCACCAGGATTCTGGAAGAATTTGTGGTCATTTGAGTTTTTAAGGATTTGGGGTTCTCAGAGTGACTAAACGTACATATCTGTACATAAGTACATACGTCACATGACATCACATTCACTGTAACCTGCACAGACAGATGAAAACAAAAATGTGGTCTCAGCTGTAGTTTTTCTCTTGACCTTTATGGAAACACTGTTTGTGTTGTAATCTCATTGCTCCTGGTCTAAATGTCTTGGGTCTTAGATCGTTCACATTGTCATGTAGTCAACAAATGCCAGCCCTATAGACCATGACACCACAAAAGCAGCCCTAACTGAAAACCATAATGTGACCTGATGGTTTAAAACAATGTCTACTTGCATATATATAAATATTGTAAGAAAAAGAACCACTTGTTTTTCGCTTATGTATAAGTGCTGTAAATCCATAGGTAGCTGTAATCCATAGGTTAATTACATTAGTTATGCAAAACATGTCAAAAATATCATTTATGACATGATCATATCTAATTTTTTTTTATTACTTTGCAGAATCTAAAATCGTTTGATTTCCTTTTTTTATCATGACATAACACCTATACTGGGTTTCATTTCAGTTCTGATAACTTTACTATCATTTTAAAATGTAGGAAACGGTAGTAATAAAAAAATGAAAAATTAGTATAGGCAAGTCCTATACCTTTATTGTGGATTTATATCCTACATGACCAAGTAAACATTTATAAGCTTGTGTACGTTTGTTGGGACTCAAGTCACAAGAGATCATAACTGAAAAATATCAGATTGTTCAATCATTTTATCTTCTCAAATTGTAAACAAACATCATTATTAACACTGTGCACAGTAGACAACATTTACAGAAAGTCTGGTAAAATAAAACAGTTAAGACATTCTGTTTAAAAAACTTAAAAGTTTAATGCATGTTCATCTTCTGTATACAACACACACAAAGGTTACGTAATAACAAAGGCATGCAAATAAAACTAAGATAGTAACTTAACTAAAAAAACTAAAGCTTTAGAATATCAGAAAAAGTGCAATGTATCAGAGCGCAACAAGAAAAAGTGCTGAGTAATGGAAGTGAGGGCAAATCTGACATCTGGAAGTTGGTGCTAATGCCATTATGGCAAGAATAATAATTGTGCAGTTCAAGCATGTCTGGCTTAATCCTTCAGATGTCTGACAGCCACATAAGCTTATCAGGAAAAGGCTTTGTGATTTGCAGTTAAATATGTTAAGTGCATTCTGTGGCTAACTGTAAGCTACTGCAAAAACCTGTCTTGGAGGCAGTTCATGTTTTCCCTGAATTAGGCATTCCTGAGCTGAAAAATAAAAAAATATATTCTTTCACTTTGTGTTTCACATATTGTTCAATGGCACAGTTATGCAATTACCCCAAGAGTACCATAAAAATAATGTGAACTTTCTCATAGCATACAGTATAGCATAAGACCTATACTTTTTCCTTAAAGTATCCTACATTATTCCCCCTAGTCTTATTCCAGAGGTAATATAGATTCCTCCTCTTCAGTGTTGTCCAGTTTCTCAGAAGTCACCGTCGCAGGCATGGTCTCCTCTACAGGCTTGTGTGTATGAATGTCAGACTCCTCTGGAATATTTAGCCTAGTTTCTTGTTGTGACAATCCGATGTATGCAGGCTCTTGGAGTGGCTCTATAACCCCAGTAAACTCATTTGCATTTGCTTGTGACATTCTACGACAGCAAAATAACAGACAAATGCCACCGAGAACAAAACCAGTCAGTAAAGTCGGAGCTACGTAGTAATATCTCTGGGTCAAACCTGTGGACGACAGAAAAGAGAATGCAAAAGCAAATTTTTCATTGCAAATCAGTTTGTTTGTTGTTTTTTACGATAAAACTTGATTTAAAACTTACCCTTCACAGTGACAGTGTTGATACTAATGACTTCACCCATTTTGTCTTTCACAGTAAACGTCCCTCTATCAGAAGATGTCAACATGCCCAGCACAAGGGAGTTATTCACGACAGATACTCTGTTAGTGTATTCGGGTGAACACGCAGCATCGTTTCCGCTCACGCTGCAAACCCGGGTCTCAGTTGAACCAGTGAAAGTTACCGTCACAGGGTCTGAGCCGAACAGGTCAAGGGTGAGATTGTCACCAAACTTCTTTGCACAGAACGTTTGATAAGCTGAAGAAAAAAATTGCACATTTTAGTAAAATAAGCCTTTCTTTTTCTGTAGAAAAAGAAACACTGTTAAAAAAAATCAACAACCTTTAACATTAAGAGTGACAGCACCAGGATGCCCATGTTCCTCTTCTGTATTGTGATAGCACCGATATAATCCCTTATCTGCCATGGTGACCCCGAATATGGTAAGCGATAGATCTCCGTCCTTATAATGATGTAGTGAAACTGATACCCTGCCTTTAAAACTTGAACCATAATTTGTCATTCCTTTTTGAACTTGTAACACAGTTTGGTCATCTTTTTTCCATAAGACGTTCACAGCTTCATCAGCGATCCGTTTCTCTGTACGTGCATAGCAGGGTAGTGTGACGTTGCTTCTGATTGTGGCATTCACAGTAGTGGGGACTAAACAATGAAAAGATACAAAACAAAGCTCAAGATCACATCGAACATTGGCAAACAAATTAGGATGGTAAACTTTACAGTTAAATAAATGATCGTAAACCATGCTTAACTAATGAAGTTAGTCTAGTAAACTTACCAAAAACTTCCAAGTGAAATCTACAAAGCAATGCTAAATTGCACAAGACCTTGTACCAGCCTTCATCATTGTACAGAACAGGATACAGTTTTAGAGACAGGTTTCCAGCCTTGAACTTTTCAGAGATGCTTACTCTGTTCTTAAAGCTGTCCCCTTCTGTGCAAGTCCCTTGCGCACATTGCATGACACCCAACTTCTCATTTTTAGTTTCTAATTCCCAAAAAATATTGCCATTACATGTCTTGTAACAAGGGATATTCGCAGTATCCCTCACTTTCACCGCATCATGGACTTTTCCACCCAGACAGGCAGGTATAGCTAGCAGGGAAGACAGAATTTAAATTAATTTTAGATTAACATGTTTCATTGTTAAAAAAAAAAAAACTAGTTTAAATAGCAACTAATTTAAACACTATAATGTGTAGGGAAGTGACAGGCTTTTGCTAGCCTGGATGCCAGCAGAACTTATCCCCGCCCACAACATTTGAGGATGGGAAGTTCGGTCTGGACTTGATCCGTTGTGAAGCAAGTATGCCCGAACCAAAGCTGTTCGGACCAATCAAATTGTCGGGGCGGGCTTTATACGATGATGGACAGATGATCAACAGTAACGCAATCATCCACCTCACCAAAGAGCGCTTGTGTTGAATTTGTTTACAACAAAGAATGGCTGCCACTGGAGAATTTAGATGTGTAGATTCAGCCATCGCATCTGTTATAGAAGATGTAGACAGCGCATTCATTTTAAAATAGGAACAGAGAACCGCGATCAAGGCATTTGTCGATCGGAAATAATTGTTTTTGCCGTCCTTCCTACTGGATTCGGTCTATCCAATTGAGTGCAGAGGCATTTTCTTTCGTGGTTCGGTTGAAACACACCCCATAATCACAGCCCAATGGAGCAGTATCAGACTCACATTCTGACTAGAATATGAGTATGAGTATGGCCTGACGTCAGGCCAGGCTTTTGCAGTGACAAAGTGATTAACAATTGCAACCATTGATGATGCAATGCAACAAAGTTGAACAGAGCTCCATAAGCAGCTATGTGTGGACAGACCACATTATTTAAAAAGTTATCAAGAAGAGAAAATCACAATATATTATTTCACAAAAGAATAGAAATTGACATCTTACCAAACAGTAATAGAAGACAATAACTGTGGATCCCTGATGGGTTCCTGGCTGGTACATGACAAAATGGCATCATAGTTTGTCTCCTAAACTGTAGCATTTACAAGTGAAAACAAGAATCAGACCTAATTTAGACAAAAGAATGCAATTTATTTGACCACAAAAAGGGTGATAAACTGAGAGAAGCACTTCCACTCAATCATTTGTGTCATACACAGTTTCAACATCATGCTGATGTTTTTATGAGTATTAAAACAGAGATTAAAGATTACTTAAAGCAAATATTAATACAATTTGAACTACCTTAATAACTAAAATATAATTTATAACCGTTTATTAATAAACGGTTATAAATTATAATATAAATTATAAATATAACAGTTAGCAAAAATAACATTGCTGCTTTTATTAACTTTAAGGCACCAGTTAAACATACCGGCAAGTATTCAAAAGGCATATTAGTTGTTAAAACAATTGGTTATGCAGAATATGTTTAACTTAGATGACAAATACAAGCTTGAAAATTTTCAAACAATAGCACCTCCATATATAGATTTTACACCTCTATTCCATTGAATGTAAAAAGTAATCACAGACCAAAAAGTGGCCATTTAGGCCTAGGTGAAAAAAACGAACTCGTGGTTCACCCGAAGGTGAAAAAAAACAATCGTTAAAACCACAGAATCTTTAATGTAGCGATTTTAAGTTACTTTCTTAACCTTTTTTCTAAATAAAACGTTTTGTTTAACAAATTCCAACTAATCAAATCTGTATCGGATTAATAACAACAACCTCTGTCCTTACTGTACGCCTCTGCCACAACTAATTTCTCTTCTACTGAAAATGTACCACATGTTGTCGTTACCACCAGAAAAGGTGCGCTGCCACCACCTGCTGTGCTGGAGTATGGCGAAGATTGAGGAAGATTTACAGGTTGTATTCACCCTGTATTCACCCCGTTCGCCCTCACTCACAACGCGCTCTCCAGCCCCGTTCACTGCGCTAGCTTCTCGCAGCAACATGAATTGCAAGCGCTCTTATGAGGTGGTTTAAACGGCTGATTAATCATTCAGAGAGCTTGACATTTTATTTTTGAATTTAAAAAAATGACAGATGTTCGGACTTCGGTGACTTCATAGCTGGCTACGGCCATGGACTTCTAACATGTCGTTAGCATTGTTGTCATTGTCATCACAAAAAAGTTTGTTACCTTCTGCAATTTTGCTAAAAACGTTTTCGCTTTCCTCCCGTTTCCTGCTTTTTCAGCACCTCGTGGGTAGCTTCGCTTCATTTTTACTCCGTCTACTTCTCTGTACACTCTGTCTGTCACTGTACACCGTCTGTCAATTACTTATTTTTCTCCGTCAGTTTTTTGGGCGCATTACAGCTTTGTCACTTTCGCGCAGAGGTGGGGGAGGTGGGGGGGGGGGCGTTCTGTCTGCTACACTAATGATTTGATGCCTTTTTCGCAAATTTCTTTTAGAAATATATAATTTGCGAAAAGTAAAAAAAAAAAAAAAAACTTAAGCATCATTTAATGGGACATTTTGGGGGCCCCTAGGTAGTTCGGGGCCCAAGGCAATTGCCGACCTTTGCCTAATGGTTCCGCACCTGATCATTTTTTTTCTTCTTCAGGAACCTCATTATTGCAATTTGCCCATATTATTCTACAAGTTTCTGGTCGACTATTTTTTCCTACACGAACGCATCGTGTGTAGCACTTTTATGATGGAGACATGGAGTGATTTATTTTTATGGACTTCAAAACAGAAACAGCCATTGACTCCCATTATAAAGCTTGGAAGAGCCAGGACATGTTGTAACTCTGGTTGTATCCTTCTGAAAGACTAAAGTCATATACACCTTGGCTTGAGAGTTAGTAAATCATGGGCTAATTTAAAGTTTTGGGTGAAATATCCCTTTAACTCAAAACCACTTGAGGCCTTTTTTATGGATTTATGTGAGGCTTTTCTACATTGAATAAACCACTGTGAAGAATTAAAAGATAGCCTAGTATCGGCTGAAAAAGAAACGGGTAACTGATAACTGATCTAAAAGAATGGTCCTTACACTGACTAAGCTATCATTCAATTAAATTACTTAAAACACCACGTGCATGATACTATTATAAGGAAGACATAAAAACCAAATTTCTTACATCCTTTTTTTGTTGTTGATTTATTAAGAATTGAGACCATAATTATACAAGATTACAACATGGATTTTTTTGAAAGAAACAAAATCCACTAAGTAAATCGATTTGTACTCCCCAAGAAATTATATCTTTACCAAGTAAACAAATAATACTAATTAAAACAAAACTGTGAGGGATGAGGAGTGGGGGATGGGGATGGGGGTTGATGGGGAGATGTGTGAGTGTTGGGGGGGGGTAAATGGCTTTGGAATTATTTTTCAATGTTGTTGTTTTTTTTTGTTCTGGTCTTCATATGCACCACAGAAACCGCCAGTAACATTCCCAGTAGGCCAGAACACAACACTGCTGCAAATACTTGGTAATGTAGAGAGAGTGCATGAAGACCTCCTGACAAATCTGTTTTTTAGGAAATAAAGTGAATAAGTAATAAACAGGAGCTTATCTTGAGGGTTGGGAAAGAATTTTGCTCACAAAATCAATTTTATGAAAAAAACATATCCGTAAAAGGACTACAAGAGTTTCCAAATATATAGAAAAGCAGCACGTTTACTCTTACCTTTTACATGATCAAAAGGTTTTTCTTTGCTTTGTTGGTTTGCTAAAAACAACATATAAAAGGTGATCAAGCAGGAAAATAAACACTAATAATTATAATGCTCACATAAGAAATCAAATACCCTCGCTTACTGTATAGTTGCACTCCTTTGTCAAAATCCAAGTGTTTTTGATATAATGTTGCACAGTGGTATGTGGAAAGGTCGCTAGTGGAGATTTGGGCAATTCTAAGTCCAGTCATCTGCTCCTCCATAAAACCCTCAAAACGACTTTCATTATAGTTCCAGACAACAGACAGTTGTCCATTATGTTTTAGACTTGTGACCATCAGAGCCATTGGCCTCCCCTCACTCATTTTCAGCCAGTGGATGTCATTGTAGAAAGAGATGTTACACCTTAATACCACTGTGTCTCCAAGGTTAACTTCTTTCAATTGTACTGCTTCCACATGGTTTAGAGGGAAAATTATGAGAACTGACAGAAAGAAAAGATAATCATGAAGCAACATAATTGCTATATATTTTCTCCTAACTTGATTGCATTGTGTTTAATGCACTCAATGTTAAATTGATGATTACTTGATCCATATGTGTTGGAACTACTTTTTTTTTCATGAACTGAAATGAATTGTTGGATTGTTAGTTCTCAACATTCTCAGAGAGTAAATGTTGAAATTGTGTTCTTTTATGTGTTTTTAATGTTTAATGTTTAGTTACGTTTGACATTTAAAATGGTTTCTGTTATGTTGACGTTTTTGGGGTTTCCACAATGCTGAAGAGTAGAGCTTGTGGTTTGGTTGTGGATGGCTGAATGTATAAAAAACATATTTTACATTGCTTCACTTTATCAGCAATATACTGCCTGTGCCAGAGTAGAAACAAGTTACTCCCTTGCACTGTGTTAACTAACATAAATTGTCAATCACTGACAAGGGCTTTTTTGTCCAGAACAGGACTTTTCCATTTATTCAAAATCACAGACTTGGATATATTGGAATCTTCTTAATATAACTGAGATGTTTTAACTAAAAATCATAGACTAAGTTTAACTAAAAATATGTGTAACCAAAAAAAGTATAATCATAAAGCATTTTTCCGTGTAACAGATACACTGAAATTATGTGATAGCACTTATTTTATAAAGTTTATTTTAAAACTGTTTGTTTTTTTTAAAGATATTTACTTTTAAATCTTACCTGTTATTAAGCATGATAACACCATTGTTGTCAGTCCAGTGTTTGCTTGATCTCTGAAAGACTGCACGATTTCTAGTCGAAGGAAGTAAAACTGTTCTCTGCCCACCTCAAGTGTACAAGGTTTTTTTTTTTAAATGTTTCCATTAGTGTTGTTATTGGTATGGTCTCTTAAATACAGTTAAAGGAAAACACTTGGTGAATTCCTACTAAAAGATAATTAGCTTTTAAAGAAGGCAATTGAATAAATCATTTTTGTTAAGTAGAAAGCAGTCATTTTCTTCTTTAGTTAATCAGAAAGCAGTCATTAATTTATTTAGTCAGCGTTAGATTCTCTCTTACTTTCGATTCAGGTGAAATGAGACATTTCTGTTTTCCTTCTTGCTTTCAGTAAGTTCACTGCTAGCTGCTGTAATGGGATCAGTTTTGCCTGTTCACTGAAGGTTATTTCCGACAATTCAGACACCAACGCCTGTTCTGAGACCAGAATCCATATGCATTGCAACACTATCTTGCAGGAGGAAGTTGTTTGGCCAAAGGAAATAGGTTTACTCACACAAACATTTAAGAGTTTCATAGGTGTGTGAAAGCCACAAGCTACATATTTGTTCTGAAATACAGTATGGGACCAACAGAAAAAAAATTATAAACATTATCGATCAGCATTTTAGCATCGTATTTTAGTATTGCTTTTTGAAGACTCAGAGGTAGCATTTAATTGTGGTTAGCAGGACAGTCCATGCATTTATTTACAATGCTGATCCTGCTCGGCAGCTTTTCCCGTTTATGCATGTTAGTTTTTACTATTGTTACTATAAACATTCTGCATCTCTTCTTCTATGACAAGATTTTTTTCCAGAGCACAGAAACATTCAGACAGAGAAATCTGACAGAAAATAGTGGCATGTCATGGATGGGTGAAGTTACGGAGCCTTGCAGGTTTAAAAATGGTTTATTCAATTTAGAGGGTGTTTCAATACATCTACCACTTTATTTTACCAGTCTGCAACAACTGTTGCAAAAACCAAATGAATGGCCGCATTATAATTCTTTAGTATATCAAGAAGTCCAAAGTAGGTAGAGGCATTCCTCATTAACTGGATAGCCCTAATAAACTGACATTTAGTGTTAAAGACATGAACCCACAACTATTTTAGCCAATTAATAGCATTTTAAAATCAGACTGCTGGGTATAAAAAGAATCCATCAATAGAAGGCTCACCACAAACATCTAAAACACTGCGCAACACCTAACAAAAGGAACCAATCTTAGCCACGGATTGCAGAGAGGGAAATATAAAAATTCAACACTCAAATACGTCTGAAGTCAAACTAAATTATTATACAATATGACAAGCTATAAAGAAAAGATTTTGATCTCAGGCACTTAAGACCATGTATTAAATGTAATATTACCTATTTAATTTCACTACTCATCTATAGGGTAACTGTGTGGAACTGGTAACAACCATAGTATATTGCATGAAAAACATGGCATGGCGAGAAACCATTCATTAAATTAACTGCATTGTAAAGCACACATGCTTAGTGTAAACAGAGGACTTCATAAAAGCATACTGATCAATATACATCATTTCTGATCCGTCTAGTCTTTCTTTGGCTCTTCATTCTTGTCATCCAAAAAGCCTGGAAAGCTTTCAGCTGGTTCCCACGTGTTCTGAAACTTTGCCCCACTGAGAAAAGTAAATAAAATGTAAACAGAAAATTAAATTTCAGGGATTAAAAAATGGATTACTTTTATGATGAATTGATGCACTTTTGGGGGCTTCAAAAATCTCGTCCTCCTTGCACTACCATTAGAAAGCATGGAAGAGCCATGACATTTTATAATATATCTCCGATTGTGTTCGTCTGAAATAAGAAAGTCATATACACCTAGGATGGCTTGACGATGAGTAAATCATGGGGTCGTTTTCATTTTTGGGTAAACTATCCCTTTAATGCTTTAACTAACATCAACAAATGACCAATACATTTGTTAAAGTATTTATTCATCGTTAAGTAAGTTAATAAAAATACTGTTGTTCGCTGTTTGTTCATGTTAGTTCACAGTACATTAACTAATGTTAACAAATAAAACGTTAGATTTTAATAATGTATTAGTAAATGTTGAAGTTAACATTACCTAAGATAACTAAATGTTATAGAAGAACTGTTTATTCTTAGTCCATGTTATCTAATGTTATGTCCATGTTATGTTAACTTTGGGGCAGTTGTGGCATAATGAGCCTGAAACTGAGAAGCCCTTGAGCAAGGCACCTAACCCCCAATCGCTCCCCGGCGCCGCAACAAAAATATCTGCCAAAGGCTCCGGGTGTGTGTTCATGGTGTGTATTCACTGCTCACTGTGTTCTTGGATGGGGGAAATACAGAGCACCACACTTAACTACACATCACGTCATTTTCACTAATGTAGTTAACTAAAGTTCACTAATGAAACCTCATTGTTAGGACGTGTTACATATATGTCATTATGAACTCCAGTGACAAACCACTGACTTACATTTTTATGAACAGAACTAGGTTAAGCTGAATGCTACTGGTGGTTCTCTTTGGTGGTGTAATATCAGATGAGGAAGACTTACCATAATGTGCAAGGCATCCACTTGACCCGAACTTCATTTCTTCCCTTTAAAAATGAAATGGATGTCAGATTAAAGCATGATGACATTTTATTTACAAAGTGATTTAAGGGCTCATGGGATGATGCATAAAAGCACTGTATTCCTACCTTATTGTTTCTCCATCTCAGAATATTTTCAACAGGAAACACGCCATTGTATGCGTCATGAGAACAATCTACAGAAAAAAACATCAGCAATGAGAATTTAATTAACAAATAAACCGGCATGAGAATACTAATAAAACAGTGAATCCAGTCAAGTTTTGTATGTCATTCAATCAACATGTTCTATTTTTGTACTATTACCTGCCATTTTCCGCTTTCGCATCGGAGTACAGAGTCCGGACTCCTCACTTGCAGCGGGATTTTTTCCTTCATCTGTTACTTTTTCAGTTTCAGTTGCTGACTCTGATTCATTTGCATCTTCACTAATCTGAATTTGGCAAGAGGCAGTTGACATGACGGCATATACTTTCCTAACACTTGACTGTCCAACACCTGAATCCGACATGTTTCCTGGTCTTAAATCTGGGTTTTCTGCTACACTTTGGGGCGACAGTTGTGACGTGCTGGTGTGAGGTACGTTCACCGGCGTGGATTCTGCCCCGCGTTTGCATGCAGATCCAGGTGTTGTACCTGCAGAAGCTGGAGTTGGTTCACTCAAAAGATTCTGTTCTGAAGAGTTATTTTGCAAGGGAGAGCTATTTGAGGACAAAGCAGCCTCCAGCTGGGAGTCTGAGATTCTTTCGAGACGAATCTCGAACCTCTTAGGCTTAATTTCATTGGGAACAATAAGGTTGGTGTGGATCCTCTTGTGCACGGTCCAAGCACACTGAGTGGTAAACATTTGCTCACACTGACTGCAGCTGAACTGAGGTTGAACTTCCTGACTGTGTGCGGTCAGCCCCTGAAGGGTAGTGAACATCTGCCCACATCTGTTGCAATTCTGAGGCATTGAGCACTTGTGACTCTTGAACAGAAGGTCCGTTTTAAATCTTCTCTCACATTTACGACAGATATACACACTAGGGACCTGGTGCTGGGCTCTAGAGGGGTTATCGCACTCATCCGATGAACAACACAGACATTGTCTCTGCATGCTGAGGTGCTGTCGGTCTCGAAGACCACGAACAACACTAATTTCATTTGAGTGATTCTGCTTTTTGATTATTTTTCTTTTTTTTAATTTTTCAAATGTGGGCTGTGATGTTGTCTTGCTTGATGATGCTTTCTGCCCCTTCACTTCTGACACCTTGGTGGGACAAACTATTTTCGGTTTAACCGCAAGCTGTTTGCATTTCGTCTCTTGCCACTTTTCAGCAGTTGCACACCTTTTCTGAACCTTATGGCCTGATGAAGCTACAACAACAAAAAAGCAAAAATTAGGATTGCTAAAATTCAATGAGCGCACATTATTTATAATAACAAGATGCAAAACATGCACTGTATAATGGTGTTTATTTAGTATTATTAATATACTTAATAATATTTAATATTTTGAATATTTTTTTATATATTCAGTTCTCATTTAAATTTTTGTTATAGTAATTTTGTTATGTGATCTTGTTGTTTTTATTGGTTTTGTTTATTATTTCTATTTAGCTTTAATTTATTTTTATTTCAGTTTTAGTACTTTTAGTGCTTCAACTTAAAATCGTTTCATTTCAATTAGTTGCCAATTCCAAGTTTCTAAGTATTCTTCTAAATATATTATCTGTATTTTATTTTATTTCAATTAACAAAAAATATATATTTGTATTAGTTTTAGTTAACAATACCAACACTGGTTTATACCCCAGATTATGTTAATCAAACTGAATTGAAAAAATGCTTTAAAATTAGGGCTGGGTATTGACACAAATTTCACGATTCGGTTTTGGTTTCGACTCAATAGTTTCCAGTTCTATCCCGATTTTGATTACATTCATATCAGGTACAGTACAGTACATGGCAAAGTGATTCAAGATGAAAAAAAAATCTCAAACAATGCTGTTAACTATACAGGGAGTCAGTTGGTACATTACTATAATATTTAAGGTTAAAAAATAACTGATTTGTACACAATTAAATTATAGTAAAAAGTAAAAACGTTATAATATACGTTATATATTTTCTAATCTAATTTGTTTTTTGAAATATAAACATTTAAATGGTGGCCGTCATAAAAACTTGTTTTCATGACTTGTTTTGAAGAACAGTAAAAAAAAAATATATATATATATATATACAAAAAAAATATTCATTATTCATGTTTAGCAAAATGCTCCTCTCTAGAGTTCATTTTCTAGCTGACTAATGAACTTATGGCCATTGAATGGCTTTTCTGAGGTAAATATAACAATACGCAGACTTCCCACCTTGCACTCATTTCCAGGAGGTAGAGCGCACCACTCCATAAAGAAAAATATATATTAATAAAATTATTTTTTAATTTAATTTCCAATTATTTTATTATATTATTCGTTCGAATAAGCCACTTAAATCAAAAAACGGGTTTGTTAATTCAATAGCAGGCTATTTTTGCACCAAAAGTGATGTAGGCTAGAGTGTCACAAAATAAGAGGGGAGGGTCTTGACAAAATCAGAATGCAAGTGGTCACAGGAGACACATTTGAAACACATGTTAGCACCAGGTGTAAATGGTAATGCGTCTTGGCTGACCACTTATATTCTGATCACCGAAAACACATCTTAAACAGGGCTTCTCTCTTTGTCTCTGATCAGTCATAAACTGAAAACAGCATAGACATTTTATTTTTACCCAGTCCTATTTAAAACAGAACACTGTACATTGTATTCATTATTTCCACTTTTTTATATAGTATTCATTTGTATTTTGTAGTGGAACTTTTCTGTAATTTGTTTATTGCTGCAAAAAGTTCAAGTTCATTAACTTAAAAGTGAGTACCTGGTTTGATTGAACGTGCTGTCTTTGGTCCACTGGCTTTAGCATTCCCCAGACTGACACCTCTCTTGCCAACTGAGACATCATCTGCTATTTCTTTAGGTCCCTGTAACAGAAAAAAAATCATAAATTATTCAACTGAATTAAAAAATTTGAAACAAACATTAAATAAATAAATAAAATGTCAGTGAGGTGTCAGTAAAATGACAAATTGGTGATAATGACCAACAAGAAACATTGATTTAACCAAAACTGGATGCAGATTTATACAGCACTACAAACAAGTGGAAACACTGACAGCACAACACATGCCCACTCACCACATCCCCTGTCCTGAGACTGTTTGAGCTCTGTACGCCAAGCAGAGAATTATCACGTGACACTTCAATCTCGTCATCCTCTCTTTTGAAGTCACCCCTCTGAGCCCTGAAGATGGCGTCTGTCTTTTGCTGCTCACTTTCCTCCAAATGCTGCTTTAACAAGTCGATCTCCCTCCAGCTCCGGGTGATCTCCACTCTGGTCTCCAGCAGCACTTTGCTAAATATTTTGACTATCTCTGATGTTGTCGTCACCATGAGTCCTTCAATCAGAGTCCTGAACTTGGCTGATAAGGGATCTTCCACTTCCATTTTGTGTGGCTGGCTGGTGGTGGATTTCTAACACAGAGAGGGCAGACTTACTGCCAGCTTCCCAAAACCCTTCTATTGTGCAACTATACAGAGCAAAGCTGAGAAACAGCTGTCCAGGTTCAGGTTACCTTTCAATAGAGGAGATATATACAGATATAGAAGTTGTTTATGACAGTAACAGATACTTAATATTCCTGTGTGACCTGCTGATTTTAGTGTTATTTAATATTATATGGCTGCCTTCATTGTGACAATCTTGGAAGCATCAAACAAACCATTTTTTGCACAATATGCCATTTTGTATGTCAAAGTGTGTATGATTTCAGAGCTTTCATAACAAACCATAAAACATTCCTGCTATTATTTCAAATATTTTATTATAAGTAGGTTTTAGAGGTAAACTTAATTTTAAAGGGATAGTCCACACGAAACTCTTTGGTTACCCAACATTCTTCAAAATGTCTTTTGTGTTATGCAGAAAAAAGCAATCCCTATAAGTTTGGAACGACATGAGGACGAGTAAATGATGATTGAATTTTCTTTTTTTTTCTTTTAAAAAATATGTATTTAATAAATTACAAATTTTAAAATATTTACAGACAGATTTAGAGACAAAATAAAAGTTTTTGTATTGTGTTTAGATGCTTCTGTTTCTTTCATTTTCTCACGTATATTATCATTACTGCCAGATAGACAAATATTAAACATATAGAAAATTGACAATATCTAGCATTTATGACAATAAATAAATGACTTGTATGGTTTCTTGTATCATGTCTTTTGTGAACACCTTAAGATTTTGCAGTGACCATTTTATCTCATTTGAATTAAAGTTACTAAGACGATCTACAAGAAAATCTAAAAATAACAATAAAAAATAATAATAATAATTGCAGGTAAAGTTGCACGCTGTGTTAAATATCTCAATAATTCTGTTACATTTTTTTTTATTCACTTTTTATTGCAGAGTGCCAATGTATGGATTTGATGGTTTCGGGGGGGGGGACGTGGACGGGGCATTCTCGCGTTTAAAGGGACAGGTCTGCTAAAGCAAGCTAATGACGAGAAAAACTGATTTTTCTCAAAAAGTTACCTAAGAAAAATGTGTTCGGGTCAAATATAACGCTCTCTGTAAGCTAACAAAGATAAAGTTGTGACGCTCTTTTCATTAATAACTTTCACCGTTAACGTTACACGGAAAGCTGCATGTTCTCCTCTGTTCATCAATAGTATGACGCGGGAATCATATAATCATGCAAATTCTGGAAACGAAAACAACAAGTAAAACATGTATATTCTCAATGCTCCATATGAGAGCAACTTACCTTCGATACAAATCCAAGATTTTGTCCGAGACAGACCCTCGTACTCCCACTGTCGCTGCGTGGAATGTGAAGCGTAACCGCATAACGGGCCGACCGGAAACAAACATCGATGGGAGCTGATTCCACAAAATCCCAGACAAACTATTCATTTTTACCTTTATTATTGTTGGCATGTGTCGAAACAAACCTTTTTTGTCAATGTAGACAAACAAAGAATCAATAAAGCGACCCATTTGTGTACGTAGGAAAATAGGTAAACTAAAAAAAAAAAAAAAAAAAAAAATGTTATGTTGAGTCAAGCGTTTCATGTTTCACTGAGTGCTTCATGTTTATCAGTGACCTTCGGGATTGAACGGAATGACCATGACCAAATAAAATTTGAATTCACCCCATCTACTTTTTTTAAAAACAATTCTCAATCATTGCTCTTCATTGCTGTCTTATGTCATGTGCAGTCCTTTCCCACACAAGAGTTTCCATGAATGTTACAAAACGTCTGACTGTATCCCTTCGTTAAAGAAAACATATCAAACTGCACACAAAAACAACAGAGCACAATGTCACACATAACTATATTTTATTCAAAATTGTACATTTTGAACATCACCTCTTCGAAGTTGTACAAGATATCTCTGACCTATAGGTAAAATATTTCTTTCCACAGCAGTTTCCTGCAGCAAAAAAAGAGGAGAGAACATCTTAAAATACTGTTTCACATCATTTTATTTTCAAATTTAACATTTGCAACTGGGAATTGTCTGCTTTACAGTAATGTGTGTTTGGTCAACAGACAACGTTATTTTCACTCTAGCAGATTATCAGTTGTATGCTTGAAATCAGTTGTTTCATTTGAAAATAAAAAATGACTTGCCAATTATTTTAGGAAGGTGACGATATTCAAGAATAAGAGCAAATCAGGTCGCATTTCACAGTGGGTGTTAAAAGACCCAATGACCCTGTTGACTTGAAAAGTGTAATCAAGCACCATTTGCCTATTTAAATGACTAATGAAATAAAAGAGCTGATGCAGGTCTTAGCAACAAATATACTGTCTGTCTATATCAAATGTACACTAATGTTCAAAAGTTTGGGGTTGGTAAGATTTTTTAAATGTTTTTGAAAGCAATTAATGTTTTCATCAAGGCTGCATTTTGCAGTAAAAACAGTTATACTGTGAAATATCAGTAAAATTTAAAATGGCTTTTTTTCTATTTTCATAAAATGTCATGTATGCCTTTGATGACAAAGCTGAACTTTCAGCAGCCATTACTCCAGTCTTCAGTGTCACATGATCATTCAGAAATCATTCTAATATGCTGAGTGGTTACTGAAGGATTATTATTATCAAGGTTGAAAACATTTTGCTGCTTATTTTTTTGTGACAACATTTTTCAAGATTCTTTGATGAACAGAAAGCTAAAAAAAACAGAATGTTGTCTATATTAAATATTTAATGATATGTCTTTACTGGTCAATTTAATGCATACAAGCTGAATAAAAGTATTCTTTAATTCCTTTAAAATAATACAAATAAAAATCTTACCAATCCTACCAACTATTGAACTGACCCTGTTAACTCAAAAACTCTTCTAGCTGCAGTCTGTAGCACGATGACATATAGTACTTGTAAATATAACCCACTACATCATGGATTTTGGCAACGCTTTTAATATGCATGTGTAAACATTTTAATATTTTGTATTTTTGACAGTTTATAAAGCGGCTACATAAGCAACCAGTCAAGTAATGTTATAAGTCAAGCTGTTTTTAAATTCAACCAGATGATTTTGAGTACTGAAAGTTTGTCAGAACTTTCATGTGTCCAGTGTTTATATAAAATGTTTAATATGCAATGTTTAGAATTTTATCTCCACAAGCCATGCTCGTCAAGACATTGTATTATTTATATGGACGGGAAAATTGTGAGTCAGGTTATTGAAGAAATTGTCATGGATATAACCATGTAAAAAGCTAAGCTTTATAATCATTATTTTGTCTCACTAGCAGTGAAATGAAAAATAAGTGTAGTAAATATAGATGTTTCAGATCTTACACAGCACTTCACAGTTCCGAAAGAACAAGCGGATACTTTTTTAATAAATGTTTATTTCCATAGAGCTTCATCCATCAAATACTACAATTCCGAATAACCTGTAACCAAAAAAAAAAAAAAAACTGAAATAAAAGAGAATACAATAATAACAAAACTACTCGTGTTTAGGACTTCCATCAAGTGAGCAGTTTTCTTCAAATTCCTCCTCAGCAGTTAACTTCTGGATGCAGTTAGACAGATGAATCTGTAATTGTGCTTTCCGCAGAACGGTGGCAGAGCAGTAGCAGCAATGAAAATGTGCATTTTCCCTGCATTTTAAGTTACACCTGATAATACTGAAATCTAAAAAAAGGAAAACATTGTGTGAATTAATGTGCCTTGACAAAATAATTTGAATGGATGTGGAAGCACTATACACACCATGAAGCTGGACAGCCAACTTCAGATGATTCTGGACGTGGTTAACAACGCTCCCTAACCCTCTTGGCTTGTAGACCCAGGTCTCACAAAATGGGCAGTGATACTCGTCACAACACTGAGTGCACTTAGAGATGCAGGGCATTTCTCCTTTTTTAAGGATGGTAATATGCATCTAGAAATGGATATTTACAATTAAATAATAGTTAACTTCATACATTTAAAAAGTGTGAATATTAACAATTTGTTATAATCACGATTACAGCTTGAGCTTGACACTTGACTTTGTCACTATAAAGTTGCCCTTGACAACCTATTAAAATTAATTATTATTATCATCATTCTTACATGCGCAGTATAAGGGTCACGAGAACCCAGCGTGATGTTAGGAAAATAATGGTTCCGTTTCAAAAGGGCTAATGTAAAATGCAAGTGTCAACAAAATAAATTGACAATATAATGACAACATAAATTATGCTCAGTTCACTTACGGTCTCACTTCTTGGTGTTGAGTCCATCCTTGTCATGGAATATAGTGACAAATGATGCACACTAAAGACATCCAGTGGGTCATCGAAATCCTCTATGGCGCATTTGCTTAAAAACCTTGACTATGTCAACCAAATTCACTATGTAGTGGATTATATGAGCAACGTCATTGTGCTACAGTCTGCAGAGACTGAAAACCCTCTCTAACAGTCAGGCAGTGATAATTACGTTGACAATATTTAAAGGTGCAGTATGTAATATTGATAGATAGTGGTTGAAATGGGTACTGCAGTCCAAATTCAAAATATTGGAGTTATTTGCCCTGCACCCTCCTCCTCAGGCTCAACACTCACACGGGTTGCCAGATTGAAGACACGCAACAGGAGCAAGTGCAATTTACAATGGAAGGCGAAAAGCTGTTGATCAGCTAATGTATATGCATTTAAATATGCCTTATAGAGCTTTTTAGATGGATGGCAATACTTTTTATTTCATGTAGAATCTGCGATCTCTAACCCAGTTCGTTTGCTTGCATCAGTGGCTGCTTTGTTGTCCGCCAACTGGCAACCCAGGGTGTAAAAATACTATTGGGTAAATTGGCAGTGGGCGGGTACACACAAACCATAACAAAAACAGACAGTCCGACACTCTTAAAGTAGAATAACTGTCTGTAGCTATGTTTTTCGGAGAAACAAGTATGTTAACTTAGCATGTTTTCTAAATATCTACAAACATATACAATATAATGGTATTTTTATTAGGGCTGTCAGTTAAACGCGTTATTAACGGCGTTAACGCAAACCCATTTTAACGGCGTCAATTTTTTTATCGCGAGATTAAAGTTCTTTTGGCCTAGCAAACTGTAGTTTTTTTTCCCACATGCTTTTGCAACATGATACGGCATCCCTGCGCTGTGCTATGGAACCCACTCCATTTCAATGGCTTGCGCCGCGCGAGGACGTGTTGTTGCTTTGTCAACCAAAGCGCAAGAGCAGTGGCGCGCACGCCGCGGTCAAAGTTTAAAATAGTTCAACTTTTGCCACTGCGTTTTGTGACGATTACCCAGCGGCCAGCGCTGCGCATTACGCGTCCTGTCTGAAAGTAAACTACAACACCACACCGGATCTAGCTAGACCGAAAACAACAGGCACGCCGCACACACTTGTTCGGCCTTGCGACTAGGATGGGTTTACGTTACGTTTTGAATGGATGACGAGCGCGAACGCCGAAATGGATGGAAATGAGATTCATTGGAAAGTTTACTTTTAAAAAGTTGCCAAATGGTTCCCTCGACAAGACCAAAGTGATCTATCATCACAGCACGTCCAGTCTGAAATACCACTTGATTGCCAAGCACACACACAGCTGATGCAAATTCTGCGCCCACTCATTATCAGGACCTCGTCAGTATTTCTTTCACCCTTTTATTGATGGACAGTGTTACATTGTGAGAGATTATTTGCTCCAAGTCAGAATGTTAGTGTGAAATTTAACACAGTATATGCTAGTGTTGTTTTCAATAAAAAAAAAACATTTGCACAAAGCAATTAAGCCGATTGTTGATAAAGAGAGAGATTTAGAATAGATAAAAATATGCAATTGCGATTAATCTCGAGTTAACTATGCCATTAATGCGATTAATCGCGATTAAATATTTTAATCGTTTGACAGCACTAATTTTTATGCTTTAGTACAGTAGAAAAAACATGTTTTATATATATACAGCACCTTTAACTGAGCTGTTAAGCCCCGTTCACACCGCCAGCGACACGCAGCGACAAAGCGTCATGATCCCATTCATTTCAATGGAGTGCTGGCGACTTCCGGCGACACGAGCGACAGTGACCGTTGGCGACAGAATGTGGCTGTGTCAAGCGACAAGAGACAAGCGACAAAAGTTGAGAAATTTCAACTTTATGCAAATGAGAAGCGATTTTCGCGAGCAACAACCAATAGGAAAGAAGCCTTTCAGTGGAGCTCACGTCACCGTCTCGAGTGCAGGCAAGACAGAAGAGTTCGAGGACAATTTCACTGTTTTATATGATATGACTGTAACTACATATATGGATATAATAAAATAATGCATGGAAAAGAAACTGTCGACATCTCAGTGAGTTTAATTCATTTATAGTTTGAGTGGTGTTGTTTTATGATGCAAGTTTAGTACTGCTGCTGTTCATTTTACAGTTTCCCCTGCATTATGTTGACTATTAGGGACAAGAAAATTGATTATTTGTCAAATTCGAATGACGTTTTAGTAATTTATGACAGTATGAGTGAGTTTAATTTGTTGATTCATTGATCGTTAATTAGTAAATTATTTAATCCACTGAACACTGTTGTGGTAATAAAAAAACACTCTCCCAACAGCTTACTGTTTCTTTTGAGCCTAATTCCTAGTCAAATTAAAATGATATAGTTGTATATATCACTTGTGATGGTATTTTGTATAGATATGGCCAGACGTGCAGTCTACCAATAACATTAGAGTGTGAACGGGGCTTTATGGTGTATATGTAGGATGCCTCTTAGATTTAAAGAGGCTATATGCGTTTTTCTGAAATTTAAACTCGCGACTGACACCTGTAGCCAAAAAACAGAACTGCTCTTCCTTTCTGCTCGCTCTCGCAGCGCTCATACGTGCACACTTCACAAGTCATCTGCTGCAAGGAGGCCAACATTATGTTTAGAGGTAAGAACAGTCACAAAATATCAAAATCCATTGCACTGCTTGCGAGTGTAGGCTACTTGCTGACTAGCGGTGGTGGAAGAGTGATCTGAAACGTTTAACATGAACGCGCTTGACGTCACATCCGCAGACAGCGCGGGAAAATCCGACCCGACAGAAAATAGAAAAAATAGGATACAGGCTTATAGTTGCACCCACTGTGAGTGGACAAGGTGCCAGTATGCTCAACAGGAGATGTTTGAGTCATAAATGGTAAAATAAAAAGGCTATTGTTACGTTTATTTTGGGGAAAAAGTTCCATTTAGCCCCTTTAAAAGACATTTGTGAAAGTGTTAAAAAGATCAGAGGAGTGAATGTGCTTGTTCCTGTGAAACTTTTCTGTCTTATAATAATGTTATGTTATAAAACGTTTTTGTGAACATATTATATTTAATAAATTCAATACAATATTTCTTTTAAATAATTATTCATATTATTTTACCAATCTAAATGTGTTATGTTAAACATATAATGTAAGTTTTTTTTAATTGTAGAATTTTTTTGTCTTTTGCTATTTTTTGTTGTTGACAAATGTTAAAATAATTGGCTTTCATCCATGATAAGCAATATAATGTTATTTGTTTATCATACAGCAGATCAAATTGTGAAGCCCAATGGAAAATTGCCTTCATTCACACAATTATATGCCATATACATGATGACTTAATATGTATGATTCATCATCATACAAGCAATAAGAATGAAATGATGAGATTAAATCTTTAAACCTATGAACTCTGTCTAACCTTTGCTCTCCTTCGAAGGTAATCCCTGCGGTTGTGTAGCATCTTAGTACATCTTACGATAACCTCTGCCTCCCGCCCATACAACTGCGGCAGTGCAGATATGATCTGTTCAAGTGTAAACACCAAAGATGTAAAATCACTCTGAAAACATGCCCTTTTCTGCATTCATTTCATTAATCAAAATCGAAACAAATGAAGAGAACTGAACCTTTGCTGTAATCGGGCCCCAATCAATGTTCCTGCTATAGCATGCCTTCTGCCACACCTGAAACTGAGTCAGGATCTCCCTGGCCACAATCTGTTGAAGACACAAGAAACAAATAAATTTGGTCAATTGATGAGCATTCCAAAGCCTAAAAGATTATTTCAAATTCATTCTGTATAATTTCTTACGCTGAATGTTCTTTGCCTGTTTACGGGGAGGGAATTTCCTTGTTCTGTGGAAGGGTGTTCTGCAAACCTTCGGCCAATCTAAAACATACACAACAACAAATTAGCAAACCACAGTTTGGATGCATTTAGAAGAATTTCTATACAATATTCTGCTCATAAATATAGTTAATATTAGTTGATTCTGTATATGTTCTGTATGTAGTGTGCTTGTTTATCATAATAGACATGAAGTGAAGTCTGCAACAGAAATTTCATTTGAAATTATATTTCATATGGAGTGCTGAAAGTCCATCTGAAATATCTGCAGCCTTGCATTAGTTTACAAAGTCAGAAGGAACAGTAAAAAGTATCAAATAACAAATATCAAATTAAATATTCTGAACAAGTCTTGCTAGAATAATTTACTGATTTTGTTGGGAAAAAGTATACAAATCCATCAGATAATGACCTGTATGTAGGGGTTAATGGTTGTCCGATTAATCACTCCAGGAGAGGCAGGCATCAAGACACAATGCTGCAGGAGATCACAGAACTCTTGTGGAAATGGCCAAGGAGGAGGAAGTCTTGCATTGTCCAACATCAGTGTTCATCAAATCCACAGCAAATAAATATCAAATAGAAAACACTGAAAAGAAGACTTGAAGTCTGAATGGAAGACTAAAGTAAAGGAAATGGAGCATTTTTGGACTAACCGACTTGCTGAGGTGAGATAGAGGTGTTACCAGTCGCTACATCTGATGGTTCATTTACTTTTTCCAACAAAATGCCATGAAAGTTGAAACGACAGGGACATAACACCATTTAAGTGAAGGCCAGGGTCTCTTTTTAGTGAAATTATAAATTCTTAAGTTAAAAAGATCCACAAACATTTTCAGGAGAGAGGATATGCTGCATCATACTGCATCTTTACTGTTGTTGGAGGGAATACATAATAACATCAAATACATATTCTATACCAGCTATTACACATTAATCGCACAACAGCAAAATTCCTTTGGGAGTAAATCTGTCATTTCAATTTCTATATGCATGTATTAGATCTATAAGGAGACCTAAGTTCCCTTGTCTTTCTGTAATGGAAAGGTATAGTTTAAAATTATTCCATGCATAACAATTTGTCCAGGTCCTGTTCAGTTGTCTTTAAGGTGGCAATGATGGGACAGCGGGTCCTTTAAGGTCTTCTTGAGTTCTAACAGTGCAGACCATTTATAGTATGTAAACATGAATTGATCAAAAAACGAGTGAAAATTAGACACATTTATTTCCCTCCTCTCCCATGGGCTTTCAATAAATGAGTCTTCATTTGCCTGGGATTCAGATAGCTCTTTCCACAATAAGGGCAATTGCAAGACTTCCCAGCGTGGCTGTGTCGTCTGATATGAACTCGCAGGTTGGTGGCTCGATTGAATCGCATCCCGCATTGAGTGCAGCTGAAGAGTTTCTCCCGCGTGTGGATGTTCTGATGCTGCCTGAAGTTGCTCATCCGAGCGAAGGCCTTGCCGCAGTGCGGACAGACGTGAGGTCGCTCTCCTGAGTGGTTTCGCTGGTGAACCTTGAGCTCGAAGTTGTACGCAAACGTCTGCTCACACAGCGAACAGCTCAGAGGTTTCTTGCCCTTGTGGATCTGCGCATGAGCCTTGAGGTCACATGCTCTCGCAAACATTTTACCACATTGGAGGCAATGGTGGGGTCTTCCCTCATGTATCTGTTTGGGCGTCCCGTGTTTGTCCTGGGAGAAACATTTTGAGTATTGCGCGTGATTGACTGTTTTCTCGCCTGGACAAACATCATTGTGAGAATAGCGGACAGAACTTTCTGAACCAGGATAACTTTGTTCATTTTCTGGTTTGACAAATGAATTTGACCTCTCTGGTACGCTAGATAGCATCAGCTCTGTCGAGCATAAATGATTATATTGTGCCCTAATACCTTGATGTGCCAATGTGTTCACTGAATAAGGTGTGAAATATGAGGTGGCGTCTGGCATGTCGAGAGAGTTTAGACCTGGAAAGCTTTCTACCTGTATCTCCTCCTGATCACAAGATCCTCTGAGCTCTCCCTGACTAGGATCAGACATTTCTGCATGGCAACCGTCATCTCTGTTGACACTATCCCACACTGGAACCATCTCTTCCTCTTCCTTGACAGGTAAAAGATCCAGCTCTGTCTCTGATTTTACTCCATCATTTGGTGAAGACGATGGCAAATCCTCGTGAGCATCCTGAGCCGATGGGCTTTGTATCACTCTTGAGTGGTTTGAGTCCATTTCCTTATCAAGAGTAAAGTCCTTTTTGGGTTGGTCTAAATCATTCCCTTTGGCTTTGAAGACACTAGTGGACTCGCTCTGGATTGCTGAATTTCCCAGAAGCCTCTGCAGAAAATCCTGAGGAATTGGTGCACTGGAGTTAGGTGTGATGATCTCTTTTGCACTATGCCTGTGTACATCGTTCATCTCTTTAGAGTGTGAGTTTGTTGCTGTTTGTTTGTTGGACTCCAGGCGTTGTCTTGTACTCCAAATTTCTTCTGTCAATGTAGGCTGATTGGTAGACTGATCTCTCAGGCTTAGGCCTAAACAAAGGGCGTTTGCTCCTGCACCAGAAGAACAGATACAAAATTAAAGAACAGCACAAAAAGTATTTGATAATATGAAGAACACATACTGACATCTGATTTTCTTAACAATTCTTAATTAAATACTGTATTTTTATTATTTTGCAAGACAGAACTGTCATCCTGCGGCTGCGGGTAAAGAAAGTATTTTGTAACTCAGGATGAAAATCTTCTCTTAAACATCCTGTGATAATTGGTGATTTTTAACACTTTTATATTTGACATTGTCTCCTGCTGATGAAAATGGAAAAAAGTAATACAGTACACACTGTTATATCTGAATTATTTATGAAATATTTTTAGGTATACATATTTTGGCTTGCTCAGTTGGGGA
Organism: Meda fulgida; assembly: GCA_030578275.1. Taxonomy (NCBI): domain Eukaryota; kingdom Metazoa; phylum Chordata; class Actinopteri; order Cypriniformes; family Leuciscidae; genus Meda; species Meda fulgida. The sequence goes on along the minus strand of CM060616.1, from coordinate 32,447,929 downwards.
TATTCAAATTAATTAACCAAGCATTAATACCATTGATCAGCCCTACCAAACGTGGATGTTTTTCCACTAAGAAACAAACATTGTTATGTTATTTGATTGATACTGTGAAGCTGCTTTGATGCAATTTATATTGTGAAAAGCGCTATATAAATATACTGGACTTGAATGTGTATGTGGGTGACGTGTGTTAATATATATATGTGTGTGTGTGTGTGTGTGGCCTGGTGTCACGGTAAGACACGGAGATGAACCCAAACGCAGACAGTATACAATAAGACACGGTTTAATGACAAAAACAGGAAAACAAAACCCATGAGAGGGCAAAACAGATGGAACACAGAATACCTGACTGACTAGACTAAACTGGGAAACAAATGAACAAGAAACCAAACAAGACTTCAAGAGACGCTAACAATGACTAGATGTACAGAGGGTACTCACGATCAACGTATAACAATGAACCGACACAAGACAGCAAACACAAGGGGATTAAATAGGAAGACTAATCAAACATAACAGGTGACACGGGTGAAACACTAATGACAGAATCAGGATAACAAGGGGGCGGGGTAACGAGACGAGACAACACAAGCACATGACCAAAACACAAGGCCATGTGCTTGCACACAGAACATGGGTCTGTCATGATCCTGCCAAAATACTAGAACTCACAGACCTGATGGCAGAATCATGACACCTGGTAAACCCTACGTTATGGGGACAAAATGTCCCCACAAGGATGGCAATATACGAAATCCTTGTTCGTCTGGGGGCATTTTTTGGTCCCCATGAGGAAATCAGCTTATAAATCATACTAAGTGATGTTGTTTGAAAATGTAAAAATGCAGAATGTTTCCTGTGATGGGTAGGTTTAGGGATAGGGTTAGTGTAAGGGAATAGAATACACAGTCTGTACAGTATAAAAATCACTATGTCTATGGAAAGTCACCATAAAACATGAAAACACAACATGTGTGTGTGTGTGCATGCAATTTGGTCCAGTTTTAGATATGTAGTAACCAGTGATATTTCAATATTATTTATAAACTATTAGTATTTATACTCAATTTGTTTTTTTTTATATATTTTAAATTTTTTAGTATTAAGTTTTAGTAATTTTGTTACTTGCTTTTATAAATTTTATTATTTCAACTTCAACTTACTTTATTTCTATTAATAAAACTGTTTTTAATTGTTTGCCTCCGGCCCTTCCACGGCCATACAGAGGAGAATTGTATGCCAGAATGTATGGATCATGAGTGCATTTGTAATAGTTTTGAATTAACAATCACAACACTAGTTGTAACTCACCCCGGACTGTCTCTACCAGGTGGCTCTCATCTCTGCTGCTGGAATCTCCTGCTCGGCCGCAGTCAGAGCACCGTATCTTCCTCCCCCGTTCCCATTCCCTCTCCCTCTCCCTCAGTTTACTCTCAGACAACTGCAGCCTTCGTTTCAATACTTCCACCTCTTGTTTACGATGACCCACTTCCTCGAGGAAGCTGTCTTCCACCAGCCTAGTTATTTCAAACATGGCTGATTTGAGGACGGTCTCCATGACAACGGAGAGCTGAGACTGGAATGTGAGGAAAAGGGATTCCGACATCGTCCTGCTGTCGCCTTGAGGCAATGAAAATAATCACCCTGAAAAGGCATAAAGTTTTGTGTTATAAACACTTGTGTTATAACTGCAATCATGACCAGCTAAAAAACATGTTTGACAAAAACAAAAACATTTTTTCCTCTCCCGTTTCGGTGAGCGATTTGTTATTTTTGTTTGTGCAGCCACGTGCATGATACAGCATACAATCACATTATTAAGGCAACACTACCAACACTATGTTATTAGAAATGCGTGTATATTTGTATATGATTATATTCACTTGGTTTTCTATGTAAAATAAGCTCGCTAGTCACCCTCTCTTCGGGCCTTTTGTGTAAAAAGTAAAATAAATGAACTGGACAAAGGCAAATAATAACAGTCACACTATTCAGGAGGTAAATACCTTATAAAAACGATCCTCGCACAGCGGATTTCTCAGAGGAAACCGCGAAATAACGTGAATAGATACGTTATTACTGCAGTAATATCACCGTATAGTTGACAGTCGTCTTAGGCGGATGCAGAAAATGTTGAAGGTTTCCTGTTACTGCCCTCCAGTGGACTGGAAGATGCCACTCATCCTATATTACATGTGTACTAATGAGGGAACCACATTTATTTTTGTGTAAAATTTTATGGCCCGGTTTCACAGACAGGGCTTGGATTAAGACAGAATTGGGCCTAGTTCAATTAGGACAGTAGCTTTTATAAACGTCTTGAGACAAAACAATGGCTCTGACCTATTTTAAAGGGGTGATGACATGAGAAACCAAATTTGCCTTGATCTTTTGGCATATAAGAGGTCAGTGCAAGACAAGTTGCTTTGAGTTAAAACAGCTCAAACATGAATTTTAGTCTAGGACTTTTGTCTGTGAAACTGGTGGCAAATTATTATATTTTATTATTATTATTTTATGATTACGATTGTAAGGAATGTAAATGGATCTTCATTAATCAATGAAGAGCCATTATTCTATTTTAGTCTACTGTAATTAAAGTCACCAAAATTGACCATTCTTATTTTTATGGAATATTGCAGTATTTATTGGAAATTATATACTGACCAAAAACAATAAGTGTAACGTTTGTTTTTAAATGAAATGTAGATTTATTTTGCAATAATACTTTTACTTTAGTACTTTGTATTATGTATCATAGTACTAGACATTATTCACCTCTAGATGTTGCGCCATTTCCATATAAAAAAAAATAGAAATATTAGAACAAGTATTTCATATTGTTTTCAATTAATACAGAGTTTAAGGTTAAAAATAAAGCAAGGTATTTAAAATCCAACGCTTACAAGGCAGATTGATGCCACCTAGTGGAAGAACTAAAGAAAATCACAGATGCCAATTATTACGTAATAGTGGTGTTACGATACACTCATGTCACGATTCGATATATTACGATAATGAACTCACATACGATACTTCAAGACATATGGTAAAATGTTAAAGGTTAATAAAAAAAATACTGTTGATTAAAATGCTAAATTTGTTTCTTACATTGGGAATGGAAATGAATAGGCTTGAACTAAGTGCAGGTAACCCAATGCACAGGACAATGCGGTGACATCAGAAAAAAATATAGATGATTCTGAAGTTGAACATACACAATCATTATAGACGAAAATGCTTACACTCTGGCTAGATACATTTAAAATAATGTCGGTCACTTTTACTGGTAACTAAAGACATTTGGCATTATCAGGACCCACAAATATTCCCCCATTGCATTATTATACATTATATTCAATACAATTCAATAATATAGTTTAATGTAGTACTCACACAGAGAAATATATTTTGGGTGAATTATACACAATACATATTGATGCATTTTAGTATTGTGATATACACGATATACTGTTACACCCCTATTACGATGAAAACTACAGGTCCTTCTCAAAAAATTAGCATATTGTGATAGAGTTCATTATTTTCCATAATGTAATGATACAAATTAAACTTTCATATATTTTAGATTCATTGCACACCAACTGAAATATTTCAGGTCTTTTATTGTTTTAATACTGATGATTTTGGCATACAGCTCATGAAAACCCAAAATTCCTGTCTCAAAAAATTTGCATATTTCATCCGACCAATAAAAGAAGTGTTTTTAATAAATAAAAGTCAACCTTCAAATAATTATGTTCAGTTATGCACTCAATACTTGGTCGGGAATCCTTTTGCAGAAATGACTGCTTCAATGCGGTGTGGTATGGAGGCAATCAGCCTGTGGCTCTGCTGAGGTGTTATGGAGGCCCAGGATGCTTCGATAGCGGCCTTAAGCTCATCCAGAGTGTTGGGTCTTGCGTCTCTCAACTTTCTCTTCACAATATCCCACAGATTCTTTATGGGGTTCAGGTCAGGAGAGTTGGCAGGCCAATTGAGCACAGTAATACCATGATCAGTAAACCATTTACCAGTGGTTTTGGTACTGTGAGCAGGTGCCAGGTCGTGCTGAAAAATGAAATCGTCATCTCCATAAAGCTTTTCAGCAGATGGAAGCATGAAGTGCTCCAAAATCTCCTGATAGCTAGCTGCATTGACCCTGCCCTTGATAAAACACAGTGGACCAACACCAGCAGCTGACATGGCACCCCAGACCATCACTGACTGTGGGTACTTGACACTGGACTTCAGGCATTTTGGCATTTCCTTCTCCCCAGTCTTCCTCCAGACTCTGGCACCTTGATTTCCGAATGACATGCAACCACTGAGCAACAGTCCAGTGCTGCTTCTCTGTAGCCCAGGTCAGGCGCTTCTGCCGCTGTTTCTGGTTCAAAAGTTGGCTTGACCTGGGGAATGCGGCACCTGTAGCCCATTTCCTGCACACGCCTGTGCACGGTGTCTCTGGATGTTTCTACTCCAGACTCAGTCCACTGCTTCCGCAGGTCCCCCAAGGTCTAGAATCGGCCCTTCTCCACAATCTTCCTCAGGGTCCGGTCACCTCTTGTCGTTGTGCAGCGTTTTTTGCCACACTTTTTCCTTCCCACAGACTTCCCACTGAGGTGCCTTGATACAGCACTCTGGGAACAGCCTATTTGTTCAGAAATTTCTTTCGGTGTCTTACCCTCTTGCTTGAGGGTGTCAATGATGGCCTTCTGGACAGCAGTCAGGTCGGCAGTCTTACCCATGATTGCGGTTTTGAGTAATGAAACAAGCTGGGAGTTTTTAAAAGCCTCCGGAATCTTTTGCAGGTGTTTAGAGTTAATTAGTTGATTCAGATGATTAGGTTAATAGCTCGTTTAGAGAACCTTTTCATGATCTGCTAATTTTTTGAGACAGGAATTTGGGGTTTTCATGAGCTGTATGCCAAAATCCTCAGTATTAAAGCAATAAAACACCTGAAATATTTCAGTTGTTGTAAAATGAATCTAAAACATATGAAAGTTTAATTTTTATCATTACATTATGGAAAATAAAGAACTTTATCACAATATGCTAATTTTTTGAGAAGGACCTGTATATCGTCATGGATTTGTAGATAAACCTTTCCCACAATAACCGGAAATAATCGTTGTGGAAGTGGAGAAGAAAAACATACCCGGGAAGAGAAAATGGATCAGAGAGTCTTCGGAACTTCGAACAAAATGAAACTTGTCATGGTGCAGTTGTTGATGACTTTGTAAAATGGTGTGGTGATGCTTCTCTGCAGCTGAATGTTTCTAAGACCAAATTGATTTCAGAACTGAAGCTCATTCTTCCCAGTATACGTTCATTAAAGGTGAGAAGGTGGAGTGTGTGGAAAGGTATACATATTTAGGGACTATTATTGACAATAAACTGCGTTTTGATGTGAATACCAAAAATAAGTCAGTTTTATTCAACAGTTATGTCCTTAATCATGCTCTCATGTAGTGACCTTTTTTTGCACTGCTCTCGCTATAGACTACCAAAGATGAAGAACAATTGATACAAAATATTAATTTATCCCTTGTGCAATCAGATTGTTAAATACTCAGAATGGTTATATTAGTATTTTAAATGTATATGTAGCCTACTGTTGTGTGTTCTTATTCATCTTGTTTTGTGGTGTATATTATGTTTACTACGCTGCATACAAATTGTATTGTACCACAATAAAAAATAGCTTTGTATTTTTGTTTGGTTTTGTATTTCCCATTCATTTCCTATGGTGGTAAAAAAAAAAATACCACAAGTGTGACTATTATTGTAAAGACTGTTTAGACTTTTCTAATCATCTCCATGATTTTTCTTTTCTTTTTGTTGTTCACAAAAGTCACCATGTTGTGTACCTTTCAGATGACGTAAAAAAAATTAAAAAAAATAACAACGTTAAAAATGACTGAAGACCACTAGAGAGTTAACTGTGACGTAGAACAAGTTGTTTCACTGGACCAATGTTTTTGAAAAGTCATATTTCTATGGCTGACAGAAATAGTTGTTAGAAATCAGTTTTACTTTTGTTTTGTTTTTGTTTGTTTTAGAAACGGTAAAAAGTGCCACATATTTGCCCTAAAGTTTTGTTTCATCATGTGCCGTAATCACAGAGTAAAATGTGTCAGTTATAATAAAATAAAAAAATAGAACAACACAAAACACATGTACATACTGTATGTTAGTACTCTACCAAAGAGCTGGAGAACTATTTAATTTTGTTGACAATAAACATTACAAAATAACATATATATGACTAAAATAGAGACATGAACTTCCTGCACTTTAGCCATTTGGTCCATTTCAAATGTAACATCATTATTCAGATTTGTCATTTTCACAGAAAAAAAAGAAGAAAGTAATTTGAATTACAGTCATTAAGCTGTAATGTACATGGCTTACTGTGGTGTACCTGAATCACCAATAGTCTGTTTGCATGAATTTCTGGAAGAGTTTAATCAGTGTGTATGTAGAAAAGGCCACCCCTTGGAATTGGACTCTCCCGATCTCCCCCGCCTCTGTTCGTGAGTTGGACTGTGCGAGAAAAGAGTGGATATATGCTACTACTCTGCTACGTGTCAAGAACATGCCCCGTCTCTGTGCACCTAAGGAAGCGGTTTTACCCCAGTTAAGAGCAATTGAGAAACGACTGGAAAGGGACCCTGATCTGGCTGCAGTATACCAAGATGAACTAACCAAGTTAGTACACGCTGGGTATGTTGTAAAACTCAATCAGGGACAGGCGAACAGAACAAAGGAAGCCTGGTACATGCCGCACCACATGGTGCAACATAATGAGAAGAATAGGGTGGTCTTCAACTGTTCATTCTCATACCAAGGGCACAACCTGAACGAACTCCTACTACCTGGTCCAACACTTGGTCCGTCACTTCTGGCGGTCCTTCTGCGTTTCCCGGGAGCACTCTATTGCCATCAGTAGTGACATCCGTGGTATGTTCCATTAGGTGCGCCTCTTGCCAAAGGATAAACCACTGCTGAGATACATCTGGAGAGATATGCAAAGAGACCGAATCCCTGATGTCTACGAATGGCAGGTACTGCCTTTTGGGACTACTTGCAGCCCGTGTTGTGCATCTTTTTCTCTCCAGAAGCATGTAATAGATCCCAGCCAGCCTGGAGAAGACACACGGATTTCGGTGGAGAAGTCATTTTATGTGGACAATTGTCTTCAGAGTTTTGCTTCCCTTGACATGGCCAAGAATTTGGTTGACAAACTTTGCAGCCTTCTAGCATCTGGTGGCTTTGAGCTACGACAATGGGCTAGCAATGACCCTTCAGTCATCGGTCATCTGCCAGAGGATATTCAATCTCAGAGTAGCATCCTCTGGCTCCGTGAAGGTCACCAAGAGGCTCAGGAATCAACACCTGGCCTGCATTGGAATTGTCAATCTGACACTCTTTCGTATAAACAACGCAAATCTGACTGTCAAGTGCCCACAATGCGAAGCATATATAAAATCCTTGCTCGCCAGTATGATCCACTTGGCTACATTGCACCATTCACCACTCGAGCTAAGGTGTTAGTACAGAGGTTGTGGGACAAAAGGAGGGAGTGGGATGACCCACGGCTACCAGAAGACCTAATAGACTCTTGGAAACACTGGGAGAGCGAGTTGGAAGGCCTGCAGCATATCGCTCTGCCCAGATGTTATTGTAGTAGGGAACTAGACTGTGCAAATAATAATAGGCAGCTTCATGTCTTTTGTGATGCCTCAGAGAAAGCCTACGGATCTGTGGCTTACTTAAGAACAGAGAACCCTCAAGGTATAGGTGGCCTTTGTAACAGCTAGGTCTCGTGTTGCCCCCAAGAAACAACAGAGCATTCCTCGTCTGGAGCTATGTGCCACCCTCACAGGGGCGCAGCTCGCTAAAGTCCTGAAGACCGAGTTAACATTACCACTCAATAATGTCACTCTATGGTCCGACTCAACTACGGTACTGACTTGGCTTTTATCAGATTCCTGCCGCTATAAGGTTTTTGTGGGTACCAGAGTGGCAGAGACACAGGACTTAACTGATTCTGACATCTGGCGCTATATATCATCAGGTGACAACCCTGCAGATGCCATAACGAGAGGGAAGTCTCCCTCTGATCTCAATAGAGACAGCATATGGAACCAAGGTCCCGCATTCCTCAGACAACCAGCAGGAAACTGGCCAGAGATGCCGCCATTAGCTCACCTAAGCCAAGACAGTGAGCTAAAAAAGTCAACCTTCTGTGGACTGTTAACGTCTGCTCTGCCACTGCCAGATCCTCAGCAATTTCACACATTCAAAGACTACTTAACGGCTCTTATGCAGTCATCTAACGAGAGCCTTCCCCCTGTTGCGACTGCAGAGGAATATAAAGAAGCTGAACTCAAGGCCCTCCGTCAGATCCAAGTAGATTCCTTTCCTGAAGAGGTGTCTCATCTGCAATCTGGTAAACCTCTACCAAGTAACAGTAAACTGCTGTGCCTAGCTCCTGATCTGGATCCTGATACCCATCTCGTACGTGTTGGCGGTCATCTCCGACAGATCAGTGAATAAGAAGAAGAGACCGTTCATCCTATTGTTCTTGATCCACATCACCCATTAACCAATTTGGTCATTAAAGATTAGATGATCGTTTGCATCACCCTGGACCAGAGAGGGTATTTGCTGAGCTCAGAAGGAAATACTGGGTATTAAAAGGACGAGCAGCAGTCAGACAGCATCAGCGCCAATGCACTGAATGCCAAAAATGGAGGGCTAAACCCCAACCCCAAGAACGGCTGACCTCCCACCAGCAAGTTTGAGAATTCACCAGCCAGTTTTTTATTCGACTGGCATAGATTGCTTCGGCCCTTATCTCATAAAGGTGGGACGCAGAAATGAGAAACGTTGGGGGATCATTTTCAAGTGTATGACTGTCCGTGCAGTGCATATTGATCTTCTCGCAAGTCTGGACAGTGATTCATTCCTTATGGCCCTTCGTCGCTTCATTGCTCGGCGAGGGAAACCCTTCGAAATCCTTTCAGATCAAGGAACGAATTTCAAAGGTGGAGACAAGGAAATTCGTGATGCCTCACAGCTCTTCAGCCTGAACTCCAGGCTCAACTGGCAAGCCAGCAAATTAGGTTCACATTCAATCCACCCAGTGCACCACACTTTGGTGGATGCTGAGAGCGGGAGATTCGATCTTTGAAAACAGCCCTACAGGTTATCCTCGGAGCACAGACTGTAACTGAAGAAGTGTTGCGGACTGTTCTCATTGAGATAGAGGGTCTACTGAACGCTAAACCAATTGGCTATACATCTTCAGATATTGCTGACCCAGATCCTGTTACACCCAACATCTTGTTGATGGGGCGGCGGGACGCCTCACTTCCACAGGTGACATACTAGGATTCCGAACTCCTTAGCAGAAGGAGATGGAGGCATAAAAGTTTCGGGAGAGTTAATAAGCCAGATCGTCTGAATAGAGAATGAATAGACGTGTTTATAGTGAAATAACAGTTAAGTTCGATTAAGTGCTGTCGTTCAAGGATTTAAAGATTATGTGTGTGCGTGCAGCTAATAGTAAGTACATTTGCACATTTATTGCATAATATGTCCGGGAGGGAGATTGAAGAGCGCTGTTGCAGTATTTTATCTGAGTGTTCATATTGTTGGTTATGTTTGCACTTTTTATTGTCACTTAAATAGCAAGTTACCCTCCTGTATTGTTATCAGTATAGTGTTGATATAGTCGTATGTTGTGTGGACTTCGATTGGGTCTCGGGGAACATGTACGGGCATGTCTATCGGGCGCGTTAGACGCCTTCGCTGTTAGCACTACGTGAATTAGACATAGTGTGGAAATAATTATTGATACAGAATGCTAAATATATGTATATTATCATATTGCTTTATTTCTTTAAGGCCCTTTAACCTTGTTGATTATATTTATACCAGTATTGTAGTACTGTTGTATATCTGTGATTTGTAATTAAGTTTATTCATATTCTGTATATTGTTTGTTGCAGAACCACATACATGGTCGCATACATGGTCACATGCCTGACCTTTGCACAATAAAGCATCTACAAGAACCCCCTGTTGTGAGACATACTGTTCTAACCGGACAACCTGTAGCTGTTCAATTAATCCGAACCAGAAAATATAAAAGAGTGGTTAGCAGTTTTTTAAGTGTAATTTAATCAGCAAAAGATATTAATCTAAAAACAGATGGGATGGTAGGGTGAATGTTCCAGCTATACAGTCAATCTTTGTTCACACTTTAAAAATACTGCAGCCGTACCACGTCACTACATTTTAAAATGGTCCTCTGAAAACCCCTGCATAGGTTTGAACCTAAAACATCGGCATTGACATCTAAATGGGAACATGTAACCCACAGCAGCATATGCACTTCAAATTGTTCAGCAAAGTTTACTGGCTATCTTGTATAAAAAAAAAATAATAATAATAAAAAAAAAAAGTATGCTGTTGCAATAGTGAGTATATGCACCATTTGAAAGAGCTACACATCTGAATATACAAACAAATCAAAGGGATCTGATTTAACAGAATAACATTGAGTAGTTGTGTTTTATCTCATTCAAGGCTTGTAAAACTGAATGAAACACTTTAAACAAACAGAGAAAAATTTCAAAGCATGGATGAAACGGTCCGGGTCATATTTCACCCCAAAATCAAAAGAAAAAAAGAATAAATACTTACTTTTTGCATATAGAAACTATTCTATTTTTCTATTTTACTTTACTTATTGACTGATTTGCATTGGCATTATTCAAAGAGTTAAGTACATATCTCCCAAGCATTAATGTATATTAAAATGTGATTTATTCCTGTGAAGACACAGATGATTTTTCAGCATCATTACTCCAGTGTCACATAATTCTTCAGAAATCATTCTAATATGCAGCTCAAGAAACATTATTATTATTGTCAATGTTGAATATAGTTGTGCTGCTTAATATTTTTGTGGAAACCATGATACATTTTTTTATACTTTGAATATAAAACAGAATTGAAACCTATAAAACAGAAATCTGATAAAATCACTTTTTATCAATTTAAAGAATCCATGCTGAAAAAAAGTATTAATTTCTTTAAACAATATATCTTACTGACCCAATTCTTACTCAATCTTCTGAACGGTTGTGTATATACATACCCAATTTAAATTTTATTGTACACGTCTACCATTCTAAGTATATTCCATGGTTGTATTTTGTTGAATTTCATTTATTCTGAAATAAAAATAATGAATAACAATCTTAAAGGTTTTTCAGGTCTTTAAGGAAAATATAATTGCATAAATGTTCTTTTGATCTTAGGGTGAAACAAAACATTTAGTTGGACATTTACTTGTGAGACAAACTCACCTACTTCAAGGGGGAGTGTAAAAGTCCTCTGCTTTTTATTTTATATAATATGATACAATCTGCATTTTCCCCTGAGTGATCCAGTCACGTCACTGCAAAAGAAATTTTTCAGAACAATGTTTGAAAAGTTAGGTGTAATACAGCTTTCAATATGATGCATGATATTAAAAATAATTTAAGCCAGTCAGCGAAACAGCATCAACTAATATGTGTAATGTAACAGATTCTACCAATATTGCAGCTCCACGGCTCGTCATGTACTGGAGTGTGAGAGTTCAGAGTGAATTCTCTGATGTCTCTTCAAGTTGCATTTCTGGGTAAACCTTTTCCCACAGTCTGAGCAGATGTAAGGTCTCTCGCCAGTGTGAACCCTGCGGTGTGCTTTCAGGTTACTCAGTTTGGTGAAACTCCGTCCACAGATGGTACAGCAGAACTGCCGCTCTCCTGTGTGAATCTGCTGGTGAGCTCTGAGGTGACACAGATGAGAGAAGCCTTTCCCACACTGGTTGCAATTGTGCGTTGTCCTTGCCGAATGGTGGCGCGTGTCCCCTTGAACCCTCACACTGACCATCTGCGGCAGACTTCTTCCTGGATGTACGGTACTGAAACTTCTTTCCCCTGTAGCGGCTCCTTCAGGATACTGACGGGCATGAGAGGGTTTTGGAGTAGGAAGGCCTTTGCAGATGGATTGTGCTCGGTTTACATCACTGGCGCTATGATCTGACACAACCGCGTTGGGATGCAAAACAATTTTCGTGTTCTTCCTAATGGGTGATCTGAGATGCTGCATGGCTTGTGGTGCAAGGCTCTGAACCTTGACGGGAGGTGCGGGATAGGAGACTCGCTCCTGTACTTGAGGTCTGGCGGTGAGAGGATCTCCGGGCTGAAGGTCCAACGGCGTCTTCTTAGCACTGTTGTGAGCAGAAACCATCTGAGGCCTGATTCTCTCCATTTCCTCCCAGTCTGGTGGAAGCATCACTATAATTTCCTGTTTAACAGAGCCTGAGTCTATGCTGCTAACCTGGGGTCTCAAACCCGGAGACTGTGAAGATACTGAGGTCCTGACTGGCTCTGGCTGTGAAACACATGACCGTGCTGAAGGGTCTGTTTTAGAGTCAAACCATTTTGGGGGGGTTCTGTGTCTGACGTCATCCTCATCCCCGGGTCTTTCAGTGCAGGACGGTCCTACTGGTTTGTTGTCAGGATCTGTATTGCGGAGTCCATTGGTCTCTTCCACACGGCTCTGAGGATCTTTTTGTTTGTGTATTTGAGAGTGTATTACTAGATAAGCTTGAGTGTCTCTAGCCTCTGTTGTTTCCTCTTTCACTTCTCCTCCAGGATTATGCTCACCCACTTGAACAGCCTGTCACAGACAAAGTGCGCATGAGTTAGAAAACCCTCAAAAACGATAGTAACCATCTTAGAAAACTGCAGTATTTGGACACTTAAAATCTAAGAATTTTATTGCATTACAAAACCAAATGGCATGAGCAAACAAATGCCTCTCTCAGTTCATTACATTTTTAGAGAACGTACACTTGTGGTCAAAAGTTTGGAATAACTACGATTTTATTGAATTATGCTCAGCAAGGCTGCATTTATATGATGAAAAATAAAGCAAAAACAGTAATATTGTGAAATTGTATTACAATTTAAAATCACGTTTTTCTATTTTAATAAAATGTCATTCAATTCTGTGATAAAAAAGATTTCAGCATCATTACTCATCATTAGTCTTCAGTGTCACATGATCCTAAAAATCATTCTTATATGCTGATTTGGTCTTTAAGAAACATTTCTTATTATTATCAACATTGAAAAAAGTTGTGGAAATGATTATACTTTAAGGATTCTTTGTTGAATAGAAAGTTTAAATGAACACCATTTATTTGCATTTATTCAATTTATCAAAGCATTTAAAGCTTTTGTAACATTATAAATGTCTTCACTGTCACTTTTGATCAATTTAATGCATCTTTGAGGAGTATTAAATTCTCTTTTTTTAATCTTACCACAAATGTTTGAATGGTATCATTGTTTTCCACAAATATGTTAAGCAAAAACTGTTTTCAACATTGATAATAATAATATAATAGTTTCTTGAGCACCAAATCAGCATTTTTGAACGATTTCTGAAGGATCATGTGACATTGATAAATAGAGTAATGGCGCTGACAATTCAGATTTGTCATAACAGGAATAAATTACATTTTAAAATATATTAAAATAGAAAACAGTTATTTTAAAATGTAATAATATTTCACAACTTTACTGTTTTACTAAACAAATTCAGCCTTGGTGAGCAAAAGAAACTAAATTATTTCAAACTTTGTAATGCCAATGTAAGATATCAGTTCCCCTCAAGTTCACTCAAATGCCCCATGGCAACCCACTGTCCAGATACTTTTGTCTTCTCAGCGACTACATTTTACCATATATTTATATATATTGCTATATTACATATAACAATGGCATACACACAATATGTTTAGCTTCCTGAGTTGGTGAAGGCTTCTCCTGATTTGCACTTCCCTTGGGACTGCACCTCCAGCTACTGTCAGAAGCATTTTCCTCCTTAACAAGTGGATTTTCCAAACCTTTAAAACACACACACACAGTCAGCAGATTCCAGTACATCTTTGGACTTAAACCAAGTTTATTAATTTGACTAAGCATAAACATTTCATAGTGATGTAATGTGGTACATGGGTCAATGATCTGACATTTAGTCCGGATCTATCAAAATCGGCATGAAACGGAAGTTGCAACAGTCTTTTCTTCCCTGTTGAAAGTACATCCAATTGAAACGACTTCTTAAACAAGAAAAACGTCATCAGAGAAGAGAAAAGCTGTCGTTGCAAGAGGGGGAAGTTATTTTGATTAAAGATTATGAGGGCACATTCATTTTTTTATTACGAGCATGGATAAATCATTTATAATAAATACTGAAATATTCCATAAAAAATTAGAAATATTTCATTGCGACATTATTAAAAAAATGAAATTAATATATTTTATAAAAATACAAATAAATTTCAATCTTTTTTAAACTGCTGAAATTCTTGAAAGAAATGGTAGCACTTTACAATAAGGTTTCATTTGTTAAAATTAGTTATTGTATTTACTAACAATGAGCTATACATTTAGTAAAGTATTTATTAATCTTTGTTAATGTTAGATAATAAAAATACAGTCATTCATTGTTTTTTCATATTAGTTCACAGTGCATTGATTACTGTAAACAAATATAATTTTTGATTGCAATAATGTGTTAGTAAATGTTGAAGTTAACATGAACTATGAATAAACAATACTTCTACAGCATTTATTAATCTTAGTTAATGTTAAACAGATGGCAAAAAATAGATGCTGGCAGTGTCTTTTATTACCGTTTTGTCATTTACTGTTTATATTTGAAAAACATGTCCAGTAAATGAAAGTGTAGCATAACCAACACTCAGGAAACCACTTTGTTGTCATGCGACAAGAAAACCATGAAAATGACAGAGGGCCGTTTTAGACCCTCATTACGATGTCAATATATGCAGATATACTATAGAAAATATAGAAAATACAATACTTTGCAATATGGAAACTTTCATGGAAAATTATGACAAGGAAATTACTTTTGTAATTTTTAAACCATTTGACATTTTGGTTTGACATAACCAAGGAAGCCACTCAAACAATGCATACTTGCTGAGTTGTGACTTTCTCTGTAGTAAATTGCCAATCAAGTTAGCAAATTTTCACAAGCAAGCACTGAATTAATGGAAATTGGCTTTTAAGCTTAATTTTTCACCGCATAAATGTATTGTATGGAATAATCAATATATTTTGTATGAAAAAAGGACCATATTTAACAAATGTGTTGAAAAAAATATATCTTTATTTCAAAATTCATAGAGACCTGCGGAAATCTGAAAATTTGTTAAGGACAACAATATTAATATTATTTGTATAGAGTTTGAGGATAATTAATGGTATATCACCTAAGCTTCTACATCTCATTAAATCATCCTTACATTACTCTCCATTAAAGGAAGAAACTCCCTGTTTAATGATAGGTGGAGTTGATTTGTTAGATAAAAAAATGCAATAATATTCATAAGCACAGTATGAATCTCTATGAGCAGTATTGCTCCTAAAGCAACGGCTTTATGGAAACAGATTTATCCTTCCTTATCTTTGTGTAACATATGGTCTGCTCATAATAACTTTGTAATACCAAATAAGGTTAAAGAAATTCATTTTAAAATCCTTCACAATTTTTTACCCCAGTAAGTTATTTTTATCTAAGTTCATGGATATTCAACCAGAATGTTTTTTTTTTTTTGTGGATCTGAAAATGAATCTGTGCTTAATTTGTTTTTAAGATGTCCCGTATCATTTTGGTTAGCGATTTCAATTTTGATTTTTACATCCTTTTTGATATTACAGAAGAAATGATCTTATTTTTAAAGAACGCTGGTTTTGTTCTTTTAGATAACGCAGTCAAAATCCTGTCCATGCTTGGAAAATATCATATCCACAAATCTAAATGTACAGCTTCGAAACCAAATTTGATTGTCTTTTGCTCTGAATTAAAAAGTCTTCAAATATTTTTCTATCCCCTACTTTTGACAAAACGAAAGCAATGCAAATTTATTTATTCACCTTTCTTTTTATTTATTTCATTTTGTTTGCTCATTTAATAATTTTATGTATTTTCTGTTTAAATGTCAATACTCTACATCCCTCGTACAAAGTCAATTGTTCTACTCATTGCTCATTTCAAATGTCAGTAGGATTTATATTAATAGAAAGAATGTTAATTGTTGTTACTTGCAAAATGTTAATAAAAATTACAAATAAAAAAAACAAGGAAGCCATTTTGTAATCATGTGACAGGAAAATAATGAAACACTCCTTGATAAGTTCTCAATCAGGGTGTCACTGACGCCTTAAAAGTATGTAAATATATAAAATATAGGAAATATAATACCTTGAAATATGCCTGGAAACTGGAGGAAATTACTTTTGTACTTTAAAGTAATTTGACATGTGTAAGTTAAATAAATTATTAGCCTATTATTATTATTGAAAATGGCAAACACATTACGTATGGATGAAACTAACAAAACCCAAAATACACGCCATTCTTATGTCTCATTGACTCGCGTGAGCACAAGCACTGCATAACTGGTGAAAGTCCTTAGGAAAGTCATATGTTTCTACTCACTGCTCTGTGTTTCGGGGCCTCTGTGTAGTACCCTCCTCCTGGACACTGCTGTCCGCCCACAGTCCACACACCTCACCCTCTTAAACCTCTCCCGTTCTCTCAGCTTGGCCTCCGACACTATCAGCCTCCGTTTTAACACCTCCGCCTCTCGTTTGCCTCGATCCATCTGCTCTAAGAAGCTCTCCTCCACTAACCTGGTGATCTCGTACATGGTGGTCTTGAGAATAGTTTCCATGACCGCAGACAGCCGAGTCTGGAAGGAGATTACCAGCGTGCCCGTCATCCTGTATCTGATCTACTCGAGCTCGTTCTTATAGAGAAGAATTGATTGCTGAATGCATAGACGCAACAGTGATCATGACATTAATGACCACCCATGCTGATTTCTATCTCAAATGCTTTATTACTTAAGTCCACACATCAGCATTTTGGGAAACTCAGTTTCAAAACTCACAGTAAATGTTGCACTTCACACTTTCACGGTCAGGCAATCATCATAAAAATCCCGAATATAAAAACCTCGCACCGTTAGCATCGAGCTCATTACATCTGATTGACAAGACTATGAACCCCGAACCGAAATAAATACCCTTTAGGCGCAAGGCAGAATGCGTCGCATCATGTCCAGCTGACTGTAGCACATTTTACATATTTTATTTTGTTAATATATGAACTACAAGATGTTTGACTAATACTTCATTCAGCATGTCAGGAGGAAGCGAAGCTGAGAAAACGGACAATAATGTTGTTGTTAGTGTGACGTCACATATTGTACGGTGGCCTTGTCGGGCTAAAATTGGACTAAAAAAATGACAAGTTACACTAAATGAAAATGTTGCCTTGGCAAATAGCCCATATCGAAATACACATTAACTAAAATTGTGCAGTTTCATAGGAAATATACTATGTAAAATATAACACTTCAGGCACAGCTAAATATTTTTTTTAACATTTACAGTATTATTTTAATATTCTTTTTTTTTTAGTTAGATCCTTAGTATCATAACAAGAAGTGACTTTATATGCAGAAATATTCAACTGTTTTTATGTTTTATATCAGAGGGGCAAGTTAAATGCTTGATTCTGATTGGTTGATAGACATTCTAACCAAGGTGTGCAATTATTTTTTTTAAATGCACAGCTATGAAGTAGTTCCAGGTCATTACAGTTCCTCTTCACATTGTGGCAATATTAACATCTCATATGTACATTACTTATCTATATTGTATTCCATAATTCAATAGCCTGTTGTCAATTATTCCTTACATGAGTTCTGAAGAGCCAAGAATATGTTTCATAATTATTATCAAAGTGTTTGGAATAAACAGTTAAATCAACTGACAACCATATTAATGTTTAAAATGATATTTAAAGGTGTAGTGCTGAAGCAAAGCTGTAAAAAAAGACTGATATTGCATGTGACATGTGTATTTGAAACTATATTAGGTAACTTTAAAATAAACTTTAATAAACTGAAATCACTCCACCTACATTTTCAAAATTAGAGTTGTAGACAATAAGATTCTAAAAATCATGAAAGTGACAATGTCTTACCCCTCTGCATAGAAAATACAATATTTACATCAGATGCAAAGATAGCCACATTAACAACAATGTTACTTAAAGGCATAGTCTAATCAAAAATGAATATTTTGTCATCGTTTACTCACCCTCAAAACTGCATGACTTTATTTCTTCTGCTAAACACAAAATTAGATATTTTGCAGAATGCTGGAAACCAAACAGATTATACAGACAAAAAAAAAATCTTTATGTTCCACAGAAAAAGTCTTACAGGTTTTAAATGACATAAGGGTGAGTAAATTGTTAATTTTTTAGGTGAACCATCCCTTTAAAGCTGGGTGCACATGGTGCGTTTTTTGCTGTCGTACTAGCTTGCAGGCTTTTTTTTCTCTCTCTGTAGATATCGCGTGGAAATCGTTGATGCTTGTATGGTCGCGGCTCGCATTGTTTGAGAGGAATAACAAGCCAAGCCGTGTACATAACGAGCACCTCCTGAGCTCCCAATAATTTTCAAACATGTTTAAGAAATTAGTCCAGTGAGTCCAGTTGACCAGTGTCCCCTATTGCCAAATCATACACTACCACGTCACATAGGCTAGATCTATGAATATTATTATAGCCCAGTGGCTGCAACCCTTCAGTGTGTGAATACACTGGCACAAACAAATACTCTCTAGTTGTTTTTGCTGAGAGGAATGGCTGTGTTGTTTTCTCTGCTTTTCACAAAATCATTTGCACACTTCTCTTTTTATTCTCTTTCTTTTTTTCAATACGAAGCTACAGCAGCAACATTGAAAGCTCCAGTCTCCATGTGTAGCGAGAATACTCATGTGATTGCCGCCAGCTCACCGAGCAGTACAGTCGTGCCGCGTACCAGCTGTTTATCAGGTTAAATGACTCATAATGTGTGCAATGAGGTACGACCTCCCGGGTGTCCAAACTCGCACAGTGTCCTCTCACCTTTACAAAAACAAAATTAAATTATACAAAAAACATAATGACTACAACAGGAGATTCTACAATAACAGTGTAAAGTTTTATGGGGAACAAGTCCAGTCAGGATTTATGGCCTTCCAACCATTTAAAAGTCAAACTAACTCTGTAAGGTTGTGAGGTGAATTTTTTCGTCATTGATTATTCGGGTCAGCACTATGTTTGCGATGATGTGACCTGAGATGGTCCATTCGTTTGAAGCTCAGTCCACAGATACCACAGCAGTACGGTCTTTCTCCTGTATGGGTACGTTGGTGGACTTTCAAGATGTCGGCCCGGGTAAAGCTCTTACTGCACAGAGTGCACTTGTGTGGTTTCTCCTGTGTGTGAATGCGTTGATGCAGCTTGAGATTCCATAGTCGGCTGAATTTGTTCCCACAAAGCGTGCAGGTGTAGGGTTTGTCTCCGCTCTGGCTGCATCTGTGTCTACGCAGGTCACTGAAGGACGAGTAGCCTTTCCCACAGTGGCTGCACAAATGGAGACCGTCCCGCTGGTGGACACGCTGGTGGACTTTTAGGTTGCAGGCCTGAGTGAACTTCTTACCGCACTGGTTACAAGTAAATCCAGCATTTGAAACGACTCGATGGGAGACTGGGTAGCCTTTCACAGAAGCCCTGCTGTCACCTAATGCTTGTCCAACATTAGACTTCAGAGAGTGATTCAATGCATGTCCCTTATAAAGTGCACTACCAGCTGTGTCCCCAGTGTAAAGTGAGTGTCCTCTATGTCCAGCACCATCTGCAATCCCACTGTGAACTTCCGTGAGGGCACTTGTGTCTTGTATGTGGCCATCTGCATTAATAAGTATACAGTCTCTATCTACGTCTTCTGTCTCGGGGTTGACTTGTGCAGGTAAAGATGCTCTGTTTCCTCTTTTACTCCTAATGGAAGAGCTGTAACGTCTCCCACCTTCCTCAACCAGGTCCTTTTGATCAGTCCCAACTGCAACTGATACTGCATGACCTAATGTGTCTTGAGTTTTTCCTCCAAGACTGTCCAGGTTTCCCATGTCCAGTTCATGTAAACTGTAGCTCGCTAGCTCTCCTGCATTGTAATGTGTTCGGTATGGCAAGCCCTGAACGTCTACGATATTTGCGTAAGTCTCACTGTCAGCGGTCTGTTCAAGTCCGGAGCTCCAGTCTTCCTGAATCTGTTGCAGCTCTTGCTCACTGTAACTGTGAGCTGAGAAATCCATCCTCTCAGCTCCTGGAAAACCGAACATTGAAAGAAAAAGTAAAAACATTGTAATCTTCAAACGCAGTCTGATGTCAGAGGTTTGCAGTAATCAGATGTTTAAAGTTCACCCAAAATGTTTAATTCTGTCATCAATTACTCACTCTTATGTCGTTCCAAACCCAATAGAATTTTTTTTATGTGAAATCTGAGAGATTTCTGTCCCTCCATTTAAAGTCTATTCACCCAAAATTCAACAGTTCAAAAAGTACTAGAAAAAATAAAAATGAAGAAATCGTGAAATAAATCCAAATGAATCAAGTGGTTTAATCCAAGTCTTCACTTTATATGACAAACAGATTTAATTTAGGCTTTTATTCGCATAGAAACATTGATCAATAGGTGTACACAGAGCACTCAAATATAGTAAACAGAACCTCAAGCGTACAACCAACCTCATTGGTTCTTGTGAAAGCTCAAATGTGCTGGTGTAGCACACGAGAATGAACCTCATTGGTACTCACGCGTCAAGCAAACATGCTTGAGCTTCCGTTTACCAAATTTGAGTGCTCTGTGTATGTTCGCTGATCAAAGTTTATATGTGAATTAAAGCCTGAATTAAATCTGTTCGTCATATTAAGCGATCATGTTTCTTCAGAAAACTTGGTGTTGAACTGCTCGATTCATACGCATTTATTTTATTAGCTCTTTATGAACCGTCAAGAGTTTTGAGTGACTTTCAATGGAAGGATAGAAATCTCTCAGACTTGATTAAAAATATCTTCATTTGTGTCCCGAAGAACTAAAATCTTATGGGTTTGGAACGACATAAGAGATGACAGAATTGATCTCTTTAAATCACACCTTCAGTATTTAGTGTCCACCCATCCTGAAGCTCTTTATTATCAGCAGTGCCATAGAGGGCCTCCTCTTTCAACACGCAGTCCAGTTTCCTGTCCTCTGTACCAGCAGACTACAGAGAACACAAAGACAGAACATGCACAGAATGTTAAAGTTGTGGTGAAACAGAAGTAAAGACAGATATTTTCTTCCATGTTGTGATGTACATCAGAGTGAAATAAATGAACGATTCTGTCATCAGTTGATGATTGGATGGGGGTAGATCTGAATGAAAGCTTGTAATCAACTGTAAGGGACTGAATTATTGGAGAAGTCCAGCATATCGCACCAGAGAGAAGTCTGTCGTTTCACCGGAATGTTTGTTACATGCACGGGTTTATTGTTCACAATAAAAATCAATAACATACAATTACAAAATAGAGTGAATTTTCAGGTCTCAGACACAACCATTGTGAAACACTGCTGTACAAGCAACTTATCAAGGTTAGAGGTCATCAGTAAAGTGGTTTATCCATCCGGCTACTCACCTCTGTTGTGTTACTGGGTCTGGTTTGATCTTCTAATCTCTCTTTTCCCAAATGTGTGTCAGTCTCCAACTCACAGCTTCCCCAGTTCCCAACTGGAACTCTCTCCTGTTTGAGACTGCGTTCATTTTCTACATGTGGTCATCAAGGGTGAAAGCAACTGTGAGGGCATTGATTACACAGTCCTTTAATGGTCTTTATAAGGACGGAAGAAAAATGTCATATGGTCTGGAATGACATGATGGTCTTTAAACTATTCCTTTATATTATGCTGCAGGTAAATTTGAACACTTGGATCTTGGAGTTGGAGAAAACCAATGGTTAACCAATTTTCCTTGAAGATGTTATTTAGTCTCAGGAACATGCCTGCAAAGTGTCAACACTGACTGATGTGTTTTGGAATGTGCGTACAAAATGTATATTACTATTATGATGTTTTCAATTAAAGGCAGCTGCACAGACCCGGAAATAAAAAAAAGTTATAATGTATTTTGATATGTAAGTTTCTCATCTACCCTCAGACGGTACACATGTATGCATGTATATTAAAGAAACTTCCTCTGCATTGAAGGTGTACACTTGTACACTTTGGGCAAAAAGCTTTTTCAGTTATTTTTTTATTTTATTTTACCTTTATTTAACCAGGTAGGCACATAGAGAACTCATTCTCATTAAAAACGGCGACCTGGCCAAGATAAAGCATTTGAGGTGCAGACAACATGAAGTTACACATAAAAGACAAGAACAATAATTCCAGATACAATACCTAGGCAAGTGGCCTAGTATGGCAGCAATACAATACAAGAATAAAATAAATAAATAAATGTAAAGATAATGCATTAGTTTGCACCAAGACAGAATGCTGACGCTAACAAGAACAACGATGCGACGGTGGGTTGGAGATCAATCTTTTAAAAGAGGATAACGGAACAATAGATTCTAGTCTTAAAGATTTTTGCAATTCATTCCAATCATTTGCTGCCGAAAACTGAAAAGAGAGTCTGCCAAAGGAAGCACGGACTTTGGTGGTATTCAATGAGATAAATCTACTTGAACGTAAATTGCGAGATGGAGAAGCTACAGAAATTAAATTTCTTAAATAGGCAGGAGCTTTACCAAAGAGAATTTTATAAATGAGGAGTAACTAAATGAGTTAGTGTAGTGGGGTTGTGGAATTCCCTACCTACAAACATTCGAAGCCTCAATAGCTTCTCAATTTTTAAAAAATAAGCTTAAGTACTGGCTACTATCACAACAGATATGCAACCACTAATGACTGTGTTGTACATTATCTGTTTTATATTCTGGTTTTAAATGTTATATTCTGCACATGTATGTATTGTGATGTTTTATGTGGGGAATATGTAATGTATGTTATTTTATTTGTTTCCCTGCCCAGGGACAGCAGATGTAAACTAGCTATTAGCTAATTCTGGTCCAATTACTTTTAATTGTGCATAGTCCTTGTAAAAATAAACAAAAATGAAAAAAAAAAATTGTATCAGTTCATTCATGTTCTGTTCAATGGGAATCGAACCCATGATCTTGGTTGGTGTTGCTAGCACCATGCTTTACTGCTCTACTTATTCTGTTAAAATGTTGAAAAACATTTTTGGAATGGTTAAATAAATAGTTGCAATACTGTTTATAATATTGAGCTTTTGGATTTTTTTTAAAAAAAATTGCTAAATTCAGATTTAAAAATCACCTCGTCATATTTATTGTTTCGTAATGTGTGATAATATATATTGATGTTAAAGGTTAGCTGTTTTTATCTGCTGTCCCCCCCCTGTCCAGGATGTCAACATGCATGATTCATAAACACTTTCCAATAAATTACTGTTCTGTTCTAATTACTAAGTGTATATATATGATATTACAACAGATTATAAAATCGTTACATTTCATTTTTGGAGAACATTACAAATTTGGATTGAGTTTGAGTTGAACTGAGTGAACAAACCTGTTTGTGGTAACAATTGTTCTCTTTCACTGTTACACACACGAGCTTTGTCACCACACTCTGCACACCTCAGGACGCGCATCTCCTGGTTTTTCCTTCTGCACTCGCTCCACTGCAACCTCTTCTTGAGAGTCTCCACCTGCTCTCGACTGCGGGACACTTCCTTCACGAAACTGTCCTCCACGAGCCGGGTGATCTCAAACATGGCAGCTTTGAAAACGGTCTCCATGACCCCGGATAGCTGTGACTGAAACGAGTGTATGGCTTCGGACATAATGACGAGTATTTGGATGGGGAAAACCCTATGGAAAAAAGTCTAGCTACTTCCGGTGATAATACACAAACCAACAATTTATCCTCCAGCTTTTCATTAGACTTTTCAATATCGTTGGTGTGCAACCGTTTCACTGTTTTTATTGAACCTTCTTGTAGTTTTGTCAAATTTGTAGTCCAAATGCTAGCGATGGCTGTTCTTGTGCTAGCTACTGTTTACGCTAACTTTCGTTTATTGCACTCTCATTCGTCTCACAATTAAACATTGTAACATAAACGATACGCTGAGAATCAATGTTGATCCAGCTAGGAACATTCTCTCGTCCTACACTGTGGGACTGACCGGAAGTACTTCTTAAAGCAAACATACGGGAGGAAGGTGGGGGGCGGGGTGGAACTGCTTTAAAGGGGCAGTACCAGACGAAAATTTAAAGGATACGCCGACTTTTGGGACTTTAACTCATTCACCGTGTCCCCCAGAATTAAACCCTTTTCATTTCAGTGCATGCCGTCTGTCTGACGCAACCACCGCTAGCCTAGCTTAGCACAAAGACTGGAGGTAAACGGCTCCAGCTAGCATACTGCTCCCAATAAGTGACAAAGTAACGCCTACATTTTGTATAGTCACAGTGT
The DNA here is from genome assembly GCA_030578275.1 of Meda fulgida. Lineage (NCBI taxonomy): Eukaryota > Metazoa > Chordata > Actinopteri > Cypriniformes > Leuciscidae > Meda > Meda fulgida. The sequence goes on along the minus strand of CM060616.1, from coordinate 32,423,379 downwards.
GTACAAATAACAAAGTCATATGAGACTGCTGACCAATGGCTTCCCTATAGGAGGTACACTTTCCGGCTGCTGGATTACCCCCTTGGGCTTCTCAGTCCCGCCAAATCATTCAGCCAAAGTAGCAGTGCTTCGCCTTCTGAGAATAGTTCCCAGTATGTACGGTTAAAATATGCATGCAGCCTGTGTCTCATATGACCTTGTTGTTGAAAACAATAACTCATATTATAAGTTATTGTCAAAACTCATCTTCAAGTTGTTGCAAACCTGCGTGAATTTCTTCTGTGCGACGGAAAAATAGATGTTTGTCAGAATGACAGCAGTCACCATTCGCCTTCACTACATCGTTTGTCTATAAAGAATTTCAACAGGCAAAGTAAGGTTGCATTAAAAACTGTATCCTTTTGTATTCCAGGGTCGGCTTTGACCCGGTGGAACGTAAGCTTATAAAACGGTCATAACTTAATCTTTTTTTTTTTTTTAAATAAAACCATATTGTATCTAATCAACTTCTCATTATGAGTAAATCCACAAAAGTTTTAAAGTTTTGAATATTACCATGTTTTTACCATGCTATCACTTAATTCAGGCCACCCCATTTTTATTAGTTTCAATATTTTCAAAAACTATAGCAAAAAGGCCATTAGCGGCACTCAGGGACTGACATTGCCCATCCCTGCCATAGAAGAATTTTGGGTTCCCCAAAGTTCTTAAAATAATATTTTGTATTAATGTAAAAAACATAAATATATTTATCAAATACAGATACTTTACAATTCCACCTGAATTATATGGAGTAGGCCCACCACTCTATGGCAATGGTTCTTGTGCCTCAGCAAACTTCCAGGGGGTCCACTTTTTTGGATATAGGCTAATTTTCCAATCAGGTCTAATCAGATTCAATGATGCTTAAGCTATGCTAAAAGTGCTACCGCCAGACCCGGAGATCGGTTGAATGGATTAAAAAAACGGTAAACCTCAACTAACTGGGGAGTTGGAAAAAGTGGAGTGTTCCTTTAAAATCAATTACATTTTGTTATTTTGACATCATCTTATTTATAATGCTAAAAATTAAGCACAAAAGTAAACTGACATGTTTTTTCATTTTAAAAAGCCTAAAATTCACTTGTGACACCTTTATATCAAGTTTGCATAGGATAGTAACAAGAATTACCTTTCAATGACTATTTATATTTAATATGGTAATGCAATTTTATTGATTGATTCATAGAGTTGACCATTTAAGATGATGGACTTTGGAAAAAATCACAAATAATGCATATCAATACGTTTTGATTCTCTTTCTTTTGACGAAATCTTCATATAGTGTTCAGTGCTTCAGAATGTGTCACAGTGTCATTTTAAAAGCAGACCGCAAACCTTTTCTGCAGTCTATAAATAAAAGTTTGTAACAGTGCGGAAGTATACCGCCCTCCCCTGGACCTGTAATCCTCGTTGATTCTGTCAAAGCTTATAACGTCTACTCCATAAAATTCAACTAATCCGAATCGCGCCATGCCTAAGGCGAGCCTTGAAGATTATGACGGGTTTCAGACCCAGTTCACTCACATAATGGAAACAATATTACTGACCGCTGTCAGGGAAGCGACAAAACTTTATGAGGGCACTTTGCAGCGGTTGAAAGCGGAATTGGTGCAGCTGAGACAAGAAAATGTCAAAACGAAGACAGGTGATTCATCCAGCCAAGACACAAAGAGATTTACTGAATATGGGAGTCAGAGGAGTGCCAATGTCCCTAAACATCGTGATATTGGCGTGCAGTGCGGTAAGTCTTTTTCTTGTAACGATGTGTGGCGTTATGGCGTTCAATAAACACTTCCTGGAAAAGTATAACGACTTGTAACGGCTTAGACGAAGTTACATGGTAAATGCATAAAAGCCAGAATTTCGAAAACTCTATGGAATTATATGATATAATAATTTGTAAAGTATGTTCTGCTAAAAAATAAAATCTAGAAGAAAAAACTAGACTATGGTTTGACTATGGGTTTTGTGCACTTTTCCATAGGGTTTTCTTCAAAGGTGCAGTTTCCAACAACAAAAAATACTGTTTTGCTGGTCTTTTTTCTCATTTTCATTTGTTAGAAAAGCCCATTTTGGTTGACCAGGGATGCAGCCCTCTTCAGTTAATAGGGCAACATCTTAGTGTGGGAGACATTACGAGTGATAAACTCACAGATCTTTGTGCCAGTGAGGATGGGAGCAGACAGCTTGCATTGCTACTCATCAAACAAGAGGTAAGAAACGATAGACTAGTATATGTTTACTAATTCTTGTTCTCTTTCACTTCCTTCCTCCCACTTTTCTGTTTTGCATAGCAAAGTTCACACTGACTGAGGTCATATTCCCTCTCTGTGAGAGTTTGAGTGAATATCAAAATGTTATGTTAGGTGAGACTTCATTCTTTGTCACTTAGAGTTTAGTTTCATTTCTAAATCATATTTGATCTTTAGAAAGTGGATAATATTTGAATGCTGGCCCTTTTATACATTATGATTTTATGTTCTGTGTCTTCAGCCTCATGAGACTAAATGCGACAACTACGCACCAGGATACTTTCTACTGAAGCAAGAAGGTGCTGAGCCGATACTGGTGCGCAGAGAGCCAAATAAGGACACCGTGGAAAGGGGTATAAGAGTCATACACAAATTTGACCGAAAAATGAGAAAATTATTTAGCAGCAGTTGATAGAACAGAATAAAAAAATTATACACAGCATTGTACACTTTTTTTTAAAACTTGAATGAAAATTAACCATTTAAACGTTCCATTTAAATATATATTTAAATGTGTGTATATTATGTATGTATGTATATACAACCCCAAAACTAGTCAAGTTGGGACATAAAATCAAGAAGATGTGATTTGTTAACCTTAATTTAACTGACAAAAGTACAAAGAAAAGATTTTCAAAATTTTAACTGACCAACTTAAATATATTTTGTAAGTATAATCACTTTGTTCCAAATATCATGAGAGAATTGTCAAACAATTCAAAAATCACATTTTTAAAAGCAAAATTGCAAAGAATTTGTCTTTCACCTTCTACCATACTAGGGTTGTGCCGATAGACAATAGTATCTTGTATCGACGATAGTCAGAGATATCGCCGATGGCAGATGCCTTTGACGATATCAATACGATAATTGGCTCGTTTTACCATTTAATGTATTTCATTATTATTATTATAAAGCTAGTATTTTTATTAAATTAATATTAGTAACTACAATTAATTTGCCTTGCCTAAATTCATAACGACATCACCACATAACACTTGCGACATCACCGACACGTGCGTTTGAGGACACATTAACAAAACGTTTAATGACACTAATAACACTAAAAACAATACAATTACTAAATATTAATAATAATAATATCACTAAAATGATATAGGCCTAATAATAGTCTTTAGTTCAGGAACACAGCCATCTGTGAAAATCAAAAGCAGCTTCAATTGATTGTTTGACAAGAAAATTCCTTCACATTTTTTCACTGTCATTAATGTGGGTCCACGAGAGAAATATTAAGCCGGTAAATTAAGATGGTTGCTATACCGTTATATCCATCGTGGTCTCTGAGAGAAAGCGGCGTTAATGCAGCGACAGATGCCGAAAGCTCAGTCCGTTTCTGCTTTCACTTTCAGGAAATGGGCGCGTTTACATGCACGTTCTTAACCCGATTAGGCCTATGCTGAATTAACTGACAATAAATGTGGTCATGGAAACGCATTTAACCCATTTAAAACACATCTAGCCTGTGTTCTTTGGGCTCATTGAAGTGCGTGTATGTGAAGTGCATCCAGACAGAGAGAGCACTGGTAGAACATATATCGCAAACCTCGACTCTTTCTTGTTCTCATCTCGTGCAGAAGTACAGTCAAAATTATGCATCCGTAACGGCATGTGTCCGTATTTCCCGCTGACATGTTGAAATACTCTGAGTCAGGGTTCCTCTTTTCAAGGTTCCTCCTCACAGCAGTTACCCTTTCACCCACTCAGATAAGGTCCCCACTGCTGTTCAGTTTCTACTAAAGACACAACCTGGCCCTGAAATAAACTAGCCAAATCTTGACCATTCCTAAGGTCAAGAGGTCCTGTCCCATATATTCCTGAAACGTAACGCACAAGCACGTACACACATATACTTTTACACATTGAATAGGTTAAATCCCTTATGATATCTGTTAGGAATAAATGACTATTAAAATTTCTACAACAATTCCCCACTTTTTATCATTCTGATTACCCATAATCACAATAATAAACAAAAAAATAAATAAATTTTAAGTCATATCATCACACTGCTCTTCATCTCTGGTTTTCGCATATCTGATCACTCTTCATAAACATTTGTGAAATATTATTTAGAAAAGAAAAGGCTTAGGCTGTTTTGCAAGGATAGTCCCTTAAATATTAGCAAGCAAGTAAAGAATTTAATTAAAGCCGGGCTAAATGAATAGGCACTGCTATTGCACTCTCGACCTAGATCGAACCCTCAGTCACCTCAATTGAATAAGAAGTAGTGTACAGATTACCTAGGAAAACAACACCAATTCACACTGGTTATTTTAGCAGGTCATCAAAAATACAAAGAATAAAAGTAGAATAGAATCCTTCATTTCAAACCCTCTCCTTGTACGCCACCTCGTAACACGGATGACCGCTGTTTGTAACCTTCTTTAAATCTTTGCCCTTAATCTTTCTCAGAAAATAAAAAAAGAATAGAAGAAAAACAACCAGAACATACATTTAACACATCTCACTGTAGCTTCCGCTACCTGTCTCGTCGCATAATCTTGTTAATCCTTGGGATAGACTGTCATTTTTTTTTTTTTTACCAATTGAACAGACAGCAGGTTTTCACCTGTCTCTGTCATCGTATTCACCCATGAATAACAAAATTATCGTAACACATACAATCCTAACTCCTACCATTAAGCCTTTTCCATTAAATTTATGTCCATCTCCACATTTTATTCACTTCTAATTCAATTTATTAAGCTCTATTGAATGCACTGTTTAACAAATCCAACCAGAGAAGTCTTATAATTTTATCCATTCCTCTAAATTAGTTGTTCAAAATTAACTCTAATATCTCTAGTACAGACACATCAATCAATAGATTTTCTACATTTACAATCAAATCAATACCTAGTTCGATTCAATCAAACAAAATCATCAAAATCATCACAAAAACAGATTCTTCTGTTAAACTTAAACCGTCAGTTGGCAGTTGGTTCCTCCAGGTGTGTTGATCATCTTGTTCGCCCCACGGACGCTCCGTGTTCGCCAGGGTGACACTTTGCGTGCCGTTGCAATGGTCTTTCCCTCGTAGGCGAGGCAGACAGTTACTAGCACCGTCTTCTTTAAACCTCACTTTCTGCTCTATTGGATGGTTGAGGCCTGTTGGTGTTGTCTAAGGCTTGGACCCAGGTGTCACACTCTCCAACCATTTTCTGATCCTTACAAGGTCTTCCCTTTTAATCACGACCGCACCCCCACTGGAATGAACCATTCCTTGCCTGCTGTCACCTGTGAATGGAGACCTTAACTATTTTGTTAGTGATGCTTGTCTAGCCGCTCGTCCCTTTTGGTGTGACCTGTGGAATCAACAGCCTGAAACATATTATCACCGGATAATTTCTTGCTCATTTAATAGCACTCGGGGTCCTTTTCCCCTGAAAAACACTCAACCCACTTTGCTCATGTCCACAACACAATATTTATATATTTGGAACAGAATCAGTTCTGTTTGCTGCAATCCATCCTGACATTCTGCAAAAGGAAAATCTTAAGTTATGCGCTGCGCAGGTGTGGAACCTTTCTCCTACAATAATAACCCAGGCCAGGATAGTCAGCCAAATTCATCCATAGCCATCATTTTATTTGGCACATTCTGCCCTGTATCAAAAGTCTGCATGATCTGTAGAGAAAAACAAATGTCGAGGTTATTTTCAGATAGTAAAGAATACGTAGTTTCTTTTGTCTGCTGTGCTGCCGCAGCCTTCGCTGTTGCATCTGCCCTGGCGTCTCCTGTTGAAACAGTCCTGCAATTTTGTTATCAGCGTGTGCGGCACACTTACAGACAGCAACTTTTGTTTGGAACGGCCTTTTACCCAATTAAACCCAGTGTCCTCCCAACATATATTGTCCTTTAGTAACCCATATTTTGTCAATCCTTACCATCTCCCTTTTGATGCACGACTCAACTCGTGCATCAATTTAAACTAATTTGATTTGCAATCAACACCAACCCAAACGGCATCCTTCAGCCAAATTTCCTCCAGACATCTTTCTCTGTCTCTGAAACAAAGTATTACGTTCTTCACTTAAAGCCACAATCTCATCTTCTTATCGAAGTATTTGAAGGGCAATGGCCCTGAGTCTCACACCGAATCCTGCTTTTCAGGCCTGTTGTTTGGTCTCTCAAGTCAGTCATCTACAAACATTTCCAAAGTCATCAATTGTTTCTATCAGGTCAGGTCGTGCTGTACAGACTTGGTCAATGTCAGTCAATCATTTTCCCCCTTTTCATCACAGTACTCATAAATGTGAGGGGCTCTCTTGCTAATTTCATGCTGACTTAGCCAATATGTCACTGTGTTGTTGCCATCAAATCTATAACATTTTCATTTATCTCAGCCCATGCCAGATGGTAATCTACAACTCCACAATTCCAATTTACATCAAATACTTAAACTGATCCAGAACGTAATTCAAATCAACATCATAAAGACAAAAGTAATTAATACCAGACAGAGCTTGATGACCAATCAGTTTAAAGCTCCTCCTATGTTCTGTATCATCTTTTCACCTAACAGAATTAGCAGCTTCCTTTAAAATTTGTCATTTGCCAAAAGCCATCCTAGTGGGTAACGACACAATATACACCCCATTCAGACTTAGTATTAGTACCCCAAACTAACACATAGTCACATACAAGACAAAGTGCTGTCACCATCACACACCCTCATATTAGACACGCATGTTAACTGCTCCTTTTCAATATATCGTCTCTAAAAAGAATTAAATTTTAAGTACGATTTTAAACTTCACATTTTCCTCTAGGTTTACCTAATTTTACATGGTATCTTGACCAGTTTCAAATCATGTCTGTTCATTATTCATTTGATTTTTAGAAAAGACAGCTGGGTTGTTTTGGTTCCTTATCATTATTTTTCTTCAGCTTGCTCTAGCAGGCCGATACAAGAAAGAAAGAAAGAAAGAAAGACACAGTTACCATCCCTTCCTCCAACTCAGGCAGTCTCTCTCACTATTAACAAATAGTATTTTCCACAGCCTTCTAAGACTGTAACTTTGACAAAATTTAAATTTATTACAATAACCTTTGACCATTCATCTTTGTTATGCAGACCTTTCTTAAATCTACGAAAGCTGTCTTCATCTTTAGCCACCATGTCTAACGACCTTCAGGAGTTAAAACTATGTTATAGACATATTACTTAAAAATCAACACTTCTATACATTTTCTTGCCTATAAGGCAACCAGTACATACAAGTTTGCTACTGTCTCCACAACAAATAATGGCAATCCCCTCCTGGTCTCAGCTGGCTTTTGAAAGCCCATTCGCTCTTTATCTATAATTTTCTTCTCCTCAGGGTGTTGTCCCCCTGGTATAGTTGCAGACACTTGTCACAGTGAAAAACAAGCCATACAACCAATGCGGTTTCTTCCGGCGAGTGGTATAGAGGAAACTCACATTTTCTGGGTCAGACTGCCGTAACTCCTCACAGTGCATCTCACCTCTCAATGCTCTGCTGACCCCAGTGGCCTCCAGTAATCAGCCCTCAACTCTCATACCTTTCTCACGTATAACACCTCCATACGGAGGTGCCCAGTGTTCGTGACCCCCTGCGTAGGGCTGTCCCCTGGCCAGGAAGATCATCCCGTCATTGAGTAGCCACTCGTACACACTGGTGACAGCTCTTTCCCATCGCACAATCAGTTTTCTTCAACAGAACTCAGCTGTTTTCTGGAGCTTAGGAAAGGCACATTCAAGAGTCACCAGAGCCATTCCGATTGCCTAATAGTGTTCACACAGGGAGACAGGTTAATAACAGCAGTATTTAATCACTTAAATCCATTAACCATCTTAATCATCAACCTAGCTACTTAGATTATACTCAGTGAATTTAGATCACAGCCATACATTCAGTGTACTGTTACTGTACATCTGTAGCCGTAGCCTTCGGCCCTGTTTCATGGTGGAAACTTAAAGAAGTTACTGGTCCTCTATCGTTTAAGATCTGCATCATTATTTTAAAGACTTCTTTTAAAGTCATTCAGTTTTACATTTAAAACATTCTCAAATACAACTTGCCCACTTAATGGCAATGATTTATTTTAACATCTCTGTGTCTGATTTTCAACCGAAACACTGTGCTTTTACTATAAATAGCTTATTACTTATGACACAGGCTCAAATAACAGCTTTTAGCTGACATGATTGAGAGAGACTCTGAGACTTTCAGGACTGGCACACTGTACTCTCATAAACTTCTAACATCAAACTCTATCTACCATCTTTTAACTCTATCCCAGCTTAAGGCATATTTGCCAGAAATTACATGCGTTTCCAAATAAATATTTTTATAGTTGTCTTTTGCCCGTATCTCATGGAATTTAGACATTAGAAATTTCCACTCAGATTGAGTCTCTGTCGTACTGGCGGTTTTCAGCCACAGCAGACATCAGATTCAGATAAGCGAGCTGTTTCATTACAGCCAATAACAAACTTATCTTTTGAAAGCAAAACATCAGCTTCTAGTTCTTTCATGGTCAAAACACTAACAGAACACATTTTACATTTAACAACTGTTAATCCAGTAGCCTATTACTTCTACTTATTTGATCTTAAATACAAATAATTATTCTAGTTCTCAATTACCATAGCTTAATATCTGACTTCAACGTTTTTTCTAGGAGTTTATCACTCTCCAATCAGGATTCACACTAACTTTGACAAGGCTACTCTGCATCTTTCGCAGTTATTATAAATCATCCGTGAGATTTGTCTCTCTATATAACCTGAACCCTTCTTAAAATGTTGAATTAAAACACAATCATCCTTTTAGTTACTTTTATATATTTTGCAACTTTCATCAAACTGTTTCAAAAAATTACTATTATAGATCTTTTCTTCAAAAGGATTCACTTTAAGACTTCAATCTTTTGACCTTGTTTTATCTCTTATTCTTTCTCAGACGAAAATGTTAATGTCGTCATTTAAACACTGATCTACTTTCAAACCCACATTATTACCAGAAATGTCACTATCACATTTTCAAACACCTTCTCGGTGGGCATTTACAGTTACATGTTAAATGGTCCTGCTGACCACATTTAAAGCACTCTCTGTCTGCTCCAACTTACTGTACATCACTGAAGCAGTGTGTCCCATTCAGGAATGCAAACAGAGCTGATAAGCAGTTCTCTGTATTCTTTTACAGTCCACCAGTGGCGGATTCAATCCCAATAGCCGAATCATAATCTTTATCATTATTTTTGGCCGCACATCAATTTTCTTAAGCTGCTTAAGTTGTTTGCACAAAGTTTTCATTTAACTTTAGTCATACTTGTCCAGGGAAATTATCCCTGACCCAGAATTTCCATTATAAAACAGACATCTTTTGCATCAATTACTTAATATCAACAAATATCCGACATTATACATTATTGATTTCCAGAATCTTTAGTCAAAGTTGTCTTTACATTTTACTAATTTGGTATTATCAGCAACAACACTGATTACAAGACAAGTATATATTTAACGTCCGGAAGCAGGGCTGAATAAGCAAACACTGTTGCTGTACTCCCAGCATAGCTGGACCCTCAGTCACTCCTCAGATATTAAATACAGACATCGTCTACAATCATAAATACCAGGCTATATGCATTCGTTTTTTATAAAACTATAATTTCCATAAATTCTGTCAGACATTTTATTTTCATCACATATAGGTTTCCACTATATGTCTTCTCAATCTTTCCCTACATGCCAGTTCCTTCTGTATCCTCTCCTTTCTTTTCTCTACATGCCAGTTCCTTCATTATCTAACCAGTACATGATTGCTTAACTACAACTACATCCCCACACACACATCTCACACACCAACCTTCTTGTTTTCCCTTCACTTCCCTCTTCCATCAAGTTTCTCACTTACAGTTCCATTCTATTTCTATCACTCTATCACTCTATTTCACACAGAAAGCCTTATTGCTGCTGCTTGCTACTTCAATCCTTAACATATATATTTAAGTTCTATAGACATCTAATGTCATGCATCCATTTACTGGATGAAGAAGTAAAAACCTTATTTCTCTCTGCAGTTCGACTTTTATTTTTATTTTTTATCTTCCCCTTTAAGACAACAATCCATTGTTTGTCCACATTGCTTACACACGTTTGAACACAGCCATAACTCTTTTTCTCACTGCCCTGTTCAACTGATTCCTTCCCTGAGGAAATCATGGTATTTTCTCAGTTTTTCAATGTCCAACATACATTTTCCCTCATAATATTTCCTCATTTGATAGAAAACCGGTGTGTCAAATTTGGCAAGCTTGCTCTGAGATTTTCCCATACTGGCTGTTTCTGTTACTCTGTGGATTTCTCAGATTCGACGCTGCGTCTATTAATCTGTTGGACGTCTCCACCAGATCTGATCCCTTAACCCAAGACCAGAGAGGGCACACCCAGTGCTTTTCCTGGCGAATCGATTAACTCCCAGTAAACTGCTACGTGAGGATCCCTCGATTTGCAAAATCGCTACCCCGTGACGTGTTTTTCAAATACGCACCTCACGCAGTTAGCCCTACTGTATTAACCCTTGACCCGCCCATAAGTCTCAACCGACCCCCAATAAACTGCTGTACGAAGATTCCTCGATTTGCAAAATCGCTACCCCATGACGTGTTTTGCAAATACGCACTTCGCACAGTTAGCAATATTGTACCGGTGCTCTTGACCTACACCACAGAAACGAACAGACCCAGCCACTATGGTTTTACCCACAATTGAATAATATTTTAACCCAAAATAAAATATTTTAGCCGTCTCTTACCAGAGATGTCTTGGATTGCCACGGGTTCGTTCTCATTTGACTCCAGTGGAGCCTCTCCTGGCCCTGATAGCGGTCGGCCCCTCTCTCTGAAACTTACGAGGTAGAGCTGGAACTGCTCAGTCCAGGTGGCCAAACACCGTCCGCTCTCAGGTCCAGAAGGCACTTCCAAGGAATCCCACTTCTGACACCAAATTATTGTGGCAAAACTTCTGTTAAACATCATCACTGCGTAAGAGACACTCAGAGTCAAATTAATAAAAAAGAAAATTATTTATTCTTGCAAGAATAGGCCCAGTCGCCAACACAGCAGTTACCCTGTGAAGTGAGTGACGCACACCAGGAAGACATGAGACAGCCTTTATACTCTTTTCAAGGTTCCTCCTCACAGCAGTTACCCTTTCACCCACTCAGATAAGGTCCCCACTGCTGTTCAGTTTCTACTAAAGACACAACCTGGCCCTGAAATAAACTAGCCAAATCTTGGCCATTCCTAAGGTCAAGAGCTCCTGTCCCATATATTCCTGAAACGTCACGCACAAGCACGTACACACATATAATTTTACACATTGAATAGGTTCAATCCCTTATGATATCTGTTAGGAATAAATGACTATTAAAATTTCTACAGCAAAAGATTCAGGGAATCCAGAGAAATCTCAGTACATGTAGTACATGCAGTAAACCTCTGTTGAATGTGCATGACCTTTGAGACCTCAGGTGGCACTGCATGAGAAACTGTCATGCTACTGTGTTAAATACAGCCACATGTGCTCGGGAGTACTTTGGAAAACCACTGTCACTTAACAGTCTGCATCAAGGAATGCCACTTGAATCTCTGTTATGCAGGGAGAAAGCTATACATCAGTTATTTGCAGAGATGCTGCCGTGTTCTCTTGGCCCGAGCTCATCTCAGATGGTCTAAAACACAGTGGAAATGTGTGCTGTTTTCACATGAGTTTCAGCTTGTTTTGGGGAAAAACAGATATCGAGTTCTTAGTCCCAAATATAAAAGGGACCATCCAAACTTTCATCAGCAACAGGTACAAAAGAACAGTTACAAAAATTGCAGGTACAAAAATTCCACTTGCAAAACTTCAACAATTAGTATCCTCAATTCCCAAACATTTAAAAGGTGTAATTAAAAGGAAAGGTGATGTTGACACATTGCTAAAACATGCCTCTGTCCCAAAAGTGAAAATCTTTTCTTTGTACTTTTGTAAGTTAAATAAAGGTTAAAGAGAATTAACAAATCACCGAGTCTTGATTTCGGGTTGTGCATATATATTTATTTCACAAAATAGCCAAATCTTCTCAAATAACAAAAATATAAATAAATATTTACATAATTTTTGAAATTGACAAAATATGTATGTGCTGTATTTCAGTTATTAAGTTGAAAAACATTTGGTGCCCAATGTAGACTGAATATTTGAAAAAATGAGTCCCACCCCAAGCACTCAACTCAAATATTTCGCTAAAGTATCTGAGAATTCAAGAATTCACGCAGTCCAAATAGCCAAAATGCACATCAGAAATGTATATATACATTTTGTTCTTCTTAACGTTCATTTCTGGCATCTTCACCTCTCTGTATTCACAGTTGTGATCCCACCATCGTTTCAAACAATAACCAGGCACCATAGCAACATTAGAGAAAAGTCTCCACCATCAGTGATTCCTTCCTCCTGTAGTCGCAGAGTGGATTCCTGTAGTCACAAACCTAATCAGACTATACAATCCATCCGAGATACATCTAAAAGAACATCGCAAATCAATGAAGACTTGTCTTCCCAAAATAAAAGACAAAATGTCAGTGCACCAGCACAGACATCCACTACTTCTGTACTTGCTAATTCAGCCCAGACTCCTGCTCCTACTGTTAACTTGTCTGTGCCAATGATCGAGCTGTCTGGTGCTCCATCAATTCCTCAAGCCAAGTCAACAGCATCATCAGTTCACCGACGACCAAACCCAAATCCTCAAACATCTAACCAGACAGTAGTTCCTCAAAAAGTGGGGTCAAATATCTGTCATCCACTTCAAAACACCTTTCTTTCCCCTGTTCCTTCAAGCCAAGTCTTTGCAATGAAGACTCATTCCTCCCAACAATGGCCTCAGACATTGGTTACAAATACAGAAAAAAGTATTTCAACCATTGCCTTGTTAAACCAAGCCACTGAGCCATCAACCCAATCTCAGCTTATACAATCACAATTATTTCCACCACAAACCATCAAAACACCAGACCAGGAGGTTCCTCCACAAGTACATGCTGCCATGCCATCAGGCCATATTTCTGTCTCACCAAATACACCTTCAGAGGTTCAGGATGGAATTCTCTCAACCAGCCTTGTTCCACCTCAAACCCAAGTTTTTGCATCACTACAAGTAATACCAGCACATTCTGCGACTTCAAGTCCATCATTCCAGCTCCCTTTGGTGCTCCCACATAATCCGACTCAACTGACACCATCTTCTTACCTTCAAACACACATTCCATTTACTTCTCCCCTCCTTCCAGTTAATGCAATTCAGGGATCTGTCTCCCTAAACCCACCTCAACCTCCACTTACACATTCTCAATATCCCACACAATCCAATCAGTTCTCCTGTTCTTCAGAACAGATGTTTCCTCCATCCGATAATACACCAGGTTTGCTTGAATCTCTTGAAACTTTGCATTTGCACTCGTCCATTGGGATGACCCCACAAAAGGCCCCGGAGCAGGCACCCATGCACCATTTTCCACCATCTGGGCAGCTTGCGCCTCTGCTGACACTTAAGGAGCAACAAGCTGTCACTTCCGCTAGCGTTGTTTTAGACCAAGTGCCAGTTCTATCTTCAGAGACCTCTGTGTCCCCAGTTGACAACTTTGAAGGAGACGCACCACTTTCTCCATGTTTCAGTGCAGAAACCACAGATATAAATAATAAAGACCTCTCGGAAGATGAAGACACTCCCACACTCCAGTCTAGACTGAGAAAACAAAGAAAGATGTTCTCTAAATCCAGACAAGGTGAGGACGGCACAGTCATGGTCAATGATAAGAGGGTGGATCGGGTGCAGAACAACTTAATTAGTGAAACACCACATTCTGGCTCCAATAGCGAAAGTCACGTCTTATCGAAAGCTTCGAGTAAAACATTGCAGAAAAATACTGAGTGTCCCGAGTGTGGAAGGGTCCTCAGCAACGCGTCTGCCTTGGAGAACCACATGAGACTTCATACAGGAGAGAGACCTTATACCTGCTCCCAGTGTGGAAAGGCATTCCCTAGTGTGCGAGGCCTTAACCGGCACGTGAAGGTCCATGCAGAGGAGAAACGGTATCAGTGTGAACAATGTGGGAAGAGTTTTGTGTACCACTTTACCCTTACCAAACATCAGCTCATTCACTCAGGAGAAAGGCCGTTTCCTTGTAAAGTTTGTGGAAAGAGGTTTTTGGCCAAGGCAGACCGGTCTACCCATATGCGCATGCACACCGGAGAGAAGCCGTTCTCATGCACACTGTGTGGGAAGAAGTTTAAACATAGGGTTGCTCTGAATATGCATATGCAGGGGCATAGAGGAGAGAAACGCTACATTTGCCCCCACTGTGAAAAAGGTTTTGTGGATCTAGGTAACTTCAAAAGACACAAGCTCATCCATACAGGGGAAAGGCCGTTTGAGTGCAAAGAATGTGGGAAACGTTTCACTCAGTCAGCCCATCTCAAGAAACATGTCAACACACAACATGCTACATAAAGTAATTGGATTGTTTAACAAAGCACTTGATATGCGGTAGATAAATATTCTGTTACAGAAAATATAATGGTATCAGGCCTGATTGCAAATTAATTTATGGATATGCTATTTTTAAAAGAGAAAAGTAACGAAAAGATTATATTTTTATATTTTAACTGCATTACTGCATACATTTTGTACAGTGCTTTAATTGTTAACATTTTTTTTAAATGTGAAGTAAAACGGGATTATTTTTCGATTTATTTCTCAACCAGTTGTAACTCTTGTAACAGTTGTAATTGAAATTATTCAACCCCTATTGCAAATCAGGTTTATTTGCAAAATTTACAGACTTTCAGTTGTTTGCAATGGGCTGCTTGCCCCAAAAAGTGGTTTCGCCAAATTCAGCTGAAAATGCAACTGTTAATGACTTCTGCAGTCTCAAAATTATGCAACCCCTTCATGGAAAGTATTTTTTTTACTTAGTAGAACACCCCTTTTTCTGTTATGACCTGCTGCAAACGAGATGTATAACCAGACACCAGCTTCTGTCAGCGTTTCTGAGGAAATGGAATCTTAGCCCATTCCTCAATGGCCTCCAGTTCAATAATATGCTTGGGTTTGCGTGCTGCAAATGCCTTCAAATCCCACCTGAGATTTTCTTTGGGGTTCAGGTCTGTAATGGCCACTTTAAAATCTTCCAGGACTTCTTCTGCAACCAAGCCTTGGTGGAATTTGAGGTATGCTTGGGATTATTGTCCTGTTGGAAGGTCCAATGACAGGCAAGCTTCTGCTTCATCACAGATGGCATGTTTTCTCCTAGGATTTCCTGATATACAAAAATGAATCCATCTTGCCTTCCACATGCTGCAGGTTTCCAGTGCCAGAGGATGCAAAGCAGCCCCAGAGCATCACCGAGCCCCACCATGCTTAACTATAGGCAAAATGTTATTTTCAGCATAATAGTTCATTCTTCTTCCTCCAGACTATTCTCTTAACCATTCTTTTGACTTAGCCATATTTCTGATGCAGGCAAACATGACTCTTCAAACCTAGCCAGTTCAGATATTTAATGTGTTCTAGCTCAAGCACACATGATAAAACTAATGATGCCCTTGATTAGCTGCATCGGATGTGTTGAGGCAAAACTTATTTTGCAGATTTGTGCTATTATGAGGGACTCTATTTAGGAGGTTGAATAATTTTGAGACTGCAGAAATCTAAAGTTGCATTTTCAGTTGATTTTGGGTAAACCACTTAAATTTATTGTGTTGAGCTATTTCAATAACTTTTGTTTGATTTGTTCATAGCAAACAACTGAAAGACTGTAAATGTTGCCAATAAACCTGATTTGCAATGGGAGTTAATAATAAACTGTAAATGTATATATAATAAAATAAACACCCCAAATTAAAATATGGAGTTCATTTTTGAATTGTATGAGGGTCACATATTACTGTTTGCAAGACATTTTTGTGTCCTAAAAATTGATAATCCAATCAAAATGATCAAAGTTTGTTTGCTCCAAAGTTTCTCTTGAAATTGTATCAGATCTATTTGATTCATATGAATGTAGTATGATGCAGACAAGTAAGAAAAATGTTGCAAATCATATCAACCACTGGGTGGCGGTGTAATGTATGTGATACACAGACTGTCTAAAAAGCCTTTTGTAAACCTCAAGATTGAAATAAGTTCAAATAACTGACATTAATTACAAGTGAAACACAAAACAAGATCGAATGTAGAAAAATCAGCATCACTTTAAAATGCGTATCTTTTCATTTTAGGCAATTATACAAGCAAATGTTGAACAGAGTAGCCTGCTTAAAAAAGACTCAAAGCCATATGCGAGTACAACTCGTGTGTTCCGGTTTATGTAAAGTTATGTAAACAACTCTGGGATGCATTTTAACATAGAAATAGCTGCTTGAAATCTTCTAGATTACATGTTCATGCTGCAACTTGTACTACATCAATCAATGCAAACAGAAAACAAGACCAGTTATTTAACATATGACTCTATGTTTATGGTGCATAAATAATGCCTCACAAAGCATAAATGTCATTGTCCTCAAGGTTACATTTTGAAAAGTTGTACATTAGGGTAACTGGGCCATAAAATACTATTTCGTTCAATGTGTGTTTAGAAGTCACTGCAGATATTTGTAAAATTATATTGATATTCATTATATTGGCAACATAATGGTTGCACAATTTCCTCCTATATTTGGACAGAAAAAATAATAATATTGTAGATCAGAAAACATTTTTTCTTTTTTTTTTAACTTTTTATTTTAGTCATACAGATATTTCACTAAACTAGTAAGAAATATGACAATCATAACTGTCAAAATTCAATCCATGATAAGACAAAGACTTCCGTCATTTCTTATTTACAGTTCTACATGTCAAATGAGGTCACACAAAACTTTAATCTATGTTTGAGGTTTGTAGGTTCTGAATAAGCAGCATGGTTCTTCATTAGTAGTCCTAATTGGGATGAAATGCTTTGCTTTACATTATCTGAGAAAGCTTTATAAAAATATTTTTAGAGACGGATGGGATGAGAAAGAGAATGATAGGATGATTGTGTATTTGGTTGATGGACTCCATATCATTACAGATGGAAGGCGTCACGTAGAAAAACGTACAAAAGCAGAGATGCCCATAGAGGGAGGGACATGCTGATGAGGCGAGAGCCTGCGCTAGACTTCATGGTGTAACTGCACCTTCCCACGTTCCCGACCTTGTCAACTGCGGACAAAGTCACGGAAGTTGAACAACAGGAGGCCTCATATAGACCCATCACACTGTCTTCCTGTTCCTTCTGGGTTAAATTTCCACTGCCTTGCTGGATGGAAATTCTCTCGATGCCTGTGCCTTTACCGTCTGTGATGTTGACAGACAGTTCCCAGTTTGATGAGCCGCAAGAGGAGGCATAGCAAGTACCCTGTACATCGACAATTTCACATTTTGGAGGTGTCAAGTCAGTCACCTGGGTGGAACAGTAAAGGATGAGTTAAAACAACAGCTTACTAAAGAATAACTTGGCATATATAGAATATAATATATATTTACATTTATTGGATTAAAAACACAGTAAAAACGATACAATTCTGAACTATTAAAACAATTTTAAATAAATTGTAATTTATTCCAGTTATGGCAAAGCTAAATGTTTAGCATCATTATGCCAGTCTTCAGTATCACATGATCCTTCATGAATCATTCTAATATGCTGATTTGGTGCAACATTTCTTATCAATGTTGAAAACAGTTGTGCTGCTTAATATTTTTGTGGATTCTTTGAAGAAAAAGTTTAACAAAGAACAGTGTTTATTTAAAATAGAAATATTTTGTAACAATGTAAAAAAAACTTTTGATCAATTTAATTCATCCTTGCTGAAAAAAAATAATAATTTATTTTAAAAATAAATCATGCTTACCACACACTTTTGAACGGTATATTAAATATAGGTCAACCACAATTTGTTTTGTGTGGAAAATTAATTGCTGTCATTGAAATTTAGATCTAAATATCAATTTTCATATTAATTCTGTCATGTTAACAATTTTGCATTTTAGTGGGTCTGATAAATATAATTATTATTGTTTGTTTGCTTTTTTCTACAGCAAAATCAGTGGAGAATCCATGACTGAAATGACTCACGTGGCTTGTGTTTTGTTGAAAAATAACATTTCACAAATAAATATAGTCTGTCTGAAACCATGTGAAGTTACCTTGGAGAGAACAGAAAGGCGAAGGACAGCATAGTTAGAATCACTTCCTCCAGGTCCCTCTGCCTCGATGGTTAGCGTAACATCTGTGCCTGAGACCGTGTCAGCAGGAGGAGTGAGAGATACTGTCCCTTGAGCACTGCTGCCACTCTCCAGATTGAGCCTGTGATGACAAAAAAAAACAGAATTGTGGCACAGGGTTTTGCTCTTGATTAGAAAAGCTATAAAATCTTGTACGTCCATCATCACTGAGTGATTTGAGAAGTAAGTGGAGAAATTACGTTGATGGATAGTTCATAGGGATGGTTTTGTCATTCCTTGAATGAATTGTGTAGGTACCGCTTGATCCATTGGTTGTAACAGTAAAGTTTAGTTTAAATACTTGTCCTGGCAGCATGGAGCTGTCCGCTAATGCCTATAGATAGAGGTAAAACAAAAGAAGATATTAAATTCCAGAAAATAGCATTTTTCCATAATAGACCTATTTCCACACGAGATCTCGACCACAGTAGATTTAAATAGATTGGTTTATGTTAGCATGTTGCTAAGCTAGCAAAACAGTTCTTAAAGTTGGCATGAAACACAAGTTGCAATAGTCTTTTCTTCCCTATTGTGATGTATATCCGAGTGAAATGGCGTTTCGAACAAGAACAAATGTAGGACGGGACTTGATTTTGTCCATCGGGATTTGATCGAATCTGTGGATGTTTGTGGTTTGCTATAGCTATGATCTCTCACGCCAGTCTTCAGAGAAGAGGAAATGTTATTTTGATAAAGTTATTTAGATAAAAGATTACAAACGTGGAAAAAAAAAAACAAGAAAATATGAAAAATCCAAGCAATTATTAGTGGATTTATTGGATTTATTTTCTTCACTGAACTTGGTGCAATGCATTCTGGGAATGTCATGCCATTCTCTGTGAAGAATATATGCAATAATTCCTTCAAATCTAGATGAAAAGAATTGTCTTAGTATATCTGAGGATACTGTATCTACCTTTTGATAAAGCTCACTAAGTTTTGGACATAATAGATCAAATAATCAGCCTGTTCTCACGTAAATGCGTCTCTATAGCACGCAGTGTGTATTATCGTGTAATTTATACGCGAAAATGAGTTTTTACGTGCATAGGATACGCAGTTTTGGCGTGCATTTGATATGCAGTTTAATTGTGTGTAATACACACGCACCCCACACCACTAATTCTACCCATGCGTATAATACACACGCACCCACACCACTACTAAACCTACCCTAACCAACCCATGCGTATCCTATCCACGTAAAAACTCATTTTCGCGTATAAATTACACGATAATACACTGCGTGCTATAGAGACGCAATTAGTGTGATCGGGTTGAAATAATAGTTTCAAAAATAAGTGTCATGTTCCAAAAAAGAATGCAGTTTATACCTTGACAGTGACTTTGGACTGAGACATCTGTGTGGTGGTCTGTCTCTGGAACAGGCTGGATAAGGTCTTGTCTTTTCCTTTTAGCAAGACCACAAACTCTCCTTCTGGAACTTCTTTCACAGTAACTAGGAAATCTCCACCACCCATTTTCTCTATGCTTCCATTAGACACTTTGACCCCAGACACCTCCATGAGAGCGACCTCATGCACCTCTAGAACATCTGGACCTTTCTCTCCAGTCAGTGTTAGTAGCAGCTTAGCTGGTGAGCCTAAATAAAAAGCAAATAATCTTTTAACATCTATTCAAATAATTTTATAAGAATGGATTCATAGTTGAACACAGCAGCGATTCAAACCTGCTGACGGCCGCCCATCAATGACAGCATATCCAGGATGAGGTCCTTTGAATTCCTCCACAAAGTCGTAGATGAATGTAATCGCACTCTGACCTGAAGAATGCAGATTCTTTTCATTTAAATACTTTTTTTTTACTGTCTCCATTGCAAAGGCCTAAAGACAGGTTGGCAAAGACTTCAGACTTTTGTATTGGATTGGTTTAAATGTGTACATGATGGCTCACCAATCACTTTTATGGTGTAGGGCAGAGTTGTCGTCATGTCAATGTGCCACAGGCCCATCTCAGTTTCATTTAATTGGATCCGTTGCAGGTTTCCTACTTTCTGAATTGTTCCCAGAGGTCCGTTGGCAACAGTGTTAGATTGAGACACACCTGGAAGCAAGTGCATTACAATAGATAAAGTGGAGGAACTTACTTTTATATCTTATATTGAAGCTGTGCATAATAACAATCGACAATCAATCAAATGAGTACAGCACAATATGATATAATCAATCCACAAGTTATTCTAGTTTTACATTTTTAGTTAGTTTTTATTTTTATTTTATTTTTCAATAACTTCTAACATTTCACTCTAACATTGTTAGTTTTAATTTAGTTTTCAGAGTTTTCTAGATTTCACTATTGCCGTCCTTAACATTAGGAGAGATTATCTATAGTCAGTAAATTGTAAAATAAGTATATTGTCAATTAGTTAATTGTTAAATTTGCATTCTAAAGTGCCTCTGAATTTACCTGTTGGGCTGCGTAGGTTGAATGTGAGGCTACTTCCTGTGATGTAGATAGTAGTGTTGGACACAGACTCATCTAGTAAAAAGGAAAAACTCTCTACACGTCCTGGATTCGTGGAGCGCTGAAGAATTGTCACCTGACAAGAAGAAAGAGTGTGCAAACATTTGCAAGGAAAAAACTAATTTATACAAGTACGCTGTTAGAACGGTTTTGTTTGTGAGATGTTTACAATTTCAAAATGATTATAAGATGCTGATCATACCAGAGCTGAAGTGGAGGTATCAACAATGATGTCAGTGGCTTGAGAGAGGCTGGATTTTGAGACCTCAATGGCTTGACCTCCAGAGGCCAAGGCCACGTCATAATACACCTGAAACTGTGACGATGCCTTCAATGCCCTTCTCATCCTCCTTGATGCCGTCATGAAGAACGACACCTGAAAAGAGAGGGGGAGAGATGGAAAAGTGGGAAACTAATGGAGGCCTGGTGAAAATGATGATGGCAAAGACTGAAACTAAAACAACGTTAGAGAGATTACAGTAGACTTGGTGCTGCGGATGAGGGCGGTGATGGTTTTCTCCAGGTATGTATCTTTTGGTGGAGCATCGGTGAACACATATATTTGCGAGGAGGAGGGAGCGCCTGTCAGAGCCAACTGCAGGAGAGACAGAAGGTTAGAAAGGAGAAGAACCATGTTGAGTGGTCAATCAAAACTGATTCCTTGTAATGTTCCTGCTAGTGTTTTGACCAAACTAAGAATGGATCTTAATACAGTCAGTTTAGTTGTAGATGAAGGTTCACAGATTCTCTACAATATTCTTTATAATATTTAATATTCTAACATTTATTAGTTCTAACAAGAGAATATTGTGGTTGCTAATCAGATATGACGATTGAGCTGATACACACAACACAGTACCTGAAGTCCTGACAGGCACATTTCAGGGATGTCTCCTCCTCCATCAGCTTTAAGCTTGGATATCTCTGACTTCATTATATCTGGGTCCGTGGTTCTTATTAGTGGTCCAAAATCTGCAAATACACACAAAATTCATACAGATAGTATCTGTAATAAAAATAGATCACGTTTGCCATAATAAGAGTAAAAAAAGTACATCATTGCTCTTTTCCAAATTCATAGCGAGCTGCCTACAGAGGCAACAATTTAAGGCACATATATAGGCACATTATCGAAATGAAGGCTGTTCCAAAAAGTACTGGTTACTTGGCTGTTTATTGGCTGTTTTATTAGTACTTATAAAGAACATATTAAATGCCTTATTCTGCATGACCATATTCTACATTGCTTAATCTTACCCAATACCTATACTTAGCAAGTAAATATCTAACTATTAATAAGCTGTAATTAGGAGTTTATTGAGGCAAATGACGTAGTTAGAATTGGACCCTAGTCTAAAGTGTGACCACAGTACCTCATTTTGGTCAAATTCTAAGGCAGAATTGCATGTTTTCTTCACAGAGACCAACAAACTCTGGGGGAGAACTGAAGATGACGAACAAATGATGCTATTAAAATAAACCTATTTTAAAGCTGCAGTCCATAACTTTTGGGTGCTCTAGAGGTTAGTAAACAGAACTGCATACGTCTTGCAGAAAAACATTGTAGCCGGAGCTACTTCTCTCTGTTTATGTCTATGACAAGTCACACAGGTAGTGGGCTACTCGGCTACTTGGCCCCGACCGGTCTTAAATAGTCCAAATATAAACACTTATTATAGGTGTTTCAGAATAAGACAAAAACATGGTTTGGAAAATGGATTCATGATGTACTTGCTTATTATATAAATTTTGTCAATTTTGAACACAAAAAAGTTACGGACTGCAGCTATAAATTGCATTCAATAATGAGAAGTTTCATTAAAACAATTTAGTGTAATTAAAAAGGTTTATTTTTTACTGAGTATTTATATGTGCTATGTATTCCAATGCTTAATGTTAACCCTTTTTGCACTCACCTGGATCATTAAACGGCACCAGAATATATTCAGATGGTTCATCTTGAGTTCCTTTCTTACTGTCAATGATGTTGAAGGCGACTCTCTTGGCTTCTGCAATGTCGTTCGCCATACTGCCCGTGGTGTCAATCACAAAAGCCAGCACTGCAGATCGTGCAATGCCCATCAGCCTGATGGAGGAAAAAAATATTGTGAATAAATAAATGTGAACATTAATGCATTCACATTACATTCATATTGATATACATTATTTAGACTTACAAATTAGGAATGCCACATACACTACCATTAAAAAGTTTGGGGTCGATCTTATCCATATGCTCACCAAGGCTACATTTATTTGATCAAAAATACACTAAATAAAGCACTATTTTGAAATATTATAACATTCAAAATGACTATTTTCAGTTTGAATATATTTAAAAATGTAATTTATTGCTGTAATGGCAATGCTGATTTTTCAGCAGTCATTAGTCCCGTCTTTAGTGTCACATGTTCATCAGAAATCATCATTGTTATTGTAAAAGTACTGTAGAGTAGAAAACAGGTTGTTAAGAGAACATGACATTTTGTTACCAGCTTTGCAAGTAATAATATCTCTTAAATGTTTAAGAAAGTTTGTCTAAGGATCTGTAAGGAATTTATCCCCATACCGAAGGTAGTCCTTGTTTCCTACAGCTCCACGTATGTCCTCCAGCAGCTCCAGGGTGGCTTCAGATGCCAGGTTCACGGCATTATTGTGTAGATCAGCATTATGGGAACGGCGTTCATCTTTACTGATCCCACCTCGAGGATTCTGGGTACTGCTGAGATCAGTCTCCCCACCATGGCTACATTTACCTTTCACACACGCATAAAGGACCAACAATGAAATTGTGTCACTTAAGAATGTTTTTAAACATATTTTCTCTCCTTTTTTAAAATGTATCTTAAGTGGGGAAACGCAGATTATATCTTATGTTGTATCTGTCAAAGACATTTTGAATTATCTGTTGATGCTTTTTCAAATTTGGCAAAAGTTAGAAATGTTTTGGTTAATACAGTCTCTGCTTATGCAACCCCTCCGCACTTGCTCAGCTTAGAGTAGAAGGCGGGTACACTAACAAGGACATTAAAGACTGCAGTCTCTAGTGTCAGTTGATAGTGTACATCTTGAGATCAGGGGAGTGAGGTTTACCTGCACAGCTCTCTTTATCTGGCTTCCATTACACTCACCCCCCTAAACCTCACTCCCATCCGGGTCAAGGCACCAATATAAAACCTCCAATCCTACTCGCCCCGTTCCGAGTGGGACTTGAACCGGCGTCTAAGGCATTGGAGGTGGGTACACTAAGAAGGATGCTAAAGGCTGCAGTCTCTAGTATCAGTTGCTAGTGCAGCTCTTGAGATCAGGGGAGTGAGGTTTACCTGCACAGCAATATTTTTCAGTTGTTTACACATAACAACCTAAAATCACTCATTCTAAGAAGCTAATAAAACTCCAATGTTTGTTGTAAGTTAATCTGTTAGCTTAAAAAAGCAGTGGAAATAGTTACTAATATATTTTCACTTCACCTTACATTTTTACAGTATTATTCCCATGCGTGTTTCTGGTATAAACCTCTGTATGTTTACTCACCTTGAGGTTTGTAAGAGGAGAACAAGCCCATGTATCCTGAAGTGAGGTACTTCCCATTCAGAATAGCGGGCAGCAGCTGGTTTGGACATGTACCACTGGCACAGTCACTGCATGTTGGCATTGCAACGTCTGCACATGAACAAATACATATCTACTGCAGTATACAACACACATAAATCACAAACATGCACTTAATTTACTTATTTGCTTAGATTAATCTCATACAATATGACATACTCTGTTGTAACCTGTTATTATCAATTATGCACCAGGTCCTCTGTTTACTTATCTCTAGTTTTCATTTTAAAAATTGATTAAAATTGATTTTTAAGAGCTATTACACATGACCATTGGACATGTCAACACTGAAAGAATGGTGTAATCACCTTTAATTTCCATATATGAGTCTCTCTCATAAACCACACCCATGCACTGGCTTTATTTACCTGCAATGTTCTCAATGTTGAGATCCGGTCCAATGAGGTTGGCATATGGACTTTTGTTGCCTAATTCAACCCAGTTACTGTGGCTGTAAAAATCCTGGGAATATAGCATTAATGCTATTAAAGCTTACGTTTTATTTAAGCCTGTTTTTTTTTATATATATAATTTAGCTTGAAAACACATCTTTTAGAGAAACTTGTCACAGCCATAAACAAAAGCATTTCTTATAATAAATTGCAATAATGAAACCATTTTCTTGGTAATTAAGAAAAGTTTATGGTTTATTTTGTTAAATGGTTCTATCTGAAATGAAACTGTTTATGTGTGTGCGTTCATGTATTTTCAATATAAGTAAATATTGACAAATTTTATTAAAGCAACACCAAGGAACTTTTCCTCTGCGGTCGCCCTACAGGTTGGAAGCAGAATTGTCCATTACCGCTGTCGTAAATAATTTAGCCTACTGCATCCTACAGTCGCACGCCCACGCTCGCTGTTTATCCAGCACCGGCTTTGGAATCAACAATGGCCACAGACAGCGTAGAGTAAAAGCTACCCGGCTGCTAGGTATCTTACATTTAGTTGTAGTCTACTGTCGAGTGCGCTACACCTATCTGCAATTGTAACGCTTGCCGTAAAGCAAGTCATTTGTAGTTTTCTTATGTCTCATTAGAACTACAAAAAACGCGACCCGATCTGGCAATCTTACATAGCGTGGATATACCAGATAAAGGACCGCAAAGCGGTGGCATAAGTGCATTTCACCATGTCACGACTTGATGAACCACTGAAACGATTTTGGAAACATTATTTGAAGGTAAAAAATCCTACTTAGTGTTGCTTTAACTGGATGTTTAACATAATATTAACATTGAAAGCTTAAGTTTTTTGATTTGCTAGAAAACATTTATTTTAAAGAAACAAGTGATAACCATAAACAAAAGCATTTCTTATAATAAATGTGTTAACAAATTGTTAATGAGTGAAACCATGTGTTTGAGCAATTTTGTAGCAATATGCTTGTCATTGTCACTGACTGTATCTCCCTCTCACCCACCTGTAGTGTGTGACACACTCGCCCTAGTGTTTCTCTGGCAGATTGAAGGTTGTCAGTGCGGACATTCGCTTTAATGGCTGCAGTTCCCTGAATGATGAGGTTGCGCCCCTCAGCGAAGGCCTCATTATTGAAGTGGTGTGGTGCACTGTCCATGAAATCACGGTCCACAAATCCATTCTGCATGTAGATCTGATTCAGTGCCGTACGGAACTTGGCACCCGAAACCTCACCTGTGGCCGTGCCCAGACACGCACGCAGCAGCTCTTCAGGTGATGAGCCCTGTGTTAAAGTGGAAAAAATGTAATTGAATTTATCATCATTTTGACTAAAACTATGACAAACATTTCTCAAAACAAAGCTATTGTTTGTCTACAGAAGAATCACACAATTTCTATGTTTATAGTGCTTTTTATTCCCCTGTACCTGTACAAAAACTCACCGTTGGATTGAATTTTCTTCCTTCTGATTCAGCCACTGCTTCACACACCTCGTGGATCTTTGCCATCACAGCAGAACCAGTAATGGTCACATGGGTGTTTCCGCTACCCCCGACTGACACAAAAGCCTGCACCCTGGACACTAGTGTGATCAGGGCCACAATGGGTACTAATGACTTCATGATAATCTGAGTCAAGAAGAATAAAATGTATCAATTTAGTAATGCTTGCTGTGCAAAAAAATAAAAATAAAAATAAAGCATTTTTTTATTTATGAGGAAAAAAATAACTTAATCAGTAGACAAACTGAAGGAAAAACAAGGAATTCAGATCTTTTGAGAGAAGTGAGAGGAATTAAGTTAAAAATATTACAAAATATTTATATATAGCCCATATTATATATTTATATTATATATTATGCTAAGGCAATGTATCCATCATAAATAATATAATAGAAAATAGAAAAATAGAATGTGTATAATATACCTTATTTCTTACCTTTCCTCTTGTCTGTCCCTTGATAATGGATCCTTGTTAGGCTCTGATGATATACCGGTATATATATGTCTTATCTCACAGTGTCCAGAGGTTGTCACGCAATCAGACCTAAGCAAATGATTAACCATTATGGAGGAATTATTATATTATTAAGGAATGGCTGCCTTTAAAATATTGTATCATATCACACACACACAAAAAGTATAAATCATAACTATGATAGCCTTCATTAAATGTGATATAAAATCCCCCAAAAATGTAAACATCTACAGCAGTCATAAAACTAACCTGATGCATACTGTTGAGTGAGACTCCAGTCCATAAACCACCTTTAACCATTCACATAAAAACTTCTACATTGCTTCATTTTTAATTTGCTTTATGACTTTACCAGTAAAGAATTTTCTAGTGTACCATCATCTTTGGAAATAATATTCACATTCCAACATAGGACCACACCTCGCAGATTGAGGTCCCAGAAACTTCAGGAAGTTCTTCAGTAAAAAAAAAAAAAAAAAAAGATTGACAGTATGGCTTTACAGGTTCAATGAATGGTCCTTACCCCTGAGAGGTTGATGTTGACTACTGTAATGGTCTTCTAGCTGGGGTATCATCAATTAACAAAATGCAATATCTACAAAATTCAGCTGCTAAAGTATTATCTGGGGTCAGGGCTAGGAATCATATTACCCCTGTCTTGGAGTCTTTGCACAGGCTACCTGTCAGGTACCGTATTGATTTTAAAATCCTTATGTTGGCATATAAGGCTTTGCATAATCTGGCTCCTCAGTACTTGACTGATCTATCAATGCCTTACACACCACGTTGTGATCTGCGTTCCTCTCAGAATGGTCTCTTGGTTGTTCCCAAGACACGGCAAGCATATACATTAGTGGCTTTTAAAATTTCTTCTCGAAACATTTTAATTTAGGATTGGTTTTACTTGATTATTCATTTTATTTGTTTATTTTTGTATATAAAGTGTGTAGTTTTCTCTGTTATGTTTGGCTGTAAAGCGCTTTGAGAAAGCAATTTTTAAAGGTGCTATATAAAATAAAATTATTATTATTATCATTATTATTTTGAATTAATTATGTACCAGAAGCCATATCACCCTGTAGCCCAAGACTGGTTGTCCATTGAAGCTAAGCAGGGTTGAGTCTGGTCAGTACCTGAATGGGAGACCTCCTGGGAAATCCAGGTTGCTGCTGGAAGAGGTGTTAGTGAGGCCAGCAGGGGGCGCTCACCTTGTGGTCTGTGTGGGTCCTAACTCCCAGTAGAGTGATGGGGACACTATCCTGTCAAAGAGAACCGTCCTTCGGATGAGATGTTAAACCGAGGTCCTGACTCTCTGTGGTCATAAAAAATCCTTCACTTCTCGTAAAAGAGAAGGGGTGTAACCAGTGCCGTGGCCACATTCCCTCCCTCCATTCCGCCAATCATGGCCTCCTAATAATCGTCATCCACTGAATTGGCTCCATCACTGTCTCTCCTCTCCACTGTAGCTGGTGTGTGTTGAGTGCACTGGCGCCGTTATACTGTGGCTGCCGTGCATCCTCCAAGTGGATGCTGGACACTGGTGGTGGTTGAAGAGAGACCCCGACATGATTGTAAAGCGCTTTGGGTGTACAGTAGTACATATGAAAGTGCGATATAAATGCCTCATTCATTCATTCATACTAAGTTATTGTGACTAGTTAATAATCTCATCAATATTTATTCTTGTATTATTCATATACTTTTATTTAAAGGTTCACCAACTAAATTTTCCCTCATTAAAAAAAAAAAGTTTTACACAAACTGTACTTTTGGAAAATATTGAAAATAATTGTATGGAACAAATTAATCATGACTAGATTATTTATAAAGTGGCATCAATGACTTTTTTTTTAGGTGTCAGTATAATAGCAACTTTTCACACTAATATCCTTAAATATTTTGTGGATGCACTTCATACTTGAAGTTCCTTAACTGAATATTGACTTTTAGGAATTAAAAAAAAAAAAGTAATCTTTTTTACAATGTTCACTTAGCAATTAGGTTGTCAAAAAAACTGAATCATTTCCATTTCAAAAGATGTACATGGTTCTTGATCCACACAGGTATCTCACAGGTCCTTTTCTTTCAGTTTTCAACAAGTCAGACATTATTCAATCATAATATGTCAGTAAATATGTTTGTCATGTTTTGCTGGTCAGTAAACACTACGACAGAGAATTCAAAATATATATTATTTAATTAACTGACACTCAGGAGAATACAGGAACAGGAATAAAAGACGCAACATTAATGAAAGATGGATTACTTGCAATGGTTTACTTAATGTAATCCCAGTCCTTTGATAACAGAGTGAGGTGTTCCACTATGGGAATCGGTTTGGGCGTGACCACTACGGAAGCTCCTGAGACGCCACGTCTGTCTTTGACGCCATAATAGAGATATTTCTTCCTGTTCTTATGCGAGGATAGCCTGGTTAAAACCAGACCAGTAATGGTCTGGCAAAGTGTCATAGACAAAACATTTCCAGAGGGGGTCACCAACGGACATCGCGGGTAGACCTAAAACCAATCAGATCGCTGAAGGACATGACGTATGGAGAGCGGCGGAGAAACATTTCCGAGTGTTGTTCTTTGCTCGGTTTTTAACAAAAAGGAAACGTTCAAATCGCTTAAAACAGACGTGATAGCTGATTCGAACGAGTGATGTTCGACGGCGGCATCCATTTTTGTAATTTAGGCTACAAAATCTGCTTCAAAATCCCAGCGCTGTCGCCATCGTGTAAAGCCCACCCCAACGTTTCTGATTGGTGCCTCGATTTCGACGGATTGGAAATGGGCTTGAATGAGCTCTTTGCCAGACTAACTTTCAGAGCAAATCTAAATTTGCCGGAAGTGGTCTGGGTTTTCCCAGGCTAATGTGAGGAGGGGAGTGTTGGTGAAACAACTCACTCTGTAATCAAAGAACCCAGGATTACGTAAAGTAAATCATTGTTCTTTTTCTAATTTCACTCTGACCAGACCACTCCCGGATTGCACAACGTATGCTATACATGACAATTATATGGCATGTGATAAGTGTAGCATCTGGACCAATTTATCAAACCAAATTATTCATTATATTTAATGAATAATCCAGCAAACTCACTCTCCCAACAAAGATCTATGAAACTTCCCCCAAAACTAACATCCCAAATGAAGCTAACACACTGGCAGAAGCCGGTGTCCTGTTACAGGACACATTAAGACTGATACGAATTTTATGACCCCAAAAGGAGTTTGCAGGGAATTGTGACTCTCACTTGATTCTTGCTGAGAAATAGAAATAAATGAAGTTCCTAAACGTAAGTTAGGGAGGAGCGAGCACATCTAATCTTTCAATCAACAACCAGAGTATGTAAGCAGCCGCTTACCTCTCCCTAGTAACAGCTGTTCCAGTATGCATTACTGCTTATGGAATAATGTCCGACATCCCGGAAATACAGCTCTTCACATCAGACGAACTGACGAGCCTTCCCGAGACTCCGACAGCCTCACCCCGTGTAAGATCGGATATCACGGATCATCTCCACGAGCGTTCTGGTCGAGAAATCCAGCGCTCATACAAATCACGTTCCAAAAGACAAAACTCTCCTCCACCTTCAAGACCGCCAGTTTTAACTGTGCCACGTCCATCTTCTCACATTTCATCTCTCCACACAACAGCCGCTAATACACCAATTCCACCCATTTCGAAATGTTCAGTCAACAGCCTACATCAAGTCCTTCCAAGTTCTGGAATCCATTTTTCCCGCAGATATTTAAAAGTGCAACTTTACGATCTCTTCATCAGTTCCTTCAGTTCCAACACATAGACTGTAAAAAAAGATGGACGACGCCCCTTCGCTCTCTTCCATTGGTCAGAAGTGAAGCCGCCAGTGTCCCAATATGGCGCTGACATCTTGGGACTTGAGTCTGCGCAGAAGTAATTTTGGGACCAGACATGCGCAGTCGTGAGCAGGAAGTAAAGCCGCGAAATCAACGCCCCGCCCTCACTCTCGCAGAATCAATCGCAAGAACACTCTCCTGTATAAATTTATATATTAAATTTAAAGCTCCAATCTCCTCAGTCCTCCGAAGATCCTGAAAAAAAGTCTGTTGGTGCTTCAGTGACTACTTCGCTCAGAGAACCTGTCAATCACAGCTGTCAATCATGATGTCACACCACCGCATCAAATAACTAACTAAAAACAAACTTATTTTAAAAACAAACTCTTGAAATTACATCAGCGTGATAAAAACTACCGTTAATGACAGAAATCATCTTTGGAAAAATTATACTTGAAGTGTAATTTAATTGTTTAGTAGGTCTCACATGCCATTGAATAACATGGGGAGGCGGGGTTTGTGACCTATACTAGGACCGGCCACCGGGGGGGCGATCGAGACGTTTTGGCTTCACTTGTCAGTGCTTGTGCGCCACGCTTGTTCCAGCACCGGGCGTCCTGATCCCACACAATCTCAACGCGCCGATCCAAAGGCTACCGGCAGCGCCGCGTCTCGCACTTCCTCGTCCGCCGGTATTTCCACCCGGCCAAAAACAGCGGCCGCAAAAAACAGTTCCGCTTCTTCTCCAGCTCCAACAAACTTCATCCAGTCAGCCCCACTCCCCAGGCAAGATCCAAACTCTCAAACACTTTTCTCAGTACTCCCATCTGCTTCTCAAGCTTTCTCTAATCCTCTTCATAATAACCCTTGTGCCAGGCCACCCTCGCACACGGTTACATTTCTATCATCCCCAAATCAACCTACCCAAAGAGCAGATCCTAGCGTGAGGTTGCCTTTGCTAGCTATCCCCCCTCCACCCCCTCCTCTTTCCTTCCATTCCAATTCACCCCATTCCTTTCCTCCCCCCTCTATTCTTTCCAGTTCACATGTGAGCGTGAGGTTGCCTCCGCAAAGGATTTCTTGTCCTTTCTTTCCCACAAACCTTCCCATTCCTATAACTTCAGCCCATGCCAGCCATCTTGGACACCAGCCAGTAATGGGACCCTACGATCAACATTTATCTACTTTTCCCAACACCAACACCTACTCTCCAGGTACAATCCGCTTGCCAGCCCATTCACTCTCCACAGCAGTCCATCTTCATAGGAGCCACTGCATAGGAGCTCCTCCTATGCAGTGGCCATGGAACCACCTCCAGTTTCAGCCCATCTCCGGTCCTTAATTCTATCAGGTGCAGATATCGATCTTCCTTCTCTTCTGACTTCCGTCCACTCGTTTGATTGCGGCCCATCAATCTAGAAAATTCTGTACAACCTTCAAAATGAGTTCTCACACTTGCAGAATTCTGCATCGCTTTTGCTAGATATACTGAAGTAATTTGCACTTCATTTCCAGCCAGATGCAAGGAATTAAATGACTACCTCTCTATTATAGCAGAGCTCAGTCTCTCTTTCGGAGGAAGTCATTTTTATACATATCATAAGATTTTTTCAGCTAAATGCGCCGCCTGCGTCACCCACTGGAACCAGTGTCCTTATTGGGGAACTCTGGACCTCGAACTTTACAACAGAGTCTTCTTAGGTGTTCAGAGCCTTTCTTGCACCATCTGCAGGTCCATTATTCATTCCACTTCAGAATGTCCCCAAACCAATCCAGATCATCCAACCCATCCAGCTCCTTTTCAAGAAAAATCCACTGCCTACGTCCCTCAACCAAGGAACAACCACAGTCAGATATTTACCTCAGTTTCAGGTAGACAAGTGTGCAACAGCTTTAATTCCTCAGGTTGCAACAAAACAACGATGCCGCTTCCTTCATGTCTGTAATTTCTGCGGCGGAGCTCACGCCCGTTCCATTTGCCCCGTGCGCCGCTCCTCTGCTAACCTCAGTAAAAAAAATTCAAAAGTACCTCTCTAGTCCAATCATTATTTCCTCACTAGCTAGAGAACTACTCAACCATCCAGACAAAAACTTCACCCAGTTTCTTCTTTCAGGCCTGAAAGAAGGTTTTGACCCCGGCTTGGTAAGCATACCGGATTCCAGCCTGATTTGCAACAATCTTCAATGCGCGACAGCCGAACCCGATATCGTGGAAGCCCTAATAATAAAAAAAAACTAGATTCAGGATTCATGATCGGCCCTTTTGATTCTCCACCTTTCAAATTATTCCGTATAAGTCTTATCGGAGTAGCCATTAGAAAATTTTCAGGCAAAAAACGAATCATCATCGATCTCTCGGCTCCCCATGGAAATTCCCAACCCAGTATCAATAGCCTAATTCCTCTAGATGAATTTTCACTGCACTACCACGACATAGACCAAGCAATATCTCTCATAAAAAACGCCGGTCTCGGAGCCTGGCTAGCAAAGGTTGACATTACATCGGCCTTTAAAGTCATGCCAATTCATCCAGATTTTTGGCACCTGTTCGGCATTCGTTGGCACGAAAAATACTACTTCGCAGTGTGGTTAACTTTCGGCTGTAAAAGCAGTCCCAAAATTTTTGACATGCTTTCAGAAGCACTCTGCTGGATTCTACAAAACAATCACGCAATCCCATACCTCATCCATCTCCTCGACGACTTCCTCGTCATCTCACCAAGTAATTTCCCTCCAGCAAAACACTTAACCGTCATCCAAACAGTGTTTTCCAAACTAGCAGTTCCCCTCTCTCGAAAAAAAAACGAAGGCCCTTCTACGTCATTGGAATTTCTTGGAATCCTCCTAGACTCTGTTAAATTCCAAGCTTCTCTCCCCAAAGAAAAAATAGATCGCATAATCACAATCGCATCAAATTTGCTGGAAGCTAACCATAGCAGCAAGCGCGATCTGCTTTCTCTCCTTGGTCACCTAAACTACGCAATGCGCATAATTCCCCAAGGCCGGCCTTTCATTTTCCATCTGCTAACTCTCGCTACCTCAGCATCTGGTTTAGAAGACATCATTTCACTAAGCCAACCATGTAGGGCAGACCTGAAATTATGGATCTCATTCCTTAATCAATGGAACGGGATTACCTTTTTCTACAACAACTTTTTGTCCTGACCTTGCGACATCACCCTGTTCACTGATGCTGCCCCCTCCAAAGGTTTTGGAGGTTTCTACAGAGGACGTTGGTTTGCCTCAACCTGGCCTCCTGAGCTAACTAATACACCTCAAACCGCTGATTCGACCGCCCTGTTTGAGCTATATCCCATAGTAGTAGCAGCCTATCTATGGGGATCCGAATGATCAACAAAAAACATCCTGTTCCACTGTGATAATTCTGCCACCGTCTACTGTATCAACAAAAACCGTTCCAATGCTCCAAAAATCATGCCCTTTCGAAGGCGCCTCATTTGGATTTCTGCTTGTCATCAATTCATCATCAAAGCTGAACATATTCCAGGTCACAAAAATGAAATAGCTGATGCTTTATCCCGTTTTCTTTTCCAGAAATTCAGAACATTGGCTCCGGAAGCAGACTCATATCCAACTCCAGTTCCACCTTATTCAGAACTCATTTTCCTCTAGACCATCCCCTCAGTCACCTCCATACCCTATCCATGAATACCATCCTACAAGCCGTTTCTCCCAGAACGCTTCAAACATACTGGACAGCTTGGGGTTCTTTCAAAAAATTCCACAGAGCTCACAACATGTTTTTTCCAGAGTTTTCCCTCCTCTCAATATCCTCCTTTGTCACATACCTCCATCACACCACTTCAATTAAACCAGAATCAATCAAAGTCTGCCTCAGCGGAATTCATTTATTTTTTAAGCTACTCCATGGCCAACAGTGCCCCAACATTTCAAATCCCCATATTTCTCTCCTTATCAAAGGTTTACAAAAAACCAATCCCCCTCGTCCAGACTCTAGACAACCTTTAACCATCGACATTCTAAGCATCTGCCTAACCACTCTCCACTCAGGTCTTTTTTCTCCCAACAAAGCAAGAACCCTAGATGCCATGTTCAATTTGGCTTTCTTTGGTTTCTTCAGAGTCTCAGAATTTACCATCCACTCAAACTTCAACCCATCCATCCATCCCACGTTCTCCGACCTCCAAATAATAAACTGTGACACCATACGTTTCAACATAAACTAAGCAAAACTGATCAATTGAAACACGGTCATTCGATTTTCATCTTCAATTAGCCAACCCCTATCCAACCATACCAGTCCTTAAACTTTTTTCTCCTCCAGAGGAAATCCCAAATCACCTCTTCTCTCGATCCTCTCTTCATCGATGATGATAACCTCCCGGCCTCCAGACATTGGTTTCAAAGGAACCTCAAATCCATCCTCAACAGCTCCGGCACCCCAACCAAACAGTTTTCTTCACATTCCTTCCAAATAGGTGCAGCCACCACAGCAGCACAAAGGGCCTTTCCGATCACCAAATCAAAATGCTAGGCCGATGGTCATCCCACGCCTTCGAAACATACGTTCGTTCAGATCTGCATAACATTAGACAAGCACAACAAGCACTAGCATCCTTCTGAGTCCGGACCGCCTCTCCCTACTATTCGCATCTCCCTGCTTACCTAGCCCCGCAGGTAGTGTTTCCATCTGGATGCAGTGGGAGCTCACCCTTTTCAGAGTTGTGTGGCATACCACTCCTGGAGTGGGGTCTCCCATCTGAATCGCCATGTGGGCTCCCCCGTTCAGATGCATCATAGGCTCTCCCGTTCGACTTGCTGCGTGGGCTCTCCCGTTTTGATCGTAGAGTGAACTCCCTATTTATACATATGGGGTGGGGGCTCTCTCCTTCGAAATGCAGCGGGAGCTCTCGCGGCCAAATCGCAGTGTGAGCTTTCCGTTCGGATCACAGTGTGGGCCCTCCTATCCGAAAAGAGGACTGGAGTTACCAAGGATCATACGTCCCTCGAACGCGACGGGCCATTATGTCTTTATGTGATTAGGCCCCCTGCATCAGAAGAATGGTAGTTCTGCTTTTCCTATGTATACCGTAGGCTCCATCTTGCTGCATAGGGAGTTTCGCTTCAGATATTGGTGGCCCGTTTGCCTTTAGGGACGAGGACCTCCTTCCTCGTTTGTGACATCCGGAGACCCCATGTTCTCTAAATCCATGGGGCTCCATGTCATGGATGTGGCAGGGCGTTCTCCAACCTTGTACTCAAACCTCCAGTCCCAAGATTCTCCCGCAGAAGTACCCATTTCAAAATTTCCTCAAACCCTTGCGTTTCACTCCACAACGAACGAAGGCACTCTCTTTTTAATCACAGCTCCCGCCAGAGCTCCACTCATAGCCTCACATGGTGGGCAAAGTAGGGAGACGCGTTCCAGCTAGGAACCCCATTTAACATCACTGCCGCAGCAGCCTCCATCCATGCTCCATACAGTTTTAAATTTCCATTTTTGGGGGGTAACGTGCTTTTAAGCTCTTAATCTTCCCGTATTTCCTAAAGTTCTTAATCACGTTATTCTAACTTGCTGTCCCATATATTTAATCAACACTTTTCGGGGGGTATATCAGAGCTTGAGTTGAAGCTGCTTTATCGAGCCCCTGTCCAGTGGACAGCAAGCCAAATAAGTTTAACCTAATATCCTAAAGATTTTATGGGCAAACAAACTCGTTAAATGAAGTTCCTAAACATAAGTTAGGGAGGAGCGAGCACATCTAATCTTTAAATCAACAACCAGAGTATATAAGCAGCCGCTTACCTCTCCCTAGTATCAGCTGTTCCAGTATCCATCCACCTCCCCAAACCCCAAATTTGTGATGCATTAGTATTATAAGAATCTTGAAGATTCTTTTCTTAAACACCCAATCAAGTTATATATTCAAATGGCCTGCTAGGTCGTAAAATCTCCCTCCAAAGGGAAAACTTATTGACTCACACACCTCCAGAGGGTGTGACATCTTCACGGTTTAAAAATCACTGATCACAAGATCGCGCCTCTTGTCTCTTGGTCCCTTTCTGAAATCCTAATGTGAATATGATGCTGAACTAGAAGTTTTCTAAGGACCCCCAGGCTTGTGCCAGGCTGCGGCCTTGTCTTTCCATTCACCAAAGATCCTCTGACTCCAACTCCAACTTCTCACTCGGCAAAATCAGCAAATATCAACTGGAGCCTCAACAAATTGCATCAGGACAGTTTAATTCAAATGGGCCAGACATGCAAGTATCAAACTTAGTCTCATTATTTGATACATTAAGCTAATTTGCTATATAAGGATGACTCAGACACATTTAGTCTATAAAACAGAACAAAAAATATGTGGTGTAGCCCAACTTGATGTAGCCATGCCCCTATTGGAAAGGTCCTCTGCATTTATATGTTAGAGATATAGCATCTATCCAGGAGGTCAACGGCTTCCCTTTGTGAGGAGTAGCCTTAGACACAAACAGCTGGTCATTCTTTCTGAAACCTGCTTTCCTCTCCACATACACATTAAGCGCCCTTACTGGACATAATTAATTCAATCTCTTATCCTCTGGAGAAGAGAACGTAGGAGAGTGGAAAGTTCTGTAGTTGAACATCTATATGCCGAGTCCACCACTTTATGTACGAAAGCAGGGTTAGGGCAAAAAGAAACATTTGTGAGCACTGGAGAAAAATGCAAACAAGACAGGCTGATTGTCAGGACCTTTAAGTCACTCACACCACACGCTCAACTGTCACCAGCGCTACAAGCAGTCCTGTCTCAAGCGAGAGAAACTTCAACCCTATGCCTTCTAATGCTCCGCAAGAATATCACCTTTAGCTCGTGGCTTGGACGCAATAGAAATTCTTTATTATGTATTCATATGTATAACATTATACATTTTTCATAAGTATTATGTATGCAAAGCCCTGCCATGCTGGCTGAGAGGGTGGTCGCAATGTTTTCTTGCTTGGTAAACAGAGGTTAAACGCTGCATCCTCTTGTTTCCTGAGGGTGCTGGTTTCTCTTATTTACTCGAGAGCTGGTCCAAACAGGCCTTTAGTTAGGTTGTACGCTGCGTCTATCGCCCAATCCTGACAGGTACAGCCATAACACTCTCTCACCTGACATGGCCAGGCCCATAACATGGCCAAAGCCCTGAACCGCTCCACGGGAAGAACAGAAAATTAGATCATTCATATCACATATTTCGTCCCAGAGTGCTGGGTTCTGCACTCCTGTGTCTAACTGTCGCCCCATCTCCTCCAAAATCACTGCCTTGTACGTTGACAGTAAAGTCATTGCATTCAGAAAACACACTGACTGCGCCGCATTGGCCGGGAGCTTGCTCTTATAGGGGCTACACCAATGGTGAGATTTGCCAATTAGCCGCGGCTCGTCTACACACCTCGTGCAGGTAACTGTCTGTCTGAGAGGCCATCTTGCTAAGGCGTGCAGTCATTTCGAAGGCTGGAGCTTCAATAAATGCTGTTCTTTTTATCATTAAATCAGCATAGAATGATTTTGGAAGGATCATGTGACTCTGAAGACTGGAGTATGCTGATGAAAAATAAATGTGTGGCCTTTGTACAAAAAGATCTCCGTTTCAACTGAAGTATAAGATGCTATTTGTAAACATCATATTTTACACAAACTTTTGAAGTTCGTGAAGCTTCTGAGTGCCTCCTTTTTCAACATATAAATTAATATACATTACAAATTATAATGGGGAAAAAAATATGATTAAACTGAAGCAAAATAGAAGCATAATGGTAGCAGACTACAGTGATCTCAAACTTTTGGACCCCATTGTATGTCATAAACAAAACCCATTTTGACCAATTGTTTGTACAATCACTGAAATCTTTCAGTTATTTGATTCTTTGCTCTTCCCACAACCCTTGCCATGTTTTCTAAGTTATTGTTGTTGTTGGAGAGGGCAGGCAGTGACATGTTCAAGTGCCCTGCATGGCAAACTGCTTTTTTCAAGGAAAAAATGAGATTCATTATCAGTCATGAATGAAACTGAACATCAACACCAAGATTTTCCTGAGGAATAATAACTGATAACCCTTATATTAATGGATGATGCAGGATAAGTGAATGGTAGTTATCAAACAGTAATCATTTCTACCATCAATTATTACGCAAGTGTGAGATACTTGCAGTTTCTGTTTACTACAATAATACTGTACCAATGAATCTCGATCCCAGCAACACTATAAATGTGTTGTTATGAAAGCCTTTTTAATGTCATGTTATTAGACACTGTGAACTAATGTAAAATGTATGTGTTTTAAATACTAAGCAAGAGAATGTGTGAATTTGTTGGTAACAATTTTGGTCAGACTTGGTCTGCATACTGTTTTTGAACTCAAGAAATAACAAGATTCATAAACTGATAACAAAATGTTTACATACCTCACGATGATGTTATTTTAGAGGTCTTGGATGACAGTGTAGTGAAATCAAAATAGTGACAGCAGAAACCTCACAGACAGGACTAACACAGTTAAGAGACTAAGACGGTTCAGTATACAGAGTTTGCTTATCTGAAAAACATTATACACCACAGCTTCCTATTTGCTCAATTCCACATAGTTAGATACTTCTTCCTTCCTCTTTTTTGAAAATGTTAGAAAATGTTCTGTTGTAAGAAATGTGTAAACTCTTTTAGAGATCTACATTGAACTTTGTGATCTACTTAGTTAACTTAATATTGTCACTGTCCAACGTCAAAGTAACTGTTTTTTTGTTTGTTTTTTTGCACACAATTAGAGCACCAAATCAGCATAAGAATTCATGCAGCCTGTTCTCACGTATACACTGCGTGCTATAGAGACACAATTAGTGTGATCGGGTTGATTCATGTGATGCTGAAGACTGGGTAATGATGCTGAAAAGGAATAAATTACATTTTTAAAATATATTAAAATAGAGCAGTTATTTAAAATAGCAAAAGTACGTCACAGTTTTACTGTTTTACTGTATTTTTGTATTAAAAAAAATTAGAGAAAATAAGAGACTTCTTTCAAAAAAATCTCAGATCAAACAATAAAACAATAATCTCAGATCCCCTAATACCATTGCAGACCCCTGAAGACCCCCATCTTAGAATCCTACAGATGTTAAACTTTAAGAAAGAAACCAATTTTAAACACACATAATAAAGGTTTCATTTGTTGGTCTATGTGCTTCATTTCAGTTGTCTGTAATAATATATAAAAAATCATTTCTCTTTTTTGTGACAGCAATGACGTCATTACCTCCTAATTCCTCCCATTCGCCCCCCTTAGAGCTCCACTGTCCCCTTCTGCAGAAAATGATCTCTCACACCCTGAACAATGATACTCAAGTGAACCTGGCGGTGGTGAGTGTGCATGGTGTGGTATCCACTCTGGAAATCCTGGAAAACGGACTGGTGCTTTGGGTGCTTGGTTGCCGTCTTCGTCACAAGATGGTTGCGACAGTATGGGTTCTCAATCTGGCACTGGCGGACTTCCTAACCACACTAACATTGCCATTTTTCACTTATAACCTACTGATGGGCCACAGCTGGGAGTTGGGCGGCCCATTGTGTGCAGCCCAGGCCTCCTTATTTTTCCTCAACATGTTTGTTTCTGCCTTCCTACTATCTGTTATATCGTTGGACCGTTGTTTGTTGGTGACTAAGCCAGTGTGAACTCAGAACCGTCGCACTGTGTCGGCAGCATGGAAGATCTGCGGCCTAAGATGGGCATGGGCGGTGGTTAACACGTTTCCGTATTTCATGTTCCGTTCTGTTGTTCTTAAGCAGGATGGCCGCAAACTTTGCTATCATAATTTTGCACTCTATCCCTCACAGAGCATGCTGCATACAGTCTGTAAGGCGCGTCAGGAAGCGACGGCAGTGTCCAAAGTGTTCCTGCCGTTTGTCGTGCCACTGGTGGTCATTGCTGTCAGTTACGCTTTCTTTGTTTTAGAGCTGCAGGCTCGCAGGAAGAGGCTCGAGAGTAGAAGGAAGAGTGCGAGCAATGGCCATCATTAGTGCTCGTTACTGGAAGGATGAAGAAAAAAGATCAATCGTCTCCCACTTTACTCAGATCTCCAACCCCTCCCAGAGTTCCCCGCATGCAGCGTGGCTCCCAGGGCTCCATCAACCTCTCCGTCATTAAATGCTGTCCCACAAATGAGATTGAGAAAGACGATAAAATTTAACATTATCATTAGGAATAACATTACCTGGTACTGATGACTGATGTTTATGAGTGGACTACGGTCTACTAACTAGAGGTCACAATCATGGGATGGCCTTGTAAGCCTTTATATTTTTCTGTGTCTCTTTCCTCCACTAAGTTTGATTTAAGCCATAGTCATGCTGGATTACCTCTGAGGTTGTTGAGAATTCTGAGAATATTAAAGAGTTCTTGGCACTGGAGTAAAAACAAAAATCCCTCAATCACAGCCGAAGAAACATGGCCCATATTCCTGTCTCTGTTCTCTCACATTGCTCAGATTACTCACTACATACATATACACACACAAGATTTATGCTCATTTTAAATCAGGCTGCACATTATTAGGCAAGGCAAGGCAAGTTTATTTATATAGCACATTTCATACACAATGGTAATTCAAAGTGCTTTACATAGAAGAAATTAAAACAAAAGAAATCAGAAAAATTAAAACAGTTTAGAATAAAAGATAAAATACAGAAATAATCAAATAAAATTAGAATAATTAAAACATTAAATAAAATACAGTACAAACAGTCGGACGAGCAGTGGCACAGTGCTCATTCAGTAAATGCACAGCTAAACAGATGCGTTTTGAGTCTGGATTTGAATGTGACTACTGTAGGAGGACATCTGATCTCTTCTGGAAGCTGGTTCCAGCTACGGCTGGCATAGTAGCTAAAAGCAGACTCACCATGCTTAGAGTGAACCCTTGGTAATTCTAGCTGATGTGATCCTAATGATCTGAGTGATCTGTTGGGTTTATATTCAGTGAGCATATCTGCAATGTATTGAGGTCCTCGGCCATTGAATGATTTATATACCAGTAATAATACTTTAAAATCAATTCTATATGTAACTGGCAGCCAGTGTTAAGACCTGAAGACTGGTGTGATGTGTTCATATTTTCTGGTTCTACTCAGAATCCTGGCAGCAGCGTTCTGTATGAGCTGCAACTGTCTAATGGTCTTTTTAGGAAGGCCAGTGAGGAGTCCATTACAATAATCCACCCTCATGGATGTCCACTCAG
The DNA here is from genome assembly GCA_030578275.1 of Meda fulgida. Taxonomy (NCBI): domain Eukaryota; kingdom Metazoa; phylum Chordata; class Actinopteri; order Cypriniformes; family Leuciscidae; genus Meda; species Meda fulgida. The sequence continues at coordinate 32,381,178 of CM060616.1, read as the reverse complement.
ACTTATGCTCTCCTATAGTCACATAATAACCTCTCCCTTCTAAGTATGACCTGAACCATTTTAGGACTATCCCAGAAAGCCCGACCCAGTTTTCCAGCCTGTCAAGAAGTATGTTGTGATCGACAGTGTCAAATGCAGCACTGAGGTCGAGTAGTACTAGAACTGATAATTTGCTTGTGTCAGTATTTAAGCTTTTATTTATTATCTTTATGAGCGCTGTCTCTGGGCTGTGATGCGGTCGGAAACCAGATTGAAAGTAGTCAAAGTATCCATTCGAGCTTAAGAATTTGTTCAGCTGATTGAAGACAACTTTTTCAATGATCTTGCCTATGAAAGGAAGATTTGAGATCGGTCTATAGTTGTTTAATATGGTCTTATTAAAAACATTTATTTATACAGGTATGGAAAACTGGACTGCAGTTTCCCTAAATGTATATTAATATTAGCCATAAAGAGACTACATTAAAACTTTAATATTTGTCTTGAAGCTTCTCATCAGAATATTTAGTGTTGTCTGAGCTAGTCTTTTTATCAAGGAAAAAAAAAACTTTTGGATAATGTGGTTATGTGGCCTTATGTGTTTGTAATGTGTATTTGGGTGTTCAAATATGTTGCAATGTACAATGTAAAGCGACCTTGAGCTACGGAAAGACGCTATAATAAAAATAAAACTTCTTCTTCTTCTAATAACAATACAGACTAGAAACACAACTTTTAACTAGAACACAAACTAGAAATACAACTTTTAACTAGAAAAAATATACTGTACAATAAAACATTATAAAAATCTATAATGATAAAACAGTTTTACCTGTTAATCTTTTCAATTTTATACAAACTATTATTACAAATTATATTATCAGCATAACAATTCAAGTAAAACAAAGTTTAAAAATGACATGAATTTCAGAAAGTCTTCGTTTTGGTATGTCATGTTTTGTAGAACACAAAATAAAATGTTTTAAAGAATGTTTATGTTGTTCTTTTCCATACAGTGAAATTGTTGACAAACTGTCAAAGGGGGGAAAGGTGTGATAAATGCATTATTAAAAAAATTACATAGAACTTGTATTTCACATTTTTATAGTCGGAATGACAGCAAAGAACAGACTGAAATTTAAGTTGATATTCACTGAAAATCTTGCTTGACTGTTTAGCTGTGGTCATTGTATTTAAAAGTATGGACCTTCTGCTATAAATAACAGCTACATATTGCATTCCACAGAATAAAGAAAGACTTGGATATGTATCACTGTCCAACTTTATTAGGTACACCTGTTCAACTGCTCATTAATACAAATATCTAATCAGCCAATCAAAGCAGCAACTCAATGCATTTAGGCATGTAGACATGGTCAAGGCGATCTTCTGAAGTTCAAACTGAGCATCAGAGTGGAGAAGAAAGGTGATTTAAGTGACTTTGAATGTGCCTTAGTTATTGGTGAGACATGGGCTGGTCTGAGTATTTCAGAAACTGCTGATCTACTGGGATTTCATGCACAACCATCTAGAGAATGGTCTGAAAAAGAGAAAATGTCAAATGAGGGAAAGTCAGAATGGCCAGACTGGTTCGAGCTGATAGAAAGGCAACATTAACTCAAATAACCACTTGTTACAACGAAAGTATGCAGAAGAGCATCTCTGAACGCACAACCTTGAACCTTGAAACAGATAGACTATAGCAGCAGAAGACACACAGTCACTCCGGTCAGCTAACAACAGGCAACTGAGGCTACAATTTGCATAGGCTCATCAAAATTGGACAATAGAAGATTGGTTTGATGAGTCTTGATTTCTGCTGTGACATTAGATGGTAGGGACAGAGTCTGGTGTAAACAACATGAAAGCTTAACAAAATCACAATATGGGCCGAGAGGCCGTGTATTCCTGAAATAAAACTACAACATAATCACAGATGTCAGTTTCTAGAAACAAGTCTGCTTAAATACATTTAGTTTAAGCAGAAATACCAACATACAACTAATCCAAATTAAAGTAATACACAGAACACACTTAACCTAACATAAACTGTTCAAAATGGGATTATCAGAATCAAACAAATGTGAACACTGCAATCTCAATACACAAGATGATTACTTTCATGCCATGTGGTCTTGCCCCCCAGTTACCAAATTTTGGAAAGAAATGACAGGAAAATTATCTGTTTACCTTAAACATAATATCCCGGGAACAGCAACGTGTAGACTGTATGTAAATATACTTTTCTATTTTCTTTTCCTTTCTATTCTTCTTTTTCTCACCCTTCCTTGGTCTTGTGTGTGTGTGTGTGTGTGTGTGTGTGTGTGTGTGTGTGTGTGTGTGTGTGTGTGTGTGTGTGTGTGTGTGTGTGTGTGTGTGTGTGTGTGTGTGTAGAGATATGTATATGTTCATCCATCTTGCTTTCTGTTTTATGTTGTTTATATGATAATGATTGTTTCTTTGTTTGCTCATTTGTTTCCTCTCGTATTATGCATTCTTTTCTTGTTTGTCGTCAACAAGCTTATTTGTCTGATACTTGCTTATTCAACATTTGTCTATATTTGTTTTTCCTGTTGTTTTCTTTATGTACTTATCTGTATTGCATTGTTTTCTTAATAAATAAAAAAATCAGCAGTTCAGGCTACTGTGTAATGGTGTGCAGGATATATTCTTTGCACACTTTGGGCCTCTTAATTGAGCATCAACTAAACACCACAGCCCACCTGTACAGCCCACCTGAGTATTGTTGCTGACCACCCTTTATGACCACAGTGTACCATCTTACTCCAGCAGGATACCATCACAAATACATTTTGAGTATTAAATGTCAGCAGCCAGATTTCATTAGCAGCAGTTGTTGAGATCAAGTGAGAGGGGGGAGGAGGGGGATGGAGAAATTAGTGAATAGATGGAGAAAGGAGAGGACAGATGGAACAGTTCATGTTTTAAGCTGTAAAAGAGTGAGGTCTGTGCTGTAACAGTATGAAACAGATGCTCTTAGTGGTATTAAAACTCCATGTATGCGTCACTAACAGCTTGCAGCTACTCTGGGACACAGGGAATGAGGAACAAGCTGTTTTGAGTGTATGTGTTCACTGTCTCATTGTCATAAAAATATTGTCATGCTTAGCAAAAACGCATTTTCATATTCTTCCCATAGGTGTAGATACCCTTACGAAAATGAAGTTTATTCAAATGTGCTATTAGTATACTTCTTAAACTAAAAATAAGAAAGTATACTTTCAGTCTTTTTATGTACTTCTCAAAAATATACTTAAAAAATGGAACTTACTTGACTTATACTGACAGAAAAGTCTAAGTATATTTGGCCTACTTGTTCTCAATCCTTTGATCGAGATATACTTGTAAGTATTCTACATATACTTGGCTTGTAGTTGTGTGTACTCTTTTGATTGAGTAGTGTTGTGGAAATAATTCTATTCGAAAAGTTAGGAGGAAGGAGACAAGTAGAAACCTCTGAAAAGTCAAAGTATCAAATATTTTTTTCTTGCAAGGAATAAAATCGGCATTCTCATACAGACAGCAAATACATGAGAAGGCGAAGGTTGGTTCGCCCAGGTTATATACTCTAAACACATCCTGTGTAGGCTGTATGTTTTAGAAGATTATATTGGATGCCTTAAAAGGAAATCTGTTTTTTTTTTCTCTTCAAACCCCTTCTAACATAAATTCATCTTGACAGAACAATGACATCTTCGTTAAAGTTTCCTGTGTTTAGCTGCGGTTTGACATCACACCTTTTTCCTATCGCTCGTTTGATCGAAAAACTGCACACATATATAATTCACTTTTCCTGTGTTTGGCTGCTATTTGACATCACACCTTTTTGCCCCACGCTTGTCTGTTTAAAAAAAAACCTGAACACATACAATTCACACTTAAGATACAATAGGTTAACCAAAATACACATACATTTCACACTTGGAGTATACAATGGTGCCTTTGTTACTTGACTGAACATTTTGTTCCAGAAAGCTTATCTTAACTTATGCATTTCTAACAGCTTGGTTATATCTTTAATAATGTCCTTTAGCTTATATGAACATCTTCCTTTAAATGCTTATGAGTACATAAATCTCCAACGTTAATAAAAGTTGCACATATGCAAAAGATAAAAGTAAAGAAAATAAAAGAACACATCTAAAGTAAAAGAAAACACCTAAATGTAAAATTTCCATTACAGTAGCCTATTAAATACTATTAACATATCATTTTGCATACTGCCTTGTCTAATAAACTTACATTGTTTTAAAATATTGATTTATAAAGAAAACAAATATAGAGTAGAATAGAATAGAATAGAATAGAATAGAATAGAATAGAATAGAATAGAATAGAATGAGGCATTTATATAGTATAAATTCCTAATCCTGAGTATCTGAATATTTGTGTAGGCTAGTCCACCGGTGTAAATAAAAATAATAATTTGTTACATTTATATAGTGCTTTTCTTTGCGCTCAAAACGCTTTACAAAGGGGGGAATCTCCTCAACCAATGTGCAGCATCAACCTTGATGTGACAGCAGCCATATTGCGCCAGAATGCTCACCACACACCAGTTTATTGGTGGAGAAGTGATGAAGCCTTGTAAAAATCATGGTAAAAATCGACGTGTTTCAGAAAGATGATGCATAGAGGAGCAACAATAATGTACGGTATGTGTAAAATTGTGACTTTTTTACCTAAAACCACATAAACACATTTCAGTTAACCAAATACAAAAAAAATATTATTTTTAGAACCGTCATATGACCCCTTTAAAGTACAGTTAAAGGTATATTTCAAGTATAAAAATGAATGCCTAAATAGGATGCAAAAGTAATATATAAATAGTAAACTATAAGTATGATATTATGTTCACTTAAAGAAAAACACTAGTAGAATATACTTAAAAGTCTATACTTTGTCAAAAAAATGTGCTACAAGTATTGGACTATAGTGAACTATCAGTATATAAGTTCACTTGTAGTATAGTTGCAGTACAAAAGAAAAACTAAGCTGTAAAGTAATTTAAGTGTAAGTTTACTATTGTTACACTTAAAGTATACTTAAAAGTATTATTTTATACAGTAAAAGTGGGCAAATTTAGCAGTAGGCTATTGAAACAGTGCACTTATATTTCTAGTACACTGAACTTTACTTAAGTATACTTAATATAATGAATGTGAAGTATATTTAGTTTTTGTTAGGGTATTAAATGTGCTTCTAAGCAGCCCAGAATTTCAATTGTTGGTGGTTGCACCAGCCTTTACAGGAACAGATTACCGACTGAAAGCATTTCTAGCATCTCTTTGAGTGTGACATAAGTTCCTCGAGATCAGAACAAAATGTACCAAGCAAATCATAGGAATCCGATTTTTTTTCTTCATTCTCCCCTTCTAATCTTACTTAAAATTACTGTTTATGTGTGGGCTATGCATGTCTAAGTACATGCCAAAAACCTTCCCCAGAGAAGCACTGTGAGTCTCACCTTCTACTTACTGAAACTGCTGCTTGTCAGGACATCTGGTCTTTGATCAAGGGCTGATTTCAGAGGATGCATCCTGTTGACAATATCGACCTGCAATAAAAAAAAGTTTAATATTTTCTATATTCGATTTTCAGCATTTGGCTGCATGGGCAGCAAATGGCACAGGCCATAAAACATAAAATGATCTATTTAAAGTGTTGTTGTTTTTTTAGAAAGCAATTTCAGGTAAAATGTGAAATTGTCATGAACTCAGATGTAAATATTAAACATATTAAAATAAACAATACATATAATACAATTAAAGATAATGTCATAATTCCCAAAAAATGAATAATCATTTATTTACATATCTTGTCAAATTATTATTGTTTAAAAAAAAATCCTCAATATTTTTAGAAGGTAAATTACTTAATTTAGAATGAACCTTGTAGATGTGAAAATGTAAATAAATGGTTTTGGGTGGAAATAGAGGATGAAAAATTTTAGACCACGAACATGAACGTGTAAGAGGATTTTGCGAGAGAGCATGAAACAGGATAAAGGATTAAATCAGATGTAAACCAGGAAAAGAATGAGAGATAAAACATATCTCCTTATCTACAGTCTAATCACACAATGCCAGTGCATCAACCTACTGTCTGATGAGACAAAATGTATATAGTTGTTTTGGGAATAAAAAGAAATGCATTTTAATTTGCCTTCAAAATTGTGTCACAACACAAAAGGTGAGATGATGGTATAAAATAACACTGAATATGGATTATATGTTTGGAGAATCAGTTTTCTTTTAACTAAAAAATTAATTGAAACTTTTAGAATCAAGTTATCTCATGATGATGTTTTCTTGTATTATTGCATATGGCAATGGGAAAATATTCACCATAATAATTTCACAGAGCATATATACAGCAAAGGGGGGAGGAGACAGAGAACCTACATATGAATGAGTGAGAGAGAGAGCGAGAGATAGAGGGACCGTAATAAAAAGAAACAGACTGATGGAGAATGAATGAAAAAGAGAGAGAGAGAAAGAGAGGAGGGGCGAGTGATGTTCAGAGGAAACACTCAATGTAATTTCCTGCAACAGAATCTAAACAGACAGAGTGAGAGGCAGAAACACAGAGCCATAGAAAAACATTAATGCTCGTCAGTCGTCACAGAGAACAATGTCTATGGAAGCAGGCAGCACGGAAACCATTGATGTTCCTCAGGACAAGATTGTCAAAAAGGTATGTGACCTTTGAGACTTATGCTAATATGGAGCACACCTGATTGAAAAAATAAATCTGTCAGAAAGACACTACAGTACTGTGTTTTATATGTTAATGAAAAAGACAGATTTGAAGTAAATAGGGAAAATTACACTTACCTTCTGTACAGGCATACACATTAAAGTTTTGACAACGAAATAAAACTTTTGAACACAATTGAACCATTATTGTAAAAATCAGTAATATATACTTATATTGATCAAAGTATTAAATATACTACCAATAAAAATGTTGGGGTGAGTAAGATTTTTTTATGTTTTTGAAAGAAGTCCCTTATGCTCACCAAGGCTATTAGATCATACAGTAAAACAATATTGAAATATTATTAAATTTTTAAATGACATTGCTTTTCTGTTATAATAACGTGATGTCAAATTAGAATTTTCAGCATCATTACTCCAGTCTTTAGTGTCACGTGATCCTTCAGAAATCATTCTAATATGCAAATTCACAAAAAAGCACAACATGTGCAACTATTGTTTGAGAAAACAAGTATGTGTGAAACCACTTGCCTCAAAACCTTACAGTTATTGATTTATAGCCTGTGTGATAACTAGTCCCGGTCTCCACAAATCATAAATGGAGCTCAAATTTGATCACATGCTCTCTGATCAACTGCTCTTTTGCTCCATGTAGGGGTCCTTTAGGAAGAAGATCGAGAAGCTGAGGAGATGGAGCACCTCTTCGGGTGGCGGCAGCTTCAAACGTCCGCCCAAAACCAAAACCCTCAGTCTGAACTCGCCCACTGAACCCGAGGCAGAGCCCTTCAGAGTAGAGCGCAGGAAACTCAGACCCATTGTGGCATCTGTCTTTGGTCAGGTATGGACCGCTGTGTCACAGGAGCAGTTATTCATGTTAATGTGTTGTGCTGAGCTGAAATGAGCTGTTGTATTGTCAGTCATATTCTTGATTTAAACAAGCGTTTTGGTCTGCTGAACTCTGGCGTAATTAAGGATGATATTAAGTTATTTTAAGTTATTATTAAGTTATTTATTATTAAGTTATTTCATGCAAAAGTGGTTCTTTACGAAGTGCTTGATGATGAGATTTACACTTTTGAGCAATGACACCTGAACTGAAAACTCTCATACATCTGTCATACAGCATACTACTCAAAAGAGGCGCTGTGATTGTTAATGCATGGTGGGAAACAGCATTAGCAGAGACAATGCTGGAGGGCGGTTTATCAGCATCTATAAGAATATTCATTTATACTTTAACAGTGTTTGTTATGCTGGTGGATACTGTGAACACAGTCCAAAATCTGCTCATGTGTGATTTTAAAGTCTGAATTATGTGCAGTTGTGTGGTTGGGTTGTGCATTTTCTTTAATGTTTGGTGTTAAAAGCATGTCTTTCTGTCCGATATTCATTTTCAAAAGAAATGTCACGTATATACCTTGTATGACAGCATAGATCTTCCAGTTTGGACCTCAAAGTTTGCCAAAAAAAAAAAATCTTATAAACAATTTTGCCATGATCAAATCTGATGCCTAGTAAATTGTACTCAGACATTTGTATATAATTATATTACTTATTGGTAGCTAAAATATTTTAAGGAGAAAGGAGAAGGCAGCCAAATAAATGTGTCACTATTGAGGTTCATTGCAACTTTATGCTGAAAATCTGAAGAAAATCTGAAGAAAACACAGGATGGTTCCCTTCCTCATTCCCTCACATTTACTCTTTCCAGACAGCAATTCATTCAATGTTAAACCTTTCACACAACAGTAATCATAATAATAATTTTCGTACAAACTCTCTGCTTTCAGGGGATTATGGGGCTGTGCTGGAGGAAAATGTGAAAGTGTATTAGGTATTATCTATTATTCATCACACTTCATTCTTTAAAGCTTGTATTCCCAAACATAATGACTGCATTGCATACAAAACTAGCACAGCTTGCCATGAAATCCCATTATTTCACTTTTCTCTCATTCACTAAGCTAGAGTGTGATTAATCAAACTTGGAATGAAATCAGAATTTCTCTCACCCTTCAAATTCTCTAACTGAATTAAATTGACATGCTAACATTAATAAATTAAGAATTTCAAAATTGTCATTAACCCTGGCAAAAATACTATTGTAGAAAAAAAAAGAAAAAAAATGACTAAAGGCTAAAATAATGAAACTAAAAGTAATAACAATACACTAGATGTTATCGTTTGGTGTTTCAGAATCTAGTAGTAATATATAATCTTATGAAGAATATCTTCTGAGGAAGGGTAACTCATCTACAGTATTGGGATTGAATCTTGGATATCATAACATTCATTCAAAGAAAAACGGCAACACCAGGATGGAGGAAAGGAGGAAGACTGAAAGGCTGGGAGAAGAGAGTGACGGATGAAAGAAAAAGAATAGGACAGGATTAAATGGGTGAGATTAAAGATTTAAGAGATCAAATCTGAAAACTGATTCACACAAGAACTCTCTTGTGTTCACTCCAGCTTTGGCCATCGTAATAACATATCGGACACTAGATGGTGACATAAGAATGTCCAACACACACTAAACCTAAAGCATGTTCCTTTTCCTCCAGGATTTCAAAATAAATTTAATTTGTGTAAGCAACATTATACCAGATGTTGAAATCACAATGTCACTGCCATTTTGCTCCATCAAAATTAATATCTATGTACAAGCATTTTTTGCCTCATGGGGTGATATTACAACTACAGTTTTCAGCTTTTTATTTGGAAAATGAAAATCTGAAAATCTTCAGACTACCTGATCAGTGCCCTGCTGAACTAGTGAGCTGATTGATTGAGATGCACTGATGGTCAAGACGATCTGCTGAAGTTCAAACTGAGCATCAGAATGGGGAAGAAAGGTGATTTAAGTGACTTTGAATGTGGCATGGTTGTGGGTGCCAGGCGGGCTGGTCTGAGTATTTCCGAAACTGCTCATCTACTGGGATTTTTCACACAGCAACTGTGTGACGCTATCATGTCAATATGGACCAACATCTCACCTTGTTGGATCTATGCCATGAAGAATTAAGGCAGTTCTGAAGGCAAAAGAGGGTCCAACCCAGTACTAGCAAGATGTATCTAGTGTGGCCGGTGAATGTATATTATAGTTTTATCCTCTTCCCAGACCCAGACTTGCAGTCTTAACTATGAAAATTCTAAATATTAATCACATATAAAAGTACAATATTCTTAATACAGTGTCAAATAATCAAAATATGTCAATATATATTGTTACAACCGTCCCTCAAATGTGGTGTGCGCTGCTAAAGTCATGTGTGATAAAATAAGAAAAATGTTTATTATTGTGTGTCATCTCCCCTCAAGCTATAATTTTGAAAATGTATTAAATATTTATGTGAATTCAAGACACATCACATGCTAACAGCTACACAAACATTTAGCTTTCAGTTGACATCCTTTTTCCTCTCTGCTTTTATGTCTCCCTGTTGTCTCTTCTCGTGTTTTGGCCTTAATCCACCGACAGCCCATGCAGCAGACAACCCAAATCTCCTCTATAGCTCACACACATATACACACAAATTACAGAAGCTGTATGAATCAACAGAAATGAGCTCTAGATAGCACCATAGGTCAGTTGTCTGGCTGTCTTGCAATAAAATCATTTAAACCAACCAGAGGCCAAGTCTCCATGGGTAACCCAATTAGGAGCCGCTTTGTACAGCCGGCTGGTTCTTTATTACATGTTTTAAACTTCCAAATGAAATTTTGTTTACAACATTCCCTAAGCCATTATATTAATTTACTATGATATTATTCTTAGCAATTTTTAGGAAAATAGAAAAACAGGTGTATTTTATTTACTGACATTGTAGATATGTCGAGAATCTATTGACTGTGTTGAAGAATGTGACATTTTGATATATCTTAAGGTCATGTGCCACTAAGAAGATACTAATATGCATATGCGTGTAAGTGTGAGTAAATGGGATGTACAGAAAGTGGGTGTTAGTGTGTTAATGTACAATCATAGACTCCACAGAGTGGGAAATTGTGCACTGTGCAGATTAACCCCTGCTGATCCATTGATCTAAAAGCAGAGATGCATTAGTCCACTGATGATCAAAGTCTAATGAAGGTTTAGAGTCAGGAACATTCTATGATGCACCAGTTTAAAAACGAGATGGACCGACTCTTTGACGTCAATGCGGTTTACATGCATGCATGCACATAAATGCATACATGTTTACCATCTGTTTTTTTCCAACTACAAGTGTGTTATGTCTCCACAACAGCTGTTGTTTAGATGGAGGGAATGAGAATAGCAGACTGACTGGTATCTCTAGTCTGTTGTCAGTGCAAATAAATTTACGAACGTCAATAGGAAAGCTAAATGCTGCTTTTGCAATTGGATGGGTATATAACAGTCACGTCATAATTCACAATTAATTGGTCTTCTCTGCTTTATTCAGGAACATTTACCAGACTTCTTCCTCAGAGACTGTGGGCTAGGGTGAATACCTGGTTGTTTTTCTGTTGCAGGACGTAGATGTGATTTTGCGGGACACATGTGAGAGAGACAAATTTATTACTATTACACTATGAAAATATTGATTTACATTATTTGGAAAGACTATTTGCAATTTACATTGGATGATGACTAGTTTTAAATCGCCAATAAGCTTTGTTAATTGTGACCGGCTCTATGACTGGCACTCATTTTGCCCAGGTTCGAGTGATACATTGTAATGTAGCCTACTTTACATCAGTGCTTCTCAAACCTGTACTGTCAAGTAAAAGAGCCAATCCCTGATTGGTAAAGTCATTGCGTTAGTGCTTCTGCCATTAGAAGCTCCATTTCCCATAGAAACTCGCACTTAAGACTGCACATGCATAGATTAGGGTAACCCCTTTAAGATTTCCCTTGCTCAACCCCCATTGGCTATTGCAGTTGCAATAGTGCAATTCAATCAGGCTTCAGTATTTTCCCCAAAGGGTCAGCCAGTGACAAAATGTCGAGAGACCTACCTCGAAAGGGAACTGTTAGTGTATGGTGTGCATTAAACAGTGTTAAAGGAGTTGCCACACATGCCAGGCACTGTCTGGTAATACATGAGGGAATTTCCAAGAAGGCTTATCTGTAAATAAGTATGAATACTGTATCATACTGATTTACAGATAAACATGCTTGGAAATTCACTCATGTACTACCAGACAGTGCCTGGCATGTGTGGCAACTCCTTTAACACTGTTTATGATCAATGACTGCAGTTTTATCTTATTTGGTCTTGATAACTAGCTTCCATACACAGATTGACTTTTCCTGATATCTTAAAATATTAAACTTTAGCATCTAAACAGTAGCAGAGGAAAAAAAGAATGTCAACCAAAGGCTAAATATATGATAAAAATGTCTATTCTGCTGCATTTCAAATAACACATCTTCAACTGGTGGACTAAAGGAAAATCAACTTTTCACACGTTTGTTATTTAACTTGTCTAATAACAGTGTATATACATGTATCAAAGGAGAAATTATCAAAACCCGCATCAAAAACATTTCCAGCCATTTGTCATTTCAACATCTTGATGTGTTTGATAGCATTTTGTGGAGGAAATGACAATGGTGTAAACATTTGAGTAAAACAGAGTATATAATTTCAAACGTGCTTACTGTTGTTTTCTCTACTTCGTAAACACGTCATTTTTGAAAAACATTTTTACTATGGGCTAAATTGTTTTGGGGGACAGGTGTCCTAATTTTTTCACATATTAATTTACTGTAACACATTAAATGTCAGAATTATGTAATAAAACACCTGGGTCTAGGACAAAGACAAAACAGTAAAATATCTAAGCTATGTAAAACGTTTCTTAAAAGTAACAAAAATCTAAGATCATTACGCTGATTTCACGCAGCCGTTATTTTGAAATCGAAAGCGAGGCTCCGGTGGGAAGAAAACCGGAAGTATCACCTTTAATCACAGGAGAGTCGCGAATGCGATGGCGTGTTGTTGTGTTTAATGTAGAAATTAGAAATTATTCTAAAACTGTACATACATTTCTTTCATACTTTAGACTATATACAGTGAAATTCATTTATATATATATTTTTTTTTTTATATAATTCAGAAAGTAAAAAAAATATGAACTATATACATATCCTATATTGGATATTAACATCCAATAGTGTAAATCGCGGCAGCAGCTGCAGGTTGGTAGTCCAAGGCATAGACATAATAAATACATAGACGCCCTATTGGCCACTTTGGAACGTTGCTGCGATACGTCAACGGGTCCGCCATTTTGCGGAGGGCAAGACTGCACTGTAATCAAATGCAAGTAAACGGGTGAGATGCATTTTTTTCTGGATAAAAACAAAAACTGTTTTTACATTTATCAACCGATTTCAGTGGTTTGTATGTGGTGTGCAAAAATTTCCATCTCTAGTTGTTTAAAATCTCGATAGTTAGACTTGTAAACAATTTTTTTTTTTTAAATAATGGTCAAAGCTCAGGCTTGTCATGTAGGTCTATCTGGCTCTTTATTCTTGGATAAGAATGGGGAAGACCCCAATACTGAGATATAATTTAAGTTTTCTCATTGTGGAGAAAAGCATTTTCTGTGATTGACCTGATTTTAGCAATAACAAAGATAACTGGTGGATCCTTTATGATAATACATAATGTTATGGTACAAATAGTAAATATAACATAAAGTGAGAAGTAATAGTAAATAGTTTAGTCAAAAAATAAACTAATAGTATACAGCAAATAAAATAGTAATGAATAGTATAATTATAATATCATAAGTACAATAATATACAATCATAAAATATTGATAATAGCATATAGTTTATTAATAATACTATAATAATAGCAATAGAATAAGAAATATAAATTACAGAATATACACAATAAATAAAAAATTTAAATAGTGACTTATATTTAATATATAACTCTTTGTTAAATATCAGTTTTATTGATCAGTAATAGCCATTATAACAGAAGTAGCTTCAGTCAAACATACAGCAGGATACAACGTTAAAATAGCCTATAAAGTTATGAAACTTCACTTTCTTCACTTTGCCCTCAGCCAAAACGATTTACCAGGGAACCATTTATAGATTGAGACCAAAGATTGCCCGTTAGATATACACAAGACAAATTATATCTATTATATTATAATTATATATGTTTAACCACTAGACTAGAGACATCCGAGCCAGCGGCAAACGTCAGAAGCACTGGCCGAGGTACGGCAGTTCCAGGCGGTGTAGACGAGCGCTGAGCGCCCGGTGATCGCATCTTACAACTCCGAAAACGTCAGATCAAATTTTTAATTACGCGCTATCTTTATAAACAAACCACATATTTGAGCTTTAAAAAACTACATTGTCGACTGAAAAACTATTAAAACTACATTTCGTGACACAATAACAGTAGTATTTTTAAATGTATCCTCTGAATGTTACTATTAGGCCTACTAATTAAATCATGACCAAATACAACCAAAAACAAACGTTTGTTCTTGCTTGGGAAAGGTAATTCCTCGAAAGCTCTTTTCAATTGTGTGGCGATTTGTAGGCCTACAGCCGCAGGCAGCACACGAAACAGGCATTTTTCTCAATTCCCGGTATGAGAGGATGGGAAAGTTGCCATCCCCAATATGGCGGCGCCGTTGACGTACGCTCCAGCGGCCAATAGGGCGTCTATGTATTTATTATGTCTATGGTCCAAGGCATTGTTGTTTATCTTTACTTTCGGGGTTCCGATCGGAGTCTTACTTTCGATTTCAAAATGCGTGAAATCAGCGTGTGGAACATCTACTCACCTGCCTAATGAAACTTTATCTCCCACTGCTTCATTGTGGCAAATTTATATGTGGCCCTGTTGTAGTGAGGGCCACATATAAATCTCAAATTTAATCTCAAGTATTTCGCCTTTTTTGAGATCCTTCAGTAATTTGGATTTAATTTGAAAGTCTTTTTGAACTGGCGTTCAACACAAGCATGTTTTATTATCCAGTAAAGTATGCTAAAAGCTTATTAACTTGAAAAGTTACCTCTGATAAGGATAGTTTTTATATAACCTATATATGGAAATAGGCGAATTGCATTTCTTCTCCGTTTAGACATTTTATGGGCTCATTTCTGGACGAAAGCAAGTGACGTTGCGTCATTTGAATATTTATTGTGATTGGCCAGTTACTGATGCACTTGTTGACTGAGTATCTTTCACTCCCTGTTCCAACTTCATTTAAAAATGCTAATATAAATAGTTATATTTTTGTACATACAATTTGCATATGTCTACAAAACAAATTTTAAGCATTTGCAGACTACGCCTTTAGAACAAAACAACATAAGAAAATAACAAACACAGAGGAAGTCAGGTGAGTCCAAACTTTTGTCTAGTAGGTTTTCTTGTCCTATTTAAATCTAGTTTATTTTTATTTACTTTTTAATTTTACTAATTGAATGCTAAATTCCCACAATTCTGTACATTTCTCAATTCTCCCCACAATCACCATGCAATTTCCGCATGGGTCTCTATGACAAAAATGCTTCTTTGGTGCCTCTGAGTGGTTATCTTTCCATAATGCAGCTGCTGAGGGTGAATACAAAGAATTGTGAAGAAAGCAAAATATATTGCTGTTATTCTACTGGATGTTAACGATTCCTCTTTTATAAATATTCATAAGTAATTCACATTTAAATCATTCATATATTCATAAAAGGCCACACTGCACAATTCACTGGATTTACACTGCCCTCTTGTGTTTTGTTTTTTTTAGATCTACTTTAATAAACAATGTAATATTATTGAAATGCCATTCTGTTGTATTACATGACAGACTTTAATTTAATCTTGAAATATCTTAGTTATGGTTAAAGAGAGTGAGAAAGAAATATTTAAAAAAAATCTAGCTTGGTATCTAAAGAGATTACATAATACTGCATGTGGGACTGAATACAGTAATACCTTGATCTGGTCTAAAAACTCATTCTGGGTAGGAGGGGTGAAAAGGCCAAGAGATCTCAGAAAAAAAACATGTTTTACGCTCACCTTTGCGTGTTTAAACCCATCTATTCCCATAGACTGGCATACTTTCTTTTCCACCAGTGTTCACTTTTAATGTCCTTAAATCACTGTAAATGTTTTTTTTTTTTAAATCTCCTTCTAATTCAAGATTTTTGGCCATTAATCATCTTTTAGGGGTTGTGAGCTGGTTACAAACAAACAAACAACCATGTTAATGGGTCTGTGGCACAATGTATTTATTTATTATTATTTTTATTTAAATTAACAGTATTTCACCTTTGGGAAATTAACCGAAAATATATATTTTCTTGCACTATATTTATTTGTCCAGATATTCACCACAGTAAGAAGTGTGACAACCATGCGCAGATAGACCCCAAGAGGCCTTTGACGAACAACTTTTTGCGAGACTCTTTTTTTATTATTATTTTATATTTTATTTTTTGGGTAAATTTGGCCCGTGGCATCAACTCTCAATTAAGCATGTACCCAACAACGTTTTCTTAATAATTCTGCGAGACCTCACAAGCCTCTCCCACTCTCAGATATCCTTTGTCACAGTCACCACAGTGAGGCATCCACGTCTCCACGTCTCATTGGCCAGGTTACGATTGTGTTTACCCTAAACTTCTGCACTGTTTGTCACCACTGTGAAATAAACCAACTATTAAAACATCTCAATACAGCCAGCCTAACTTAGGCAACAGCCCTCCATTAGGCTTAACAACAAGCAAGGTAGTTTCGCATTGACATAAAAAAATAGCATCATGCAAGGTTGGAAATGCCACCAAAATTAATAAAAATGCTCCTAAATGAATTGCCCTTATGAGTTCTTGTATTTTGTGTCAATAACATAATATAGTTAAGCAATATCACACAAGTAAGAGTGCTGTTTTCTCGAATATCAGCACGAGTACAAATGTGATCATTTTATAACAGTTCAAAAAACAATAGCCTACACTGATTATATGAAATTAACATTTTTGGACACAAAATTGTCAATTGACTGTTTAAGCTCAAAAATACAAAAAAGCAACAAAAATAGTTCCAAACAAAGCAGAAAAGTTACATAGTGGTGTTTCGCTTTGAATGATTCTCCATTTTTGAACAAATCGGGTGAGTCAATGATTCAATGACCCATTCACAAGCGGTGTCCCAATTCAGAGGCTGCATCCTTCGAAGGCCGTGAGGGTCAGACCAAAAGTTGTTAAATGGGATGGTCTAGTCTTCGAGAATATTGTTTTTGTCGCCTAGCAACTGTGACTCTTGCCATTGATGAGCTTGAAGGTTTTTATTTTATTTAAATTTTTTTACATATTTGAGTAAGTTGAAACCCAATACTTACATTTAAAAGTGTAACTGCAATTTCTCTCTCAAAATATATCCTGTCATCACTGGTGCGCAATGAATTCTGGGGGTAGGCAAGGACTCGAAGGATCCATCTTTTGTATCCTTCATTGCACAGGAAACGAAAGACGCATGTGAAGGAGCCTTTGAATTGGGACTGCCTTTGTTGCGCTTCAGTGATGCAATCGGCCTTCGAATTTTAAATAGTGTAATTAATTAATTCTGTCATTTTTACAAACATGTATAATAAGTACTGATTTGACTTCATCTACCCATCCATGTATCCTCTCTTCTTACCTCCAACCCCTGACACTGTGGCTCATCTCTCTCTCTCTCTCTCTCTCTCTCTCTCTCTCTCTCTCTCTCTCTCTCTCTCTCTCCCTCTCTCTCTCTCTCTCCATCCATCCCTTTCTATTTTGTACCATGCCAGAACATTCACTTGCAATGCGATTAGAGTCTGTCACAAAGCAAAATGAGGATGTGAAATAACATGGCAAGAGAAACAAAGGGGAGGACAGAACATGCAGAGAGAGAGAAAATAGACAACAGATGCAAGATTCGACAGCATCAGGATTAGAGCACTCAGAAAAGCCTGGAAATACAGTTTCTGGCTGAGGGAGCAGATCTCACTGATCCCAAAACATGGCGTGACTGTTTTTAGTGATTTTAACATCACTACCCATCACCTCTTGTTTAAGCAACTCCGCCCCCACTTGGGATTTTCTGATGACGGAAAGTTTATGTAATAATCTGAGGACAGGAACCACGAGTGAGTGATAAAGAGGGAGGGGGAGAGACAGAGGGAGGGACAGAGATGACAAGAAAGAGTTGGAGCAGTGAGAATTAGAGAAGTACAAATGATGGGAGCAAAACCATCTAAAAGAAGCAGTATGAAGAAGGTAAGATGTCTGTTTTTAAATGAGCTTTTAAAAGGTGTGGATGTAGTCGTAGGTTACCATTTTTTGAAAGTTGTAGTTTAGTAAGACTGATTTAGAAAACTACCATTCATGCATGTTTGGTCTTCGGCAATAAGTATGTATAGGTATTGAAATCAACTGTGTGAATTAAGTAAAAATACTTGTAGTGTAGGCTACAAACTTAAAGGGACAGGTCACCGGACTTCAAAAAAGTTTTGGGTTGGTAAGATTTGATTTCTCTTATGCTCACCCACGCTGCATTTATTTCATAAAAATAAAATAAAATAAAAAAAACTGGGAAACACTTTATTTTACAGTGTCCTTGTTACATATGTTATATGTACTTACCATAACAGTAAATTATGTATAATTACATGCAATTAACCCTCAACCAAATCCTAATCCTAACCCTATAGTAAGTACATATTGTTGATTAAAATTACTCAGTTCTTAAATATATAATTGCACTGTAACAATGAAACCTTAACATAAAGTGTGAACAAAAACTGTAATAATATGAAATATTATTCAATTTAAGACAACTGATTTCTATTTTAATTCATTTTAAAACATATTCCTGTGATGGCAAAGCTTAATTTTCAGCAACCATTATTCCCGTCTTCAGTGTCACACTGAAATAATTTTGCTTATTTAGTGCTCAATAAACATTTCTTATTATTATCAATGCTGAAAACCGGTGTGGAGCCTAATTTTTTTTTTCAATAATTCTTTGATGAACAAAAATTTAAAAAGAACTATTCTCATTTTAAAAAAATAATATTTTTAATAATCATTCTAAATGTCTTAATTTTCATCATTGTGATCAATGTAATGGATCTTTCCAGAATTATTGAAATTAGTAATTTCTTTAAAAAAAAAAATTAAAAAAAATAAAAGCTTACTGACCCAAACTTTTGAACGGTCATATGTATGAAATGATAAATTTAAAATATTCAGTCTTTATCTACTCACCTTCATTTTGTTTCAAACATGATTTTCTTTCATCCATGCATATTTATAGCATGAATGTCCAAGCTGCACTATTACAATGAAAGTGAATGGTGACCATGGCTGTCAAGCTAGATTTTCAAGATTTCTCACACAAAGCAATCGCATGACTTCAGAAGACTTGTAATGTAGAGCACACTTCGTTTGCACCACATTTATGATTTTATGGTGCTGTTTTGAAGCTTGTCTGCTCCTGATCCCCATCCACTTTCATTAAACTTCTCCTTTTCTCCACGGGAGAAAGACTGACATTTTTCGGAGAACTATCCCTTTAACTGATTCTTTAAAAAAAGACAGAAGTAATTTCTAGTATAGACATCAGCAGGATGATTTTTGACAGATAATTTCACCACATACAGCAGTGTAACATTTTCAGCATTAAAACTTGTCAGACTGCGATTGTTTTTGTCTGGTGCGTAATGAAATGGTACCTTGCAAAGGGGGGCCCGCCCCTGGAAGGCAGTGGACTGCCATTGGCAACCGCCATGTTACGAAGCAGCGGTGATGCGGAGGATGAGGATGATGAAGAGTTGGGGGACGGGCAGCAGTTTGAGGAGCCGATAAATGCTCTGGTTCAGAACTGTACAATGCTACACAACATCGTGGGCCCTGCCTGCGTCTTCCTCCGACAGAGCTTCGCTCAGTCTCAAATCGTATGTACACACACTTACAAACGCACATTTCTTAGACAATGCATGGTGAGGACACAGAAAATCCGAGTCAGAATTCCAGCAGGGAATCTCATTATTATTGTCTGTCTTTTCCATTTTCATTCAAATACCCCATTCCTTCCCATTACTTCAATAATGACCCCATCTTCTCACATGTTAGAGGATGCTGTGCAATGTGATTCACCATTGTCAGTGGAATAGCTACTTGTCCAAGAGGAGTCAAAGTCATGTTATGTTGCCAAGTAATTCATGAAGCATTTTAAGAATATATGGTCATAAATTTAAATGCACTTAAAAGTAAAATTTCACATTAAAGTGCCCATGATAGACATAAATGCAATCTGTTATACAACATTACTCTCAAGTGTGAGCCAGTCATTTTTAGATCAGAATGTCTTTAATATAATTAAGGAAGATACATTTTGAGGGATATTTACTTTTGCCCTTTTTGAGGACTTGAACTTAACTGAGACTTGATTGTTTGTAGACATTCAAGAGGCTGGTGTGTCGACTTTTGATATATTGCAATATTTAGGTTTTCAGTTTTATTTTGAAAAATAACAAAGAATTGCTCTCCTCAAAAAATCAACTGTTTCTTGTTTTTCACGGCATGTCTCTTAGTTGTTGAGGACTAGTCCATCTTTGAGTCTACATTGAGTATGAGGAAAATACATAAGTACTGTTAAAATCAGATAGTCTAAGACTTTTACTCTAGTCATATTGGAAATGGTGACTTTTAAATTGTAATTAAGTAATTTTCACTGCAACGTATCTGTACTTTAACTCAAGCATGGTTTTCAGGTAGCCTACTCTTTACACCACTGCCTGAATGTGAAAACCAGTGAAGTAGTTTTGGGTGAATGAAGAAATGAGTAGGTTTGAATATTGTAATTTAGATCCTGTACCCCAAAGTATTGATTAATGGGACTGAGACTGTTGTAATATCCTTCTGCTGTCAATATATATATATATTTCATTAGCATAATTTTCTTTTTTACTCACGGGATAATCTTGGTTAAATCTCTTATTTATTTGCTGGACCAGAAAAAGACAATCATGTCTTCAATTATGCATGTCTTTGCAAAGAGTTTTTTTTTTTTTTTTTTTCAAATAGACGATCTGGCTGTTCTATCAGATCCTTATGTTAGTCTGGTGGGTGGATGCGGATAAAAATACATAAAAACAAAGATAAAGATAAAAAGTAGTGTGTAGTGTCAGTAGCTTAATGTTTCATATCAATGTCTACATCTGTCTGATAATCCCAGAATCCTTTTTGTACAGAAACAAGGGTGTAAACTGCAGAAATTGCTGTAAAGACAAAACCGATGGAAAATGGCCCCGAAATTGTTTGTGACATATTTTATTTACTTAGCTTAAGCCTTTTCCCCCAAATAATATCACTACGTAATATCAATATATTTCTTAAAGTCTTATCTGATTATAGTAGGCTGAGGATATGCAACGCTCAGTGAGGCTGTTAAACAGACGTAAAAACTATATGTTTGTTCCAATGAGTGAGTACATACCTAATTTTCACAAAAAAAAATACAATGTGTACTCCATTTGTTGCCTGGCAACCCGGACCCTTGTAATCTGTTCACCATAGTGACCTTATCCTACTGCTGCTTTCATCATGCTTGCCAATTCATGGTAGTAATCAGTCTAAATACTCCCCAGCTGTGTGAATATGTTCTGGGTGGCCACTGCCAAAACACAGGCTCAGTCAATCAGATCAAAATCTAAATCACTCAACCATTTGTTATTATCTCACTTATGTAATGTGTAAATGTTGTTTCAGATGAGATTTCAATTGCTCTGCTTGTTCTTTTTTGTTGTTGTTTGGAGTTATGCTGATAATGTTTTAATGACTGAGTTTCTCCATTTCGACGAATATGAATATCTGACGAGTGGCGACACGCAATCCCATGTGTGTGCTGCACAAAATGAACCTTGTTTATTCTAAGAAAAAATATTGATTGTTCTAATATTAGGAAATATGTTGTTAAAATAATAGACAACCATTACATTAAATCCATAATTATATCCTAAGCTGAAACTGTCACCACTGTGATCATGGACGTTTCAGTTAGTTGTCATTTGTCACATGTCTGTCTCCCTGGTTACCATCAGTAGTTCATCTGTATCACCTGTGTCCTATTAATTACTATCATCTGTGTTTGCTATTTAGTTCCTCCTGTTCACTCTGTCTTTGTCTGATCTCTGTTATGTATGGTTGTGTTTATTCTGCCTGCTTGGAGAACTTTCATTAAAATAGATGTATATCAAGCTTAATCTGTTATCTTCGTCTTCCTATTTAAGCCAACAGTGACAGAAACAGTCCCATACTTGCAGGATTTTTCAGAAGAACATGTCATAATGGTCATTCAGGATCAGATGAAAAAATTCCTGGAAAGGAGAAGAGAAAATGCTATACATTAACGTTATGTGTGAAGCTTATTTTAAATGTGGACACTCCCATATCTGGGATGAACATTAATCAGAGCCTCTTGTGTTCCATTCATTGGTTGCCTTCAGCGACAATGACAGGTGTGCGTGAGGCTACCTGGTACAATGTACTTTGAGTGACAGTTCAACAAGCACAGTCCAAATGCAAATGAGATTACAGGAAAGATTATAATACAGGGTTCCCACACTGTCTAACCAATTTTTCTAGGATTTTTACCCCATCATTTTTGTGCTGTGGATCCACAACATTGGATGAGTAAATCATTGTGTGTTTGTGTGTGTATGTGCCTGTCTACGTAATCAATGTGCAATGTGTCTGTCCTAATAGTTTGTCTCTGTATGTCTCTTTGAAATCTGTACTCACTGCAGGACAGAGATCTACGGCCAGAGGAAATTGAAGGTACAGAAATCTCCAACATCACTGATATGCTTTATTTCATTAAGAGCAACAAACCCCCCCCACCAACCCAAATAATATGGTTCCTTCGCTTATTGGCTTCTCTCCCTTTTACAACATGGATTCTTGCTATTACCGCTCTATGTTTATATATAAAAAATTACCTTCAGTCTCCTCTAAATCCCTTGGTAAGATACATTTAAAGGAATAATTTACCCAAATTATGAAAATCATTTACTCACACTCATGTCTTTCCAAGGCTTTTTCTTTGTTCTGTGGAACAGAAAAGGAGAAATTCAAAGAATGTTCCATAGCTCTCATTCACATTTCCCCATATATAAAAAAACAGCTAATGGAATTGGTTCTTTCCTGTCTCTAAACTTTTTGACTGAACTGATTAAATTTCAGTCCGCTCTCACACCTTAAAAGACATAAGGACCGCAGAGCTTGACAGACTCTGCTTACTATATGATTTCATTGTCTTTTCTTACATGGAAAAAATGCTTTGGCTTAGGCTTTGCAATTGCATAAGTGCGAGTAATTTTGGATGAACTATTCCTTCTACAAATTATATGAGTGTTGTACCTTTCTTTATCCTTCAGAATCCTCTTACTTGGAGATTACATATTAATGTCAACAAAGTCAGGAAGCTGCTCTCTTTCTCTCCTTCTTTCTCTGCCTTCAGAGCTGAAAGAAGCCTTTCGCGAGTTTGACAAAGATAAGGACGGCTTCATTAGCTGTAAGGATCTGGGCGAGTGCATGAGGACGATGGGCTACATGCCCACAGAGATGGAGCTGATTGAACTCAGTCAGCAGATCTGTGAGTGGCAACCTTATCATTATCATTATACTTAGGCTAATTATCTCAGTTATACTCAGTTCTATTCAAGAACCAACTCAAGAGGAGCATAAAAATAACTTCTTACATGATCCTGTGCTTGTTCACTAGGTGGCGGTAGAGTGGACTTCGAGGACTTTGTAGACCTGATGGGCCCAAAGATGCTGGCTGAGACTGCAGACATGATTGGAGTGAAAGAACTGAGAGAAGCTTTTAGAGAGGTTGGTGTAAAGTATTAACCCCTTTATAATTAACATACTTGGTTACTAATGTAACCTCGGTTCCCTGAGAGTAGGAAACGAGTATTGCGTAGCCTGTCGTGCTATTACACTTGGCTCAGCTATACGCAGTGGGAAAACTCCTTTTCTCGAGAATATTGAAGCCATTATTTTAAAACGCAGTGAGCTGCACAGCGAGCACAGAGTAGAGTGTCTTGCTTGCTCATTGGCTGTGCTGCAGAAACTGCATGAACCTATGGCGAGGCGGCCGAGATGCGCAAACCAATCGGGTCGCTTCACGCCCAGGGCACGTCAGGGCCTATATAAGCAGACCATTTCGCCATAGAATCAGGTTAAATTGACTGAAGCTACAGCACCTGAGCCAAGCGTAATAGCACAGCAGGCTACACATTGTACGCAATACTCGTTCCCTACTCTCAGGGAACCGACGTTACGTTAGTAACCGAGTATGTTCCCTTTCGAGAATGTTCACTTCATATTGCATAGCTATACGCAGTGCGAACCCATTTTAAAACGCAGTGCTATTAGGGAATAAGCGCAGCATCCATGCATTTTTTGAATGCAGGGGGTGCTAGAGAGAGACCGAATGGTAGGACCCTATATTGATAAGCCCGCCCCTCAAAGGCGAATCTCAAGAATGGCCTGTGGTGGTGGGCTATTTGGATATGAAAGTAAACATCTTTCAGATCCACTGAGAAGAACCAATCCCCTGGGCGAATTTGTGCTAGGATTTGTTTGGTTGTAAGCATTCTGAATGGCCTTTTCATAAGGGCCGTGTTCAGGTGTCTGAGATCTAGAATTAGCCTGAGGCCGCCCTCCTTCTTCGTTGAATGAAATCTGGGGGCAGGCCACCGTGTGACGAGGACCTGTCCGCCCGAACTTTGAGAGCTAGAAAAATATTATTTTCGAGTGTGTTTGGGTTTGCCATTAAGGCAGCTTTTGTTATCAGTGGCGCGTGCTTTGTAACGGGCCTGGGGCCTCATGTACAAAGACTTGCGTTGAATTCATACTAAAACATTGCGTACGGACAAAGCTGTAAATGTGCGTACGCACAAAAAAACCCAGATGTATGAATCTCTGCATACGAAGGATCCCACGCATTTTCTCTTTGTACATCCCAATTAACTTAAAAATGAGCGCACATGCATGAGCACAACGCCCCACCCAGTCTCCTCCCTTAATTAAATACATTTAAATATGGTAATGAGTCCACTTTGGTAAAAGAAAGGAGTAAAAAAATGGCTAAAGCAAGCGGCAAGAAGCGAAACTTTACAGAAAGTGAATCGGAGGTGCTACTAGCAGAGGTAGAAACGAGAAAAAATAATATTTGGAACTTTGTCCTCCGGAATTAATAACAAAAGGAAAAAAATGAGTGGGAGGGTTTGGCTGATGCTGTCAATGCAGTGGGATCTGAAAGTCACAATGGAAATGACCTTAAAAAGAAATGGTCTGATATAAAGGTGGACGTTAAATGGAGAACTGCTGCGCAACGACAAAGTGTGGGCAGAACAGGCAGTGGTAAAGGGGTCGATGAACTTACACCACAACAGAGAGTTGCCTCAATTATGGGTGACACTTTACTCTCTGGAGTAGTATCTGCTGCTGTGGGAGACTCGGATTTACTACAGGACTGCCACGAAGGTAACCAATATTATCTGCACATTTATTGAATGGAAATGTTTCCGACCGATTCACATATGCAAATTCTTCTTCAGATGGTGCCTTTATAGCAATGTGTGTGTCGATGTGCAGTCGATCGCTCCGATTACATTAGGAAAACCGGCTATCGCTGCAAATTGCGTTTTAATGTTTGGCTGGTCAACTGCATCATATGGGAACGTTATATACCTGGTAGACATGCGGATGATCCCGACCCATACCGCTGGCATTGCGCGGCTTAAAGACGACTGGCTTATTCCTGAGCGGTCTGCCAGTTCCCTTTGGAAAGAACCAGTTGCCAGGAAACCAAGTGTTGTCAGCACCTGCAAGGGAACAGGTATTGCGTGGCTCCTCGCCGTCTCTCTCTCTAGATTCGGACCCAACTCAGCACAGAGCTCCAAGAGGATAGCCCTTGGAAATCTGAAATGGCTGATAAGCCAATCATCATCCTGGGCCAGAAAATCATTGTGGTCCCTAAAAACTCGTTCTCTTCGGATTCTGCCATTAGCAATGTCCTCTAATAAGGCCAAAGCTGCCATTGCCATAGATTAAGGGTTGTATAAATTTGCATATGCTTTTATACGTTCTTACCTTATTGCATAATTGATAGAATATTCCCATAAGGCTCGTCTGAGAATATATGTAAATTATTTTATAAATTGCAAATTAATAGCAATGCTTCCCACAGGTGGTAGTGTGATAGACTTGTTGAACAATTCGTTGTGTAATGTTTGCAACTAAACTTCATTGCCTGTAAGAGTCGCCAACGGACAAAAACTATGAGAAATGTACGTACGCCAGACATGAAATTGGCGTGGAGGAACACACATTCTCACGTTAATTTCACTGTTAGTACATTCGACCGTGAGCGTGAAAGCTGGCGTACGCAAAGTTTTTGTGCGTACGCAAGATTGATACATGAGGCCCCTGAAAAGTGCTCTTTTTGTGCTTTATTTGGGTCGCTGTTAAAACAGCATTTGTTTGTAGGGGTGCGTGTTTTGTAACGGGCCCAGTTACTACAGTTAGAACATCTCTAGTCACCTGAACTGAAGAGGGGACTGAGAGAAGTGCACAAGCTTTCTTCGAGGGAGGTCCGGCCGCAATGGGACTTAAACCCTCTCTTTTCCCCCCGTCATTCAACTAGGAGGGCTTCCGAGGCTCGTCAATAGTGGTGAGCGTTGCGGAGGTTGATGTTTTTAAGCGAGCCAAGTAAGGGGCGTGCCATGATTTAGTCAGCTTGTGGTGTACCTTGGGGAAGCAGGGTGCTGGTTTTTGACGAGGGGTCTGCTGACGCCCTAGTAGAAACCACCCGTCGAGAAAGTTTCTGGTGGGCTCCTGAGGAGGGGACCACTCGATGCCGAGGTCTTTAGTGAGGACGCAAATAAGTTCAGCATCCCTGCTCGCTCTAGCACAGTCTCCACTGGCTTGTGATTGAGGGGTGGGGGCAACTTTCGAGCCCGGCCAGTCTTCTCCCTCAGATGCAGCCAGGGACTGTCATCACCATCTTCCTCAGATGCGCCAAATGAAATGAGACCTGCTGCTTGAGGGGAGGGGCATAAATCCGTTTGCGAGAAGAGCAATGGTGAGGGGGTTTCGCGAGGAGAGAGCGAGGCACGCGACTGGGCCGGCGTGGGCTAGTTCAGTTCAGGTATCCTTTGGCCCCATCGCTTCTTCCGTCGTGGCTCGAGGTGGACAGGAAGCGTGGGAGCGCGAGGGTCGGGGTCGCCGTCCAAAAGGAGAGCTAGCGGCGAGCGCAGGATGGAGATGGGCAGGCTCTCGCAGTGCGGGCAGCCGCCATTGTTGAGTGTAGTCTCTGTGTGGGCGAGTCCCAAGCATGGGGCGCATTTGCTGTGTCCGTCAATTGAGGCTCTGCATGGAGTGCACCCAGAACGCGGGATTTGCAAAAATACCGTAGAAATTTGCTCTTTTGTTACAGCTTCAAGAGTGTCGCGACGGCGAACACGCAGAAGTAGCAAATAAGGATATAAGGCTTCTCTTGCTGGATAGCCCCAGGTTAACGGCGATTCAGTGGAAGGCTGCGCCGAGTTGAAGGTGCCGTGTCCGCTGATTCAGGTCGCTCGTCGAAGGCGAAGGCTCGGACATCAGCGAAGAAGGTGTTTGCTGAAGGAGATTAAATCAGATTCTTTGGTGAAATGGTCTGATTAAATAGACATAAGCCTCGCCCATTCTGGCAGGTGGTGACGCACCCTGAGCGCAAAGCGACCCGATTGGTTTGCACATCTCAGCCGCCTCGCCATAGGTTTGTGCAGTTGCTGCAGCACAGCCAATGAGCGAGCTAGACAATCTGGTCAGTGCTCGCTGTGCAGTTGCACTGCGTTTTAAGATAATGGCTTAAAAATTCTCGAGAAAATGAGTTTTCCCACTGCGTATAGCTACGCAATACAAAGTGAACGTTCTCGAAAGGGAACTGAAATGTTTTGTCGCTTATGCTCACCTAGGTTGCGTTTATTTGATCAAACATACAGAAAAACTGTAATACTGTGAATATTATTACATTTTAACTGTTACAATAATTGTTTTTCTATTTTAAAATGCAATATATTCCTGTGGTGGCAAAGCTTGATTTTCACCGTCACTACTCCCATATATATATATATATATATATATATATATATATATATATATATATATATATATATATATATATAACATAGATGCCTCATTAGCAGCCGTTTCAATGGCCCACTTATACGTAAGCCGTCTGCCATAGTGGAGCGGTCAAGGCCAGTCCGTGAACATTCGAGAGCAAGTTGACTGAGCGTCTGCAGACTGTAACAGTAGTTAAAAAGCAGTGAAACTCAATACAACAAGACAAAGACGTCAGCTAAAGTGACGTTAAAAAGTGATAATAAAAGAACATTAAAAGTACTGTAGTAAAAACATGTAGCCTAATACTGAGTTAATACTGGACTCGAATGAGGAAATGTTTCAATTACTTTAATGCATCCTAATGCTGTTCACACCAGGGTGTAGACATGATAGACTATAAAATCTATAGCAGAAAATCACTAAAAAGCACCATAGTAGTCAATGAATTGTTTAGCGCACTGTATTTCCAAGTCTTCTGAAGTCACACTTTTCTCTCTAAACGAATCTTTTAATTGATCTCTTTCTCTCAGTTTGATTCCAATGGTGATGGTCAGATCAGTCTGGCTGAACTGAGGGAAGCCATGAAGAAGCTGATGGGAGAGCAGCTCAACCACAGAGAGATTGATGAGATTCTCAGGGATGTTGACCTCAATGGAGACGGCCTGGTTGACTTTGAAGGTTAGAAGGGGAATTGTTCTCTATAGATTCTTGAATTTTGAACTGATTCTTGCATGTGTATTCAGGTAAATCTTTATATAGCCTATATTTTTGTTAATATATATACTGTATATATACCAAAGCTGTTCTTGCACTAATGTAGATTCAAGAGGATGCACTGCAAAGACATTTGCAAACCTGAAGAAGTACTTTGATAACTCAGCTGATAAATTGAAGAGGAACCTTTCGTCTCATTATTTCTGTTTAGTACATTATGTTTAATGGATGACACTGCATGCATTCATTTTAAATGAGAAATAAAATGTCCCTTAATCTTATGATATAAAAAAGCATTTTTTTCATAAATTAAAACTTACTCCCCAGGGCAAAAAGATAATTTATTTCAACTGAGGTGACTAACATATAATGTATCAAATAAAGTTCTACTCTCTGTAGAAGTTTTTTTTTTTTGCATGGACAAACTAACTATTTTTCACCTTACCCTCCACAGAGTTTGTCCGAATGATGTCTCGCTAACTTAGAGGACACATGAAAAAGGGAGAAAACCATCAGTTTGCCAACTCCTAATGTGAAGAGTGAAATAATGTCTCATTTAATTAACTACCTTATGTAATTAAACCATACTCTTTCTCCATACAGAGACCTTTATTTCATACATTGGCTTGTTTTTATGACGAAGAGGAAAACTATGTTCTGACCAACTAACCATGACCTAAAAAGACTAAGTGAAATTAGCCCAAAGAACATCAACTAATTTATTAAAGAGGTTTCCTCTGTTCATGATTTGTAAGGGTACAGACCACAGTCTATAGCACACATTATCTATAAAACAAGCTATAAAAAATGATTTTAACTACTGACATTTGTATACAAGATGTACATGGTCATTGTGGACTGACAATGCAAAGGCAGATAAATCACTATTATGTGTGTTTTGGAAAGTAAACCACTTGCTAATGGGTCTAGAGTCCCTGTATGATGCTTTTAGGGCTTTGTTATACTTTCCCTGTGGGAAAACAGGATATTAGCATGCAAAACTGTATATCATACAATTCCGGAAGAGTCTGGATTTATTGAACACAATTGCCATGGAGATCCCTTGTAATAACCTGTTTCTGACACCCATGTGATCTCCCTTTGCATATGTTTGTGTTTAAACTAATGTTTTTTTTCTAACTATCTGTCCTTGCAAACAGCACTGAACTATAAAAAAAATTAAATATTTTTATTGTTATTTCTGTATTCATAAAGATTGTAAATATTCAATAACTAATTCAATTAAATGGAATTAGTTTAAATATCTGACTGTTAACTCTTATTTCAGAGCATTTGAATCTTGGTGGTAAAAAGTTGTGAATACACAATAATCACAATGCATAATTCCTATTCCCTTTGTCATTTACAAAAGCTAAAGCCAAGACAGATCTGCATAATCAAGTATTTCTACAGATGAAATTATTTAAATTAATACATTGTTATTTCATGTATCGAGACTTCTAAAATGCTCTGTGAATTCTCTCTCTGTTTTGCCAGTTCTCTGCAGTGAAGAAACACATAGACAGGATGAATGAAGGCCAGTAGAGTCAGAACAGTCAAGATGATGTTCACCTACAGAAATACAATATCATTTACTGATTACAATAAAAGCTGTGAAAAAGCAAGTTAATGATTATGTCCAATTTACACAGGAAGAATGAATACAATTTAAATACAGGTCCTTCTAAAAAAATTAGCATATTGTGATAAAGTTCATTATTTTCTATAATGTAATGATAAATTAAACTTTCATATATTTTAAATTCATTGCACACCAATTGAAATATTTCAGGGGTTTTATTGTTTTAATACTGATGATTTTGGCATACAGCTCATGAAAACCCAAAATTCCTATCTCAAAAAATTAGCATGTCATGAAAAGGTTCTCTAAACGAGCTATTAACCTAATCATCTGAATCAACCAATTAACTCTAAACACCTGCAAAAGATTCCTGAGGCTTTAAAAAACTCCCAGCCTGTTTCATTACTCAAAACCGCAATCATGGGTAAGACTGCCGACCTGACTGCTGTCCAGAAGGCCATCATTGACGCCCTCAAGCAAGAGGGTAAGACACAGAAAGAAATTTCTGAACAAATAGGCTGTTCCCAGAGTGCTGTATCAAGGCACCTCAGTGGGAAGTCTGTGGGAAGGAAAAAGTGTGGCAAAAAACGCTGCACAATGACAAGAGGTGACCGGACCCTGAGGAAGATTGTGGAGAAGGGCCGATTCCAGACCTTGGAGGACCTGCGGAAGCAGTGGACTGAGTCTGGAGTAGAAACATCCAGAGCCACCGTGCACAGGCGTGTGCAGGAAATGGGCTACAGGTGCCGCATTCCCCACTTTTGAACCAGAAACAGCGGCAGAAGCGCCTGACTGGGCTACAGAGAAGCAGCACTGGACTGTTGCTCAGTGGTCGCATGTCATTCGGAAATCAAGGTGCCAGAGTCTGGAGGAAGACTGGGGAGAAGGAAATGTCAAAATGCCTGAAGTCCAGTGTCAAGTACCCACAGTCAGTGATGGTCTGGGGTGCCATGTCAGCTGCTGGTGTTGGTCCACTGTGTTTTATCAAGGGCAGGGTCAATGCAGCTAGCTATCAGGAGATTTTGGAGCACTTCATGCTTCCATCTGCTGAAAAGCTTTATGGAGATGAAGATTTAATTTTTCAGCACGACCTGGCACCTGCTCACAGTGCCAAAACCACTGGTAAATGGTTTACTGACCATGGTATTACTGTGCTCAATTGGCCTGCCAACTCTCCTGACCTGAACCCCATAGAGAATCTGTGGGATATTGTGAAGAGAAAGTTAAGAGACGCAAGACCCAACACTCTGGATGAGCTCAACGTCGCTATCGAAGCATCCTGGGCCTCCATAACACCTCAGCAGTGCCACAG
This sequence comes from Meda fulgida, assembly GCA_030578275.1. NCBI lineage: Eukaryota > Metazoa > Chordata > Actinopteri > Cypriniformes > Leuciscidae > Meda > Meda fulgida. The sequence goes on along the minus strand of CM060616.1, from coordinate 32,349,700 downwards.
GCTGATTGCCTCCATGCCACGCCACACTGAAGCAGTCATTTCTGCAGAAGGATTCCCGACCAAGTATTGAGTGCATAACTGAACATAATTATTTGAAGGTTGACTTTTTTTGTATTAAAAACACTTATTTTATTGGTCGGATGAAATATGCTAATTTTTTAGATAGGAATTTTGGGTTTTCATGAGCTGTATGCCAAAATCATCAGTATTAAAACAATAAAACACCTGAAATATTTCAGTTGGTGTGCAATGAATCTAAAATATATGAATTTAATATATTTACAGTCGTGCTCAGAATTAATGGTACCCCTGGTAAATATGATAAAAAATGGCTGTAAAAAATAAATCTGCATCATTTATCCTTTTGATCTTTCATTCAAAATATTGGCAAAAATCTAAACTTTCATTGAAGTAAAAGAATAGAAAGTGGGGGGGAAATCACATTATGAAATAAATGCTTATCTCCAAAACACGTTGGCCACAATTATTGGTACCCTTTTATTAAATACTTTTTGCAATCTCCTTTTGCCAAGATAACAGCTCTGAGTTTTATCCTATGATGCCTGATGAGTTCGGAGAACACCTGACAAGAGATCAGAGACCATTCTTACAGAATCTCTCCAGATCCTTCAGATTCCCAGATCCATGTTGGTGCTTCTTCTCTTCAGTTCACTCGACTCATCAGGTCTGGGACGGTCATGGCAGAAGCTTCATTTTGTGCTACTTAACACATTTTTGTGTTGATTTTGATGTTTGTTTTGGATCGTTGTCCTGATGGAAGATCCAACCACGGCCCATTATAAGATTTCTAGCAGAGGCTGTCAGGTTTAGATTTTTTATCTGTTGGTATTTGATAGAATCCACGATGCCATGCATGTATCTGAACAAGAACTCCAGGACCTCCAGCAGAAAAATATGACCACAACATTAAAGATGGTATATTAAATTGTACACATGGGGTACTTTTTATCCTTGTGTGCACCAAACCCATCTTGCATGTTTGCTGCCAAAAAGCTATTTTTTAGTTTCATCTAACCACAGAACCCTGTGCTGTTTGAAGGTCCAGTCATGTCTGACAACTGAATTTGCTGGGGTTTGTTTTTGGATGAGCAAGGAGGATTTTTCTTGAAAACCTCCCAAACAACATGTGGTGATGTAGGGGTTGTTCAATGTTTTTTTAATAGGCTTTCTGAACCCAAGACTCAACTAATCTCTGCAATTCTCCATCTGTGATCTTTGGAGAGTCTTTGGCCACTCAAACTTTCATCCTCACCATGCATTAAGACAATATAGACACACGTCCACTTCCTGGCAGATTTGTAACATCTTTAGTTGATTGGAAGTGCTTAATTATTGCCCTGATGGTCAAAATGGGGATTTTCAATGCTTTAGCTATTTTCTTACAGCCACTTTCTATTTTGTGATGCTCAACAATCTTTTGATGCACATCAGAACTATATTCTTTGGTTTTACTCATTGTAATGGATGATTAAGGGAATTTGGCCTTTGTGTTTCCCCATATTTAAACTCTTGTAAAACAAGAAGTCATGGCTGGACAATTTCATGTTCCTAGTCACCCTGGTGTGCAAAAAAAAAAAGGTAAATATGAATGGGAATATACTTAAGAGATATTTTACTCGTAAACAATTCTAGGGGTACCAATAATTGTGGCCAACTTGTTTTGGAGAAAAACATTTATTTCATAATGTGATTTCCCCTCCACTGTCAATTATTTTACTTCAATGAAAGGTTCGATTTTTGCCAATTTTTTGAATGAAATATCAAAAGGATAAACGATGCAGAATTATTTTTTACAGCCATTTTTCATCATATTTACCAGGGGTACCATTAATTCTGAGCACGACTGTATTTAACATAATGACACTTGATTTTTGTGTGTGCAAGAGTCTAGATACTTTTGGGGCCACTGTATGTAAATGAGTACTTTTCTAGTTGACACTGTGTTGTGAAAATGAGAGATTTACATAGAAGGGGTCTCCTCCAAGAACTTTGTTGAGGGCAAAGCATGGATACTGCAGCAATGACACCACAGCTGATAGGGACATCACTAGCCCATACAGCTTTCCAAAATGGCGGGCCGGAAACCTGTAGAAATTCGGATTCACTGCACTCAGTCTAGCGACAATCAAGATATGTATATCACCAATTTACTTACGCTATGCTGATGAATGCAGCATTCCCTCCATAGAGAAAAGAGCGGTTAAGGACCTGAAGGATGAATGTGACGTACTGGAGAGGGAGGAACGGAATGCTTGCACTGATGGAGAACAAGAGGCACTGCAGAGAGGTGAAGAGGAGAGACAGAACGGACGAGTGCAGGTCTGCTTCCCGTTCTGACACGCCTGCAAAAGATGTGGGAATGAAAAATGGATCTCGTGTAAACGTGTTGTTAGAAGTCAGATCTTCAGATTTCTGTCAGCTGACCTGGACCTAGTGGTTTTCTTTTGTGTCTGTCCATAAGCAGGCCATTCCAGGGAGCGCAGAGAACTCCACATAGCTGGGTGAAAGCAAACGCATTGGTGTACTCGCTCACTGAGAATGAAAAAGACATCAAGAAATCATAGTCATAACCTTTCAATTCTGCACCTATCACAGTAAGGCTTTTGAAAATGTTCCTACCAGGTGAGTTACCAATACCATTCAGACTTGTAATGACAATTGAACAAAATCCAATTAAATTCTTGAATCTGAACTGGTGTAGTAAAAAGGATGCAGAATTGTAATTCGATTTTGTAATTACAAGTAGAATTAAAATTAAATTAAATTCATTAAAACTGTTATAAGTATAGTTTTTAATGATGCATTTTTTATTACCCATAAAAATTGTTATACTCACAGCATATGGGATATTTCCAGAAATATAATATTATATTAATAATCAGTTATAAATGTCACTGACAGAAATTATTAGTATTTAATAATATATATATATATATATATATATATATATATATATAGAGAGAGAGAGAGAGAGAGAGAGAGAGAGAGAGAGAAATTAATATGTTAATTATATATTATATTATTTTTTTATCTATATATATTTATCTATATATCACGGTTTACACAAGAATATTAAGCAACAAAACTGTTTTCAACATTGATAATTAGAAATCAGCATATTAAAATGATTTCTGAAGGAACATGTGACATAATGATGCTGAAAATTCAGCTTTGCTATCACAGTAATAAATTACATTTTAAAAAATATTACAAAAAAGAAAAACTTTCTTTTAAATATTAATAATATTACTTATTTCTGTTTTTACCGTATTATGAACACGAAAAAACATAGCCTTTGTGAGAATAAGAGACTTCTTTCAAAAACATTTTAATGATTTCAAACTTTTAATGGGTAGTGTATGTACACTACACATATATTTAAAATTGATTAAATATTTAATATATTAAAATATAAAAGTTAATGGGGCATGGTGCAAAATCACTTCATTAGCCAAATGCTTAAATTCACCCCAAAGTCTGATGTGCGATAGTCTTGAATTCCTCCTCCTGTCATTCCACTTCAAATTCCAGTTCCAGAAAGACCTACCATTAACAAAGATTTACAGAATTCATTGAAAAGCATCATCATAGTGAGAAAACCATTTGTTTACCAATGACTGGGTCTTGGTTGGCCAGTCTGTTCAGCATTGGATTCAGAGTTCCAATGAAGAAATAATGGCGAAGCTGCATGACTGACAGCCATATGAGGTGCCACAGGAAGAACCAGGACAGAACACAGCTCCTAAAACTGTCTACAGAAAAAAAAAAAAAAAAAAACTTTAAGTCAGCAATCGTGTTCCTCTTATTTTCTACCAAAGTAAGATCTATGATGGCCAAGCAGCACCGTTCTCAGAGTTGTGTGTTTGCTGTAGTGAGTCGGTCTCCAGTGGCTCATCATCTGCACCTCTTCCTCTGTCTGAACTCGGGTCCCGCTTTGCCTCGTACTGCTCAACGTTGTAGCTATTTGATTTAGCACAGCTCATCCTGTATATAAGGATTTACATTTGAGTTACTATGGATTAAGATTAAAAGTATGAATTATGTACTATAAACTCTTAAAAATAAATGAGTAACACTTTACAATAAGGTTCATTAGTTAACATGAACTAAGAATGAACAATACTTCTTCAGCATTTATTCATCTTAGTAAAAATTAATTTTAACATTTACTAATACGTTATTAAAATCAAAGGTTGCATATGTTAACATTAGGTAATGCACCGTGAACTAACATGAACAAACAATGAACAGCTGTTTTTATGAACTAACATTAACAAAGATTAATAAATACTGCAACAAATGTATAATTGTTAGTTAATGTTAGTTAATACATTAACTAATGTTAACAAATCAACCTAGTTGTAAAGTGTTACCAATAAATGTTCTTTATTTGCATAAATGATGAAGAACCTTTAACATCCATGGAATCTTTCCATTGGACAAAAGGTTCTTTGTGAAAAAATTCTCTTTAAAATTATTTAAATGTTCATCAATTTTAAGGGGGAAAAAAAACGGTTCTTTTGAGTACAGACCACTGAAAGGTTCTTTAGGGGAACCAAAAATGCCTCTTCTATGTGATCGCTGTGAAACCTCTCTTTTGGAACCTTTAATTTTATTTAAAGTGTATGTAGTTAAGTTTATTTTTATTATATGTAAAATATACTAAATATAGATACTATATTTATTTTATATACAATAATTTATCAAATTTATATAGAGTTATTTTTATTTATTTTGCAAATAATATAAAAGTTTTAAATAAACCAGAATTTTGCTTATTACTTACATTTTGGGGTCAGTAAGATTTTTATTATTGTGAAAGATTCTTATTCTCACCAAAAACAGTAAAAACATTAATATTGTGAAATATTATTACAATATTTAATTTCTATTTTAATATATTTTAAAATCTAATTTATTCCTGTGTGGGCCAGGCTGAATTTTCTGCATCATTACATTACTCCAGTCTTCAGTGTCACATGATCCTTCAGCAATCATTATAATAAGCTGATTTGATGCTCAAGAATTGCTTCTTCTTCTGATTTGATGCTTTTATTATCATCAATGTTGAACGCAGTAGTACTGCTTAATATAATTTTGATGAATAGAAAGTTCAAAAAAATGTCATTATATTTAAAATAGAAATCTTCTGTAACAATGTAAAAGTCACTTTTGATATAATGCATCTTTGCTAAATAAAATAAATTATTTTACTGACCCCAAACTTTCAAACGGTAATATAAACTCCGCTTATCGTTTCACTCACCCATACTTGTAGTCCTCTGGGATGGGATAGGGAATGTGTGATGTTGGCATAAGGAAGAGAGTCCGGAGGAGATGAATAAGATTACAGGTCGAGAGGAAGAGGAATGAAGAGCGAAGAGAGACCCCTTTCTCATAAAGCACCTTTAGAAATGGTTAAACAGGGTTTCATGGGTTGCAGTATGAACAGCTGATAAAAACATTGCGTAGGCCTATATATATGCATGTGTGTGTGTGTGTGTGTGTGTACTTCGTACCTTAATGATCAGAAATATAACTGATGAAGAGTCAAAGGCCCCATTATAGACTGTAATAATGGTTGATCTATGAGTGACAAAAAGGTTCCCCACCTGTAATGAGGATAATTAATATAAGCAATTTAGCATACCCTTAATGTATTGCATGTATGAACTATAATCATTCATGAACATACCTGCATATTTGTCATTAGAAATAAAATCCCCCCAACAGCTATGAAGGACAGAGCAGGAAAAAGCAAAGAAGAGAGAACTGTTTGAGGAAAAAGAGAGGAAAATTAGTCATGCCGAATAGGCCCATGACATGTGTGATAAATATTAGTTCACTTTATTCAGTCAGTCTTTACCTTTATTGGAGAATGCCACAATAAAAGTGCCGGTGGTATAAAGAAATCTACAAAACAATGATTATATCATTAGCATTAGTATTAAAAAGGGTACACTACATAATTTACAACTTTTTTATTGACCTTTTCCCTATCACATATTTTATTAATCTTCATTTTCAAAAATCCATCCTGTGGAAACATTACCATGCTGGAAATGGCACTTTAAAACCTTTAAGGGTTCTCGATTTTCGTGATATCAACTTCGTAAGCAATTTTACAGTCCAAATTTTGCACAATATATATTTTTCTATAACATAAAATAGGCTTTGTTTAGTATATTTGCTTTACTGTAAACTTAAAATTCTATTACTTGTTTACACTTTCGTTTTTTGAAGTGCTCTCACTTTTGCAATAATCTTCTGAGTTTAAAAAGAGACCAACCTTAGGCCTGTATTCCAAAGCATTCATGATGAACTAAAACCAGATCTATGCCAAAAAAGGGCGGTGACAGTTAACAGGTTAAATGCTCAAATATTATTGTGGTGATTCAGTGTTTCCCTTTTTATACAGTTTGAAAACAAGTGGCAACTAACATTACATAACAGCTTACATTTGCAAATATTTCCGGCAGTTCCAGCAAATTTTACTTAGGGTGTTTTTTAATGGCTTCAATGCACAAAGCTGTGTTTTTGGAGTCCAGTCAAACGCCCACGATGAGTTCTGCTATCTGCTTAAAGCACACCCCACTCACAATCAGATACACTTCTTGCCTCCACTGCAGAGAGAAAGCAGTTCTGTTCATTCTTGCCTGATCTCTGCTTTACATCCTACGAGGGACTAACTCACATAGCCAAAAATCGCGTTGCCATCGTGCCAAAGTGGTCGTAGACAAATCCGTTGGGCAGAGTGAGAAAGTTGTTCATGAACGAGGCCACAGTAAAGACCAATGAGAAATTCTCATCTTGCAGACTGCAATCTAAAGCGAAAAACAGATAAGCAACGCGCACCAAAAGCATAAAATTAAGAGAAGCATCTAATACATTAAAAGCAACCATTTTAAATGACCTCACCTGAGCCAAGTTCTCCACTAGCATCTGTCACATTGATGCATAGATCGCTGAAGTAGCCATCTGTCTTCAGGACAAACACAAGAGACGCCCAGCCAAACACGACTCCAGCGAAACACAAGCACTCCAGCAGTCCTGTGGCCAGAGTCAACTTGTACCTCATCCCCGTCCCAGATGATCCCTTGCATCCTGGCATCCTCTGCGTCCACACCGTCAGGGTCAGGAACACTTATAGAACTATCCACTTGTATAGGAAAGCACACTGTATATGCTTGCCAATATATGTGTTTAAATTAGCAGATCCATTTCTCTTGTTTGTGTGTTACAGCTTGCTCATATTTGACCAGAAACACACCATGCAAGCCAATATATGGCAGAAGAGATAAAGCTTGCCACGTGTTTAAACTAAATTGGAGTTGTGCATGCTCTTCTCAAGGGAGGGAGCCCTGCTGTTGAAAACAACTTGACAACATTTAAGGTGCAAGCATAAAGATTCACTACAGGGAGAGATTTATTACTATTAATACTAACTATTTGTGTGATCCCATTTATGCATGTTTGTTCTCAGCATCTTTGTGTGCAATTTTCACCCTCTTTATGCATGTGTCTGAAGTTTATATAAAACTGCAAGAAGACAAGAAAGACAAAGCAATAAGTCTAATTTTACCGGGCTATTCCATGTAATCAATATAAAGAATTCTGCCAAAACACACGTCTGTCATACTATCTATCAATTCCACACGGCTCCCTAAAATACTTGGTCCAAAAGAATTGGTCAGCACAGTGTTTTTGTATAATGACCTCTAAACTGGATATTCATCTCTGCTACTTTTGTATCACTTTTGTCTTTTTTTAATTGAAAATTACAATATTTAACTGGCACCATATTGGGGTCATCATGAGACATACTGTCTGTAATAAAAATAGCTTACATTTCAGAATTACGCCGGAAGTAAGGTCAATCCGGGTACTTTTCGCCTACTGTTTTTCGAATTTACTCTATTCGCGTATTGTTTTTCGCATACTAGTGGGGAAGTATTTCCTTATTCACAGCAACGCCATCTTTAGTTTTTTAACGGGAATGAAAGAAAGACTATGAGGGACAGACATCTTAATTTGATTAGAAAAAAAATCACTAGAAAAAAAACCGAGCTGTGAAAAATTATAAATGAACTAGGTCTAGGAGCTTTATACAGATTTTTACAGTGGGTGCCAAGGACAGTGAGTGACACATGGCGCTGCTCTGAATAAGGTCTTTTTGGAGGAGACTTTTTTTTTTTAAGATGTGGACTGATAAATTATTTATAATAAATACTGAAATATTCCATTTTCAAAAGAAGAATTGTCCGTTTTTATTTCATGACTCAAATCAATGTCTCATGTCCACGTTAGCTATAGAAAAGAGACCCTGACGCAAGAGGTTTTATCACAATGATAATCACCGGCTGGCACACTATCCCTTACATAATTGTGATTTAGCAGTTAAGACATGCTTCAGCAGTCAGTGTCTAGTTTTCTTGAAATGTGACATTAGGTTAAAACTTTAACATTATTATGTTAAAAGTTGATCACTGACGGTACACGTGCGCGCTGCCTATGTGGACAGTTTGACTAATCCAGATTAATGTTTTCGCGCTCTAATCTCTCTAACAAGAACAACAGCTTTCCTCGTCCACCGTTTTTACGCATAATGTAAAATATATCCCAGATGCAGGCGATATCCGACATAATCATAAGCGTCAAATCAAACCATCTAACGTAAAATTAAATGATTTCTTTTTACACCGTTTCCATTCCAGTTTTGAGCAATAATAGCTAGCTACACAAATTCTATGGGCATCAGTCAAATAATCGAAATTTAATTTAAAATAGTTTCTCCATACAACGTGAGTATGTTTGCGTAGACATCTACTCACGACAACGGTCTTCTGCCACATTGGTGTGAATGACGGAATTGCTGAAGCGCTGCAATTTCCCGTTTGGAGCTGAACAGCATTTCTAAACCTGCTGTGCACGTCTACGCGCGCGTTCATGAGCCTGGCAATTACTCAGACAGGTGTCGAGGTGATCACAAGTGAACACGAACATGTTAAGCACAAACTAATATTACAGATTTATCAGCAACAGTCCAGTTATTATTTTAAATAATTACATACTTAAATACTAAATGCATGACTATATAAAAAATGCTTTTATTTAAGCTATGTTGTTGTACCCTTTTTCAGTGCAAAGTGCCACCTCTTTAATGTGCAGATGTGTGAGGTAAATGTGGAAGCAAGGATGTGACCAGGAAGTGTTAAATGATGGACTTGCAGTTCCTGACCTACATCAACCATGCCTGTTTGAACAGATAATTAAATCTTGTGGCCAGCTGGCTCCCTCTTGTGGGTTGACATTAAGCCTTTGTGTGTTTGAACGAACCTTCTTTTACTGTCTATGGTTTGGTTTGAACGTGCTTGGCAGGTGCTAAAAGACTCTAGTCAAAATACATTGGTTATTTGTGTAAAAGGTGAAGATTTGGGTAACATGTTTTTGTGCCTGTGTGCAAAAGAAAACTGGATACCTACTAAAATAAAAATGTTTTCTGAAAAATATCCTAGTAGCACAGACGCATGACACACTAAACTGGAAACGTTTCCTTACGGGCAGTCTAATAATTGATACTTGAAAAGATACCGATAAAACATAATAATACTGAAACTGAAAATGTTTTCAGCACTTTTCAGATTGATAGAATTCTCCAATAAGAACGTGCAATGTTAAGGCTAAGCACATGCACTGCTAAACAGTCATACATTGATCAAAATCTGGAAGATGACAAATATTTTTAACCTATGAGCTAATGATCATTATAAACATGTAGCTGTCAGTAAAAAATATATATTAATTTATTTAGAAAACAGGAAATGCCTTGATTAAATCATTATTTTGATCTTACATAAGGGTAAAATTGTTAGGCGTTCTCAATGTAATTTACCTCTCATCTGAGTTTGGGAAGAAAATTCCTTTGCTTTGTAACATTTTCCCATCAGATCATCCATGCAAGTTACCACTGTAGAATCATCTGATGGACACTAGATGGAGCCAAGAGAACTCTAACCAAACAAAATCATGAGTCATTTGTGGTGCCATCCAGTTTGATCAATTATTTCACACTTCCACATTTGGCAGAAATAAACATTCTGCGGCTGATCCTAACCTCTCTGTATCCCCTTCTTGTCAGCTCAATGAAAAACTGGTAATCAGCTCTTTTTTGGTTTTAGTCTGTCAGCCTTTGCAGCTGAGTTTGCATTCAGGTTGTGATATAAATATAAACCTGTCTTACTTCAGCTCCTGGACCAGAGGTCAGGCATATGAGACCTGCCAGAATCCACACCTGTTTTTGTCCAGAGACATTATGAACAATCCTAGATGGTTGCTTCCTTCTATATTTTTATATTGTCTCCTAGTCTAGCTCCTCATTAGTGACAATCTATTTGATGATATTGTAACTCAGGGACTTTTCAAGAAAGGCTGCATTATGTGTGAAATGCACCACATCTTGGATTTATATCAGAACTGGTTCCATATTTACATTGAAGATTCTCATTTGATGTTAAAAGAATCTCCTTGAGCTCCAAACCAAGGCCTTATTGCTTATTTGTTTTTTGTCAGTCCTTGAAATGGTCATGGATTCCACTCTGTTGTGGCATTCTGAGAGAACATCAGGAACAGACACAGAATAAACAATTTCCCTAATGGGCATTCACTAAGGTAAGATTTCCATGCTCACAATGCTGCATTTATTTGATCAAAAATACAGTACAAATAAATATTGTAAAAATGTATTACAATTTTAATGAACTGTTTTCTTTTTAATATAAATAAACTGTGATTTATTCCTCTGTTGGCAAAGCTGAATTTTCAGCATAATCACTCCAGTCTGTCACATGATCCTTTTCTAATATGCTGATTTGCTGCTCGAGAAACATTTCTTATTGTTATCAATGCTGAAAACAGTTGCTGCTTGATTTTTTTGTGGAGACTGTGGTATCTTTTTTCAGGATTCTTTAATGATTATAAAGTTCAAAAGAACAGCATTTATTTGAAATAGAAATCTTTTGTTAGAATATAAATGTCGTTGTCACTTTTTTATTAATTTAATGCATCTTTGCTAAATATAAGTATTCAATTCTTTCAAAAGAAAAAAAATAATATTACTGACCCCAAATTTTTGAACGGTAATATGTATTTAATGGCTTCAGACTACGTTGGGGCCTAAAACTGATGGGAGTATAAATAATGCATGTGCATCAGTGTGGATTTGTAGAAGTCTGTCATAATAAAGATTTATTTAATAAAGGGTTTGGGGTTACATACCTATATGCCTTACAATGCATAATAGATTAATCCTTTCAAAAAGCACAATCCAAAATCACCAACAGATAGCAATTACGCAGCTTTGCATCATATTCATTATTATTTAATATTTGATAAAGCCTGAGAAATGGAATATTAGCTGTTGCAGTGATCCTAAACCTCATTTGATATGTGATTAAAATGCTCCCATATATTTTGGGCTAGTTTTTATTTAGCAGCAAACTGCCCGGTGGCTACCAATATGTGAACTTTAACCATCACTGATGTGCAATATCACATGGAGAACTGTGGAATTCTCTATGTTGTAGCTGCTGAAAGATTTTGTGTGCCCTAGGGTTAAGGGACTTAGCTATGAACATACAAGGAGCTATATTGGACGACTCTGACTCAACTACTGAATGCTTTAATCCACAAACTCCCATACTGACTGGTTGTGTCGAGGTCAGTTCTCAACATCTGAACTGAGTTTTAATATCAGCTGAGCTTGGGTGGGGAACTCCTGTTCCTTTAATCTCCCACATTGAAATGAAAGGTTCAAATGACAATGACCAGATATGACTGCATCACTGGCCCAAAGTCTGATCAGGAGTCATGGTTTAAGAAATATAGAAAATGAGTTAATTATTTGTAACATTTGCCTTCAGCATGTCAATTTCAAATTTAAAAACAGAAACAGACAAAACACAGACAATTTTTTTTAGCAACAGATAATATTTCATTTACCTTTAAAAAGCTTAGAAAGCATGAACAAGCTATCACAAACACCCAATATCACTGCTTTGTTTTTTAATTATGCTGTAATTCTAAAATAGTCTGTTTCTCAAACCTTCAAGCGACACATCCATCTTTAGTGACCTCAGGAAGTCTTCTAAACAACAAACTGAAATGAGATGGACCAAGACATTAATAATTCACATGTTTTTGAATGCAATGTCAGTTCTGTGGTAACAAGGGATGGCCCATCAAGATTCTAATCAAACGGAATAGAAATAATCTGCACTAATTTCATTTGAGTCAAAATTGTAAATTACCCAACCTCATATTTTGTAGATCATCTTCAAAATGCATGATGGCAACTTAAAAGAATAATAATAATTCATACAAATCAAAACAAAGACACTAAAGGCACAATTAACACTGCTTAAACTTTAGTAATCTGGCAATCTGGGGAACCCTTAATGATGAGTCAAGCATTATTTGATTTTCATACCATCGTACAGGCTAAATAAGAGAACTAAAATGATGAAATAGGCTACGAAAAAAACCCCACAAAAACAAATGCAAATATAACAGATTAATTTATTAACAAAGGAGTGTTTTAATAAATATTAACCTACATATGACTAAATTGTGCGAGAAAACTTATATAGGCCTACTTACGCTATTTATTTATTTATTAGTTGTTATTTTTATCAAAGCGTACAAGGTTATTTATTGTTGTTCATTTTATGTAAATTCTTCATATATATATAATTATTATTATTCTCCAGGCTATTCATTTTTGGTGCAATTCTCCTAACTCGATTCCAATCAGTCCAACACGAAGTAGCCTATCACAGTGAGTCAGGTGCCGCGAAAAGTCGTTTCGAGGCATATTAACATCAATGCCTGATAATTCACACGACAACGAATAACTGCGCTTAAGTGCGTTTACATTTATAGGCCATTTTTTTGCTGTGTAAAAGTACGGGGGTTTTTTTTCGCTTGCATATTAAAAAGTCAGACTGTCCCCGCCCAAGCGGTGTCGGTGAGCTGAACTCCTGTTTCACAGGGGAGGGGTCAGACGCTTCACAGTGGGACGACGAGCAAAGAGAGGAGTGAACAAGGGGAGCGAGATAGATTGGTGGGTTTTTAAAAAGACTGCTTAAATTTGTTCATATCTCGTTTCTTCTTTGTTTTGCTTCATCCAGGGGAAACGCGTTACAGGTCACGCGTTAGAAAGCGAGCTCATAAAATAGGACAGATGCATCTGGCGTAGCGTGGGGCTGAAACGCCCAAATATAGAGCAGCAAACGTTTGGAATTACAATCACTTCCTACCGCTTGGAAAATCTGAAACTGGCCATAGAGAAGCCCGTTTCGATAGGCCACGACCTCACATCGGGACTTTAACGAAACCAAAAACAAAGGTAGACACTATGGAAACTCTTCTATTTGTTCTGATCTCTCTGTTGGCTTTCTTTGTTGTCCTCTGGTTTTCCTTGTTTGGCCTCCTTAATAGTGGAGTAGAACAAAGTTAGCCAGCTCTCCATGTTAGCAGGCTAGTGGCGTTAGCTGCTGTGCTAATCGAAATGGCACGAGCGTGAGGATCATTGGGACGGAGGAAGCTTGTTTCCCCGAAATTCCCTAAAGTTCATCTTTAAATCGAGTGCGTAGTGTTTTCCTATTATTTTAATTCTGGCGTCGTGAAAGAGACCCTGGTAGTCTGGTTTCGGTGTTTTCCCTCAACCTTATTGCAGATATCCAGGATAAACGGAACAGATAAAGTTATTGGTTTTGAGAACTCTAGTTTTATGTCCTTTAGTAAATATTATGTTTCTGTATTAATTGTGCTCGTTAAAACCAGAATCTGCAAGTTAATCCCGAAACTGATTTGCTTTGGGATTAATGTTAGCTTCAGTGCCTCTTATCTATAATGTGACGATTTCAATAGCTCATATACCTTAGTGAGACTTTTCTTTCAATTTGCACTTTCAGGACCGTAATGTATTTTAATAGGGTTGTCAGTATGATTTCTATATGTGAATTGAAAGTGGATAGTAGCCTAATGCATTTGTGGGTGAATAAATGGTTGTGAGTGTGAAATGTTCACTGCAGCGAAGTAAAACGGGTCAAGGCCCATTAACACACCTGAGTTTGCGGAAGTCACTTGACCATTATCAAAAGCATTGATACACGAGTTGCAAAATATAGTAGTCAATGTATTTCATATACACACTTTAAATTAAATTTAACGAATACGTGTGATTCTTAATGAATTGCTGGCTTTAATGGAATCTTTGTTACTTCCAAATGAGAATGAATATATTTGAGTTCAGTTGTGATTTTTGGCGCAGTATATTGGCTCTATTCGCATGTTTTGGATTCAAATATGGAGTATCACATTCGCACTTACTGGTTTACCTGAACTGATCGGAGACTCGCAGGTGCAACAAGACTATTTCTCCGGTTTACGTGACTTTGACTCAGACTAGTGTTTTTTTTTCCCAGAAGAGGGCGAAATTCGGTCAGTTAATTCATCGGGTATATGCAATAATCATTACGAAATAAGTTTGGGAACCTGTTGAGTTAGTATTTTGAAAGAGTGTGAATGTGGGGGAAGGGAAAGGCGCGGTTCTCTCTCTCTCTGTGTGTTAACAGTGACTCCCATTTACACACAGCCCGTGTGAAGCAGCAGGTTAAACTGTGTGTGTGTGTGTCCGCGATTTTTACCTCACGTCCAGTCTGAGAGTTCACCCTGAGAAGCTCAGTTTCAGTGTCGCTCATGATGCTTATCAGACCCCGAGCAAAAAGCCTCACAGCAGGAATGTTTGGGATTTTTCATACTCGTCTACCTTGACCTGAGAGGGCAGGTACATGTGTACACTCGCCCGATTTGGGACGCCCCACACCCTTTGATGGAGCGCAATTCTCCTTCCTGGCCGTTACTAAAGAATTGGTCAAAAGCTGTGAGGGGAGGTGTCTTTGAAGACGACGACTCAATGACGGGTAACCAAATAGTTTGACCGCTGTAATGACCGGCTATAATGTGAGCACCATACAGGGTGTGTCTTTCAAGCGCGGAAGGACACAGCGCTGTTATTAAAACACTGTTTAATAATTTCTTAACTAACATGAATGCGGTTAACATTTCATACCTGTACATAAGAGCACTGAATTGTAGTATCAATGCAAAAATAAATCAGTAAAGTGACTTTTTTTTTTTTTTATTAATTTAAAAAAAGAACGAATTCTGAACCTTATATATTAAAGGTAGGCTAGGCAATCTCGGAGAGGCTAGCTTTGGAAGCATTAGATCCCACCCTCCCTTCAGATCGTCTTTAAAGCCAACGCCTCCTCAAACACTTGAGCCCACTGCAAAAGCAGACTCTGCAAAAGAGTTCGTTAACTTACCTCATGTCTCCTAGCACATAGTATTACAATAATATTGAACGTTAACAGCTTACAGAGCTCTGACTTGTACCACCTGACTACTTTGCAGATTAATTTTGGACATTGATAGTGTTGACATAGAAACGCATAATCTGAGTCTGAGGACATGAACAGCTCTGAGTAGAGCGTCACAGGAACTGCCATCTTTAAATTACGGTTATGACATGGCGTGAACGCCGCAAAAGCTCATTGTTTTGGTTCAGGAGGAACTGTAAAAGTTGGCTGCTGTTTGTTTGCGGCGCTCTGTGACTTTGTCTACATCTCTGCATACCCTCATGAAACGCGCTGATGGCGTGTGATGTCTGCGTGAGCTGACAGGCAGGTAGGACATCGTATCATTACATTTGGACCTAATGCAATGATTGGACTTTTTTTGTTCCTGAGACTTCAACAGAAGATACGTACTTTGTACTACTTAGCGCAGCTTATTTAGTGATTAAAGAGCAGGTTAGATGGTGTGTAAAGTCTTACCATCAACCTCTTAGCTTATTTTAATACATATTTGAAGAGAACCAACAGTAGTCTCCAAAAAGTTATTTTATTTTTTGTTTGAAAAAATAGATTTTTGTCATTGAAATTGATCTCATCAAACCCAGTTTGTGAGTAGTAAGTAAAAACTGTTAAAGAGTTAATTTTTGGATTACTGTTTTTCTCCTTTTAAAATTTTTTTTTTTAAGGTTGAATGGTATATGAAGGCTTCGCTAAATAACAGAGTCCTTCTTCCAAATGTATTTGGAAGTCCTATGTACTTATAAATTGTTCATATGATGATAATTTTCCAGTTCTATCAAAAATGGTTCACTCCAATATATGAATTATATTTCTGTTGAACCAAATTCTTCCAAGCAAGGAGTGCATGGTTCAAAAAAGCACGTCCTCTTCTTTTCCCTTAGTGGTTACAGCACTATACTTTAGATTTTCAAATTCCAGGAAGTGATAGGGAAAGAAAAGACGCTCCGCCCATGGTTGTTACCTTTTACCTGCAGTAACGTTCTCAGGTTGATGTTTAAAAAGTGTTACGTCACCGGCACTCCCATTTTCTGGTCTATGCTGTGTGAGTGCAAGCTGTCTGAATGAGAAGTAAAGGCTATAATGTGTAATGACTGATTGACGTACATGTTGAAAAGGTCAGTATGCTTCCCTAATGCTTTGAGATTTGAACACACACTAAGCACGGGTTGTTAGTTATAGTGGGATAAAGCACATAGTTGATCGTAGATCGGTTGGCTGTGTGTGTACCAAAGTTCACTGAGCATTAGTTTGGAGCCAGGCCAGTGCTGATGGTGTTGCTCTTTACATTTCAGCATTGCTTGGTCAGCAGGAACCAAAAAGCGTGCGTGATGTTTGGTGAAATAGTACTACACATGCTGTCATTGGAATTCTCTCATTGGTATGTGAATTTAAATGGTGTTTTCCTACTCAACACCTGTATTGACTTTCTCAAAGTCACTCCTTATAAAGGCACATCATAGTCAGCTTATTGTTTTTCTTCCCATAATCCACATATTTGGAGCAGAAGTCAGCAGCTGTTGTCTGAATTGCCTCCATGTATATGATATGATGATCATATTTGACTGCCTGCTGCAGTTGCAATCTGTTATATACAGCATGATCTATTTACTTGTCCTTAATGTTTAAACTGTTAAACTTTGTCCTGTTATACTGTATCTTACTGTAAGTATTATCTCGGCCCAAGGTGTTTAGAGTTTGGATGGTCAGTGGCTTAGGTGTCTAATTCCTTTGCCATCCCATTAGAGGACGCAAATGATTAAGCACCTGACTAATTAAATTACTCGGGCTTATGTCTAATACTGCCAGAGTTCTGGAACCAAGTGGTTTTGATGTGTTCTTTGATGTCACACAGGGCACTTTCTCTTTAATCCCACCAGAGCTCAGGGCAGTTTTGGTGCATGATGAATCACACTTTCTTAAAATGGACTGGCATTTGACCAAATTTTTTTTTTTTTTTTTTAAATGATTTTTTTTTTTTTTTTTTTTGTGCATAGTTCAGCACACCGTGTATCTGTGGAGTTAAATCATGTTTTATGTGATTTTTCACCAAAGTTTCAGGGTGTTCTAGGTCAGGTCTATTTAGAGAGTCGTCCCATGGCAATTTTCTCCTTAGAAGACGAGAACTCTTGCAGTTGGTATAGCATCCTGTGGGAGGCCTATTTGTAACGCACACAGGTTGTGGACAGGTCTTGAAAAATGCAGCATCTGTAGGTTGGAAGGCATCAATTACATGTTCAAGTTCAATGTTTGTGTAATATCCTTTCTGCTAGGAAGTTTTTAAGATTTTTTTTTTTTTAAAGACAATAATTTTTTTAATAATTGCTCTGAATTCATTTTAGATTGTTAGGTGTTGCATTATGATGCATTACATCTACTAGAGACGTTATGACTATACCACTACACTACTTGTTTTGTGAACTTTATTTTGAGTTTGCAATGTGTCACTTCCTTGTGATTACAGTTAAGTAGTTGCATCCAAATTGGCATGAAATAGATATTCATCTTGATAAATATACTATGTTTTCTAGATGTCCCTTAATGATCTTATTGTGAAAAACATGCATGGATTAATCATTCATCTTCCTTTTTTTAATACTTTATTTGACCATGTAATATTTCATCAAAATAGCATAATTCAGTCTTCTGGAGAAATGACAGATCCCACTCTGCTGATTACCGCACTTCTCCAATCATTTCATACACATAATGTACACAGGCCACTTTCTTTCAGTTGACCACAAGGTCAGGTTCAGATCTGCCTCCATCCAACCAACAACCAATGCATTCATCCAAATCAATGATAGTTTTTACTTGGATGTACATCACAATATGGAAGATATGGTCTGTCGCCACTTCCATTAGATTTCGAATTGTCTATTTTTTTTTTTTCCCGACTGCTTTCATTTGAATTAATGGTTTTTGGACACCGTTTTTGACGCCACAATCCACATTTATTGGGCAAGTTCCTTTTTTAGAAATCACGTACATGTAACCAATCATGGACAAGTTTGTAATATTCAGTGTTTCCCGCTGGATTTTGTGAACCTGTGGTCGGTTGACCGGTTAAATTAATCTGGTGCACTTTACGTTGGAAGAGATAAACCCATGAGCTTTTAGTTTGCCAGAAACTGCAGTCAAGCTTTTATTTTGGCGGAAAACAAGTTTATGAATGCATCTTATTGCAAATCTACTGAATTGCTGTAATCGTCAACAATGCAAATGTGAAAATAGTGCGGAACTGGTGCTCGCTACATTCCCAAATGCCCGCTAAACTCAGCACATGCGCAGATGGAGTTCACTGCATTCATTCACTGTGAATCGGTATTGAGAAATCGAACCCGCAGAGCTGATCAGGTGAACGAAGTGTGTACTTATTGCACTTTCGATTTTAGTTTGTTTGACAGCAATTGCGCAAAACATGACATTTAAACGCCTTTATGTTATTGTGAGAAGTTTAAATATATTTTCAGGCTGCCACAGTCTAGTTAATGAATGGGATGCACTGACATTATTTGTGGCATCCCACCAAAATCTCAACATTGACCGCCACAAATAAATCAGTGTATGGGAAACATTGATATTCGTACCCAAAGATTCCAACTAAGGAGTTTCATTAATAATGCATTCAGCTGGTCATATTTGTGGGGGAAAAAAATCCCTTCTGTCATCCTGAATAGGGTTTATTTCGTGTTAATGTCCAGCTTACTATACATCCGTGCACATTACAAACTACTTGCTATATGAACAAATGGATGGGAAATAATGATTTAAGTTAAAATAATAATGGGCGGAGACCACAGAGTGATACAAAAGATATAATGCTAACTCTGCATAAATAATTTAAAAAATCTAATCAGAATCAAGTATTCCTAAGAGCTCTATAACATAGATTAGACACTCCCTTCTGTGTTGAACTTATGATGAGTGCATCAGAAATCTTTTGTTGTCTGAATGATGTATGCATCAGAGCGAAATGGTCTGAGATGTGAATGAGTCATGGGTTACACACTCTTCAATCAGATACTTAGGGAAAGAATGAGGATATAGGCTTTGTCATAGAGAATGCAACGATAGAGCGACATATAAGGAAAAAGGAAGGGAAGTGTTTTCCAGATATTTTTGAGCTGCCAGAGGAGCTGAGACAGGATCTGACATGCCACAATACAAGCTGGAATGTGTGTGTGTGTGTCTGTGCGTGTGTGCACGGTCATTCCTCGCTTTCTACGAGAGTCTGTTTGCTTTGTGGGGAGGGAAGTCGAAGAGAGGTGGAAAAACAGTTTCAGTCCTAGTTGAAACTGACTGCTGCGTATGTGTTTTCAAGGACAATGCGATCACACCCACCCACACCCCCCCTCAGCGAACTAAAGTCACCACAGCATATGCACACCCCACTGCTGTCCCTCTCCCAACCAATTCTCTGTAGTGGACACACATTTGCTATTGTTCTGTTAACCACTAAGCAGACAGCTGCAAATATTTCCCCTCTATCTCTCTCTGTCGTGTGCTGGGTTGAGTTAGCTGCCTGAATCGTCAGTGGCTACAGCACTCTGTGGGGCGGAGCTTTTCCTATGCTGCTGTTTTGTACATTTTTGGCCTTGACTCTTGCTTGCTTCCATTTCAGTCCCGCTCTCATGATAGCCACTGTGTGTTTTGGGGATTCTTTTTCACTCTTGGATTGTTGTGCTTTTGTGGTCTCCTTAAAATAGTTTCTGACATGCACAGTAGTTTTTCTGTTTGTACTTTAGTGGATGCTTAAATTCTCAGTTGACTTTGTGCTTTATTTTTGCAGTGGCTTTATTACAGATGTAGGGAAGGTTCAATCCCTATCCGTAGATAAAGGTTCAAAGCCAAGAATTAGTCACCATGAAATAAAAACTGACCCTTCTTCAAGTTACTTTTTATTTTTTATATTGCAGTTTTTATTATAAATGATTTATCAATGTATCGTGTGCCCTCGTAAT
This sequence comes from Meda fulgida, assembly GCA_030578275.1. Classification (NCBI taxonomy): domain Eukaryota; kingdom Metazoa; phylum Chordata; class Actinopteri; order Cypriniformes; family Leuciscidae; genus Meda; species Meda fulgida. The sequence goes on along the minus strand of CM060616.1, from coordinate 32,329,281 downwards.
CTTTGATCAAAATAGCTTCCCCTCCCTCTTGCGGGACATCTCTTCTCTGATGACTGGACCTACTGGTCTTCTCTGGCGCAAAGGCGGGTCAGCCTGTCACTCACATGACATCATTGAAATACAGCATCCAGTCAATTTCCAATGCACAACATCAAGGCCTTTATAAAAGGTCTTTGATTCAGTATTCCCTAGAGGTGTGCCGAGATCTAGCGAGATTAAAATGTGACAAGATTTCTCGTTGAGGTGAAAAGTTGTCTCGTGGTGATTGTGTGAGGGTAAAGTTAGGATTGAATAGGCCACTTACAGTACGCATCCACTGTTTTGCTTTTTATAGAAATTTTCAGTTGGATAACGGTCGCTTTAATCCCATCCAGCTCATCCAACACGAGCTGCTGAGTCGTAGCGTAGTGCAGCAGGAATCAAAGTTCACTCTTCACGTGAAGGAGAGTAAGTGACGAGAGGATTCGTAGCACAACAACGAATTCACAACAAATGCTATTTCAATACCTTTTGAAAGCAGCTTCCAGATGCATGCAAATATCTTCCGATAAGAAAGCTGTCTTAGGCTGGGCTGTGTAGTTGTAACCACCTCTCAGCTCTTCGCTTGAAGAAAATGTTGGTCTCTATTTGTACTTTGAATATTGAGAGATTACTTCGATTACGGTTGGACTTATTGATTGCACTTAAGACTGAGAAAAAAACTGTTTATTTTTATTTATACTGTTTTTATTTCTATGATCAATTTGTGGAAAGGAGTTCAGTTATGAGGTCAAAAGTTGTAGAAGCTCATAAATCATGTACAGTTCTAAGGTCTGAAGAGACTCATTAAATCATACAGGAGAGAAGTCAGAGTTTGTGGCAAAACCTTTAAAGTGCTAGAGTATTGTCTTTTACGGCATATGATAATTCATACTCAAAGTAGAACTGAAATAACTGAATTATTGAAATAATGATTTATTACAAGATGATTAAAGCATTTCAAATGCACCAGCAGACTATTTTTCTAGTCATGTATTTTGTAATTGAGGATTTCTTAAATACTTTGTAAAAATCTCGTCTCGTTCGCGTGAGCTAGCGGTCTCGTCACACCCTTAGTATTCCCATAAAGATCCATCTGTTTTGGAGTGCTTTGACTTGGTGTTAAGAGACTTGTGATCTTTAATTTAGATCTTTTATTTTAAATTGTCCGCCTTAAAAAATATTCTGTCTTTCACTCACCAGTGTGATGTTGTTGTGTGGAAAACGACGAATATGTTCTGAAGAATGTTCATGCTGTTATTTTCTATACAACAAAGCGTCAAGAAAAACGACGCAAGTAGCCTAAAGTGGTTCATATGGCTAATGCTTCATAAGTCTTCATAAAACTGTCAATATTTACTCAACCTCATGTTGTTCCAAAGTGTTCTGAAGCCATAAATTTGCTGCTAAAATATAAGTCCTTTTATTCACTGATAATCTTTCCATCACTCAAAACTATTGTCCCTCATTTGTGGTATCACATACTCGGGCTTAGTTCACTATTCTTTAAGCGGCATGTGAAAATGCGAAGGTTGCCAGCTGTGTGACTTGAAGACAGCAGGGTTTGGCTGTCACTGGACATGCATGAACGTGTCAACTTTTAAGTCTTAGATTTCAAACTGTAATAGGGCTAAATCTCCCCTAAAATGGGCCTGGCATTCTCCCTGGTATTTAGTAGATTCTTTAAAACAAATGTATTATCACATTTCAAACACACAGAGGTATAGAAATTCTACAATGATCAAGAGAAAAAAAAAGGACTGGTCTTGGTTCTGTATCGGCTGATATTCAGAATTTGGTTATTGGAATCGGATATGTTATGGCAAATGTATCTTTGCATACCTACTACTTTGTTAAAAATATTAGGTTAAGTGAATCAAGAAGTTCCTTTCTAAAGTATAAATCTGTTTATTTTACAGTTCACAATTTCTTTTTAATTGAAATACACGTACATTTTCTGCAATGACATCCTACAAGTATTAAGGGGTGTAATGATACATTGTTATATTGAGAATCGCAATTTAAAATGTGACTATTGTTGATGTAAACGGTATGGTTCGCGATAGTTTGTTTTATCCAAGACTCAGCTAACTGTATTTTTAAGATATGATTCACTCCAAAATGTAAATTGTCATGTACTCACCCTCATGTCTTTTCAAACCTATAAGATTTTCACTCAACTTCCAAACACACATGAGAGAGATTTGTCCCTCCATTTAAAAAAAAAAAAGATCCCCCAATCCTAATTGGGGCTTATCCTAAATCAGTCCTTTTGAAGAGACACAATAGCTTGATATGATGAACAGATTTACAACAATGCACATACTGTAGTAAACACGGACGTCAAATGCTTGTGTGACGTGTGAAAACAAACATGAGTGAATGCAGAATTAAAATTTTTGAATGAACTAACATTTACAGTTTATCGTAATAGTCATTTCGACATGCTTTCTTTCGATTAGAACTGATTGCATTTATCATCTAAGCGCTGCCAGAATGGCACTCCTCAAAGTGAAGGCAAACATAATTTATCACCATATCACATTTAGTTTTAGTAGTATGATTAGTCAAAGCATTTTAGATGGGTTATTTTTAAATGTATAGTGCAATAATAGCCGGAGAGGCGGGACATAGTGAGCACTCGGAGAGTTCGGGCACTCTGCTTCTGTAAGAGATTCAACAAATACCTTCAATGAAAATAAATATATAATTTCTGCGTCATTACTACATTAAACTACTATATATAATGTATAATAATGCAATGGGGGAATATTTGTGGGTCCTGATAATAAAATATGACTATTTTAAAGTAATATTAAAAAAAACTCTTCTTTTGGTTTAAAATATCACAATAGCACTATTGCAATTTGTTAAAATGTCCCGATGGTTGTTAGTATTATCGCTTAATTTAATTATCGTGAAAACCATGTTCGATTATTGTAATTTTGAAGACTCGCGGTAAATATTGTCCAGGCAGTCTCTGTCTGACGCAGCCACAACGTTGTTGTTTTTTGTACGAGAAGATGGCGGAAAGCAGTGACAGTGCTCGGGAATCCTGCAGCTTCTCAGTGACGTCCGATATTGTACGTACTATTCTGTTATTGTTAAGCCCCACTAAAGACATAAAAATATTGTAACGCACCATAAAGTTTTCGTGCACTATATTCCAAGACTTCTGAAGTCATTCGAGAGCTTAATGTGAGGTACAAATGAATATTTAAAGTTAATGGAAACTCATCTCTCCTCAGTCATTCTCCATTCAGCATTTAAACAGCGTGTGCCGTTCGGTTACGACAGTAACACGAGGAAACTCATTCCAAGATTAATGTTCCCATTATTATACTTTATTTGTAGAAAAAGATGTTTTTTTTTCATAAAAGTACTTTATCTTCAGTTTATTTCCGTTTCTAAATCATGAGTCTTTCTCCAGGGTGTCAGATCACGCTGCGCATGAAGAACAATTCATAGAGCTCTCTACTCCACAGTAACTGAAATTTACAACTGTTAAAAGAAAAGTCTCAAACTGTTGCATAGATGATACACTAAGCATCAATATCTATTCTCTTGCCCTTGTTTTCTGAACTTTTCAATGTGAAATGCTGCGCGCAATGACTGCATATTGATTCAAGCGCATCATTCTGGCGCTTTATATTGAAGCCTTTTATATTAGGCCTTTGATACTTTTGCCCAATGAAAGATTAAGATTATTAATGGTCTTTCTTGTTCTGTCCTATCTATCAAATTTTGTTGCATCATGAAAAAGTTGTGCTATACATTTAAAATAAATGTCTTTTCTTTTTATATGTAATACAATTTTTTTTTGTTTTTCATCAATGTATTTTATAACAATACAAAGAGCAATGTGGAACATTTTACCTTAATTTGTTCCAAATGTTTTTTTTTTCACATTTGCTGCTGAATTATCCACTAACCTCATTTATAGTAGCATTTTAATGAAACGAGAGCGTGTCTGCGGTGATAGAAGAGATGTTTGCTGTATTATAATGCGTTGCTATTGATGTCATATAATTTAATGTGTATGCTTAGAAAAATGCATTGAGCTGTTTGCTTGTTTGTTGATTTTTCTAAATATAAAACTTTTTTTTCTGAGCATTTTCATGTTATTTGAAAAAAAAAGTGATAATATTGATAATCGTGATTATTTTGGTTACTATAATCGTGATATGAAATGTTCATACCGTTACATCCCTACAGTCACCTAGTATTTACTAAATAGGGTAACATTTTATAGGCTAATTTTGGCCACCCTGCTCACCGCTATCAAAAAAATCCATATTGGTCAACCACTGCCAGATATGACTTATAGATTATTCATGGTGCAGTCGTAATGGCATAAGGATAAATAAATGTTGACAATTTAATTTTTTTGCGTGAAGTACTCCTGTAAATGGTTACGTGGTTTTACTTTCATGCAGGTGAGTTTTGGGGGAATTTGGTTATCATGCTTGCCTCTTTATTTAAACTCATGTTTTAGCATGTTGTTTTATGTTTGGATTATCTGTTGTAATGCATAGTAAATGATTCATGGAGATGGGCAGGTGCAGCTAGGAGCTCATTTCCTTCACTTTGGCTTAACCGTAATAAACTTGAATTTGGGAAGTTCAATTGTACATGGTTGGAAATAGTCAGGTTCCCTAGAATAATTTCTCACTTTCTTCCCTTTATTGTCATTATTGTAAACGACTATACATTGCGCAAAGCCGGCATGCCTCCTTTTTCTAGGTAGTTCTTCCAAGGAACCTTTAAAACCTCAACCTGTAGCTCAGATTGACTCAGCCACCCATATATGACGCTGTGCTGAAATCTGTGATCAGGTTTTTTTTCACCTGCTGTTCACACGCAGCATTTGCACCCCACCCAGATATAACTGGTGCTAATGAGCAAATGCTGCGTGAAGTCACATAAGTAGTTATACACTATGCTACTGATATCACAAGTTCCACTGAGAGGATCTTATGAGAGAGCTTCTATGTTTAACCACAGATACAATATTTCCTCTAACCATCTCCAGCTGTTTTACAAAGCTTACTTTAGTTTTAAGGCAAGAGCAAGTCAAGGGTGAAGTGAGATGCATTGAAGATAATACTTACAAAGAACTATTGATATCAGTGAATCCATGATAAATCCCAAGCACTAACTTGCAGTTATAACTAAATGCACTGGGTGGCGATGTGGAGTGTTTTAACAAGTTGTGTGTATTTGATCACATAATGTTGTCGTCTGCCTTGCGAAGTTTGGAATTACTTGAAAATGATCTTACTAAATGGAATTACTTTTGATCAAATTAATTAATCTGAGTTATAATATCATCACTACAATGAGAAATCACATGAAATCTAAACAGTCGAGTGAGGAAAGACAGCTGTCTATCACTGCATCACGACTGCAGGTAAGCGCAGCTGGACACCGCTTGATCCGAGATGATAACTTATCTTATAGCTTAATGATTTTGAGACATACAGTATACTTCCTTTTAAGTTTAGTTGAGGGAGACCGGTTTAAGAACAGAGAACGCAAAGTGCTGTTAGAAACTTAGAACACCGTTATCTTTGTGTCTCTGAAGCGTCTGTCAGCAAAGCGCCCCTGCATGTGGATGTTATTGTTTTTCTCAATATAATCATGAAACAACATAAACACGATAATCATACGCTGACTCGAGTGTGTTTGTACGTACTGTACGATATCTGGCGCAATCGCTTTAAGCGTTTTTTTTCCGTTCGCGCTGCTTGAGCATGCTTTGATTAATGCTTTTGTTTTTTTTATTTTTTGTTTACATAGGCCTACGGTTTAATGTTTTCAACTAAAAGAAAACTTTAACATATATTGTAAGCTTGTTGTGTATATTGCCTAATTGTAAGCTTGTTCAGAAATGGTGACAAAAACATAAAAAAAATTTAAATTTAAAAAATAACTATTTCGTTTAAATAAACGAATATTCGAATATTTGATTTTTATGAGCCCGAATATTCGAATGCAATATTTTTGAAAAATGCTCATCCCTACTTACTAGTATTGTCGTAATAACGAGCCACACACGCATCCACTGCTTAAAGTTTCAGATTGAATGGAAAGCTGAGGGTCCACTGAATAACATCCCATGGAGCATTTTTAGCCCATAGAAACAATAACGTTGTGATATTGATGGTTATTCCTTTGTTTACATCGTGTTTCTTCAGGGTGACGTATCATACTTGACGGTTATGCAATAAAATAATGCATAAAAAACAGACTCCCGGTACCAAAAGTTTATATTGGTGTGTTGCTTAGTGTAATGAACAAATTTAGACCGCACACACAAACAAAGATAGGCACTATCTAGTTCAAAATATCCAAACACTGCAGTCAGTTTTTTGACATCATGATATGCACATCCTATCATATTGTCTTTACAACGAAAGCCAATGAAATCATCGAAATTATATGACTGATAGAAAATGTAGACAATCAGTAGACGAGTCCAACGATACCTGGGAAGTTTATATTCCTCACTCGAGCAAGATGGTTTTTTTTTTTTTTTTTTAATCTGTGCGCTCTCCAATTAGTTTGAGGAGCTAACCTTTGACGTAGGCTGTGACGACACACCTGTCATTTGACAGCTAACAATCTTGGAAAAAAGCTCACAGTATCCCCATGTGTTTTCTTTCTCAACTGTGTGTTCACTTAAAACATAACTGACTGTATAAGTGAATACTCACCAAGCATTTTGACATTATTTTGTGTGTATTGACTAAGCGCAATAAGCAGCGAAACTCAATTTATTACTGAGGCGGCTTTGTGCGCACACTTTTAGTGTGAGCACATATCTGCAGGAATTAGTAAAATGATGCACAATCCCACGGCAAAATTCACGCCCCGGTATTAACGCCAGCAATGTTCATCCAGAGCAAATGAAACTAGTGAGTGAGGGGAGGAGGGTTTGTGTGTCTCTAAGATAACGGCATCAGCCATCAAAAAGTCAATATCTGTCAACCACTACAAAGTACCACACCTGCGCCATGTTTTGTTTTGCCATTATTAATAGTTAATAACAATATTTTATTGGTTTTATTATATTATTTTTATGTAAATCATGGTAATACTGTGGTGCTGTTTATTTTCATTATTCAATATTGTTGTGTAGCCTATATACAAAATATGCTTTTTATTATTTTTTACCTGTACCATAGCATTATAAGTATCTTTTGTCTCATTTGTATCATTGTCTAGTATCTAAGGGTCATCATGGTACTTTAATTGTTATGATTCAGTATCCTGGTATATCTGAAAGTACCATAATATTACTATTTATTTATTTTGACTATTTTAATTTAGTTTTAATAAACTTGTATACTTGAAGTACTATGATCCATTCCCATCACTGACTGTACCATGGTACTGTTGCTGTGCTTGTTAAAGTTGTCGGTTTTCCTTAAGCATAAAAACACTGAGTTTGTTTTCAGTTGTCAGACAGTGAAATGTCCTCCTGAAAGGACAGCACAGTAGAAAGGACATTTACGGCTTTTATTTATCTGCAGTACCTTTCCCTGGAGCCATTTGAATAGACCTTGGCTCATTCCTTGTTGTGTCTGCACTCGTCTATTTGCCTCTACATGATCTATTCTCACACAGCATCTGAATCACTCTCCATATGTGAGCTTGAAACAGGTCTGGTTTCCTCTGTGTTGTCACTCAGAGGTGGCAGCGTGATCACGCCTGCGTCTGAAGCGCTTTGTTAGCACCTGTCTTGCTCGCGCTCTTTTCACAGTTTTTACTTTCTGTCTGTCATGTTCTCTCTATCTCTCACATTTCTTTTCTGTCCCTCCCTATTACTGTTTCTTGATTTAGCTTGCCGCATGGGTCACATGATGCACTGCAGTTTAAGCTATGTGTTTGCGTCTGTTGACTGCGTGGAGTGCATGTTTCTTTTCTTTCTTCTTTTATTTTAGGGCACTTATGGAGTGCGTAAGGCGCTCGTTCTCATGATGAGAGTGTGTAACCCCTGTCCTCTTTCTCTCAGTGTGTATGGAGCAGTGTGAGAATGCAGCATCTCTCCTGGCCTCCGTGCGAGAGCAGGAGATGCAGTTTGAGCGTCTGACTCGAGCTCTGGAGGAGGAGAGGAGGAGCGTGGGGCCCTCCGGTACCCTACCCCGCCCCCTCCCCATCCTGCAGGTAAAGCCCTCCCAGCCAATCATGCAGCAGCAGGGTTCCCTGCATCATCACCCTGCAATATCTCACCCATGCCGCATCATTCTGCACCAATGCGTCCTAGTTGGCACCTCAAGGAGCATGGCGATTAACTCATCCTTCACTGTTGCGTTCGGTGTCACCAGAACCCACCATTTGCATCCTTTCCTCTTGTCATCATTTGCTGCCCATCCTTTGCCCTCTGCATCATTCTGCAGTTAATGGCGTGTGTGGCATCACAGAACGCTCTGAAGCCGTACTTAGTAAAGCCATGTTTCCCTTGCATGTTGTTTCTTCATGTCCCCAATTTGTCTCTCACCACATTGAACGTCAACCCTGTTGGTTCTCACAAAACGCATGTCTGTACATGTGTCATTAACCTGTCTGTTTGACTTAGCGGAATGAATGTTCTTCAACGAAGAGGAATTTCTCTCCCGTTTGCTCACTGTCCTCACGATGAATGTCTCCCTTATCACAGAAACTTTCTCAACACCCAAACTCCCTTCTGCTAATGTCTGTGAGCGGAGAGATAACAACCTGGTTTTGTAAGTTGAGTCTCCCTTGTGTGTAGAGGATTTCAGAAAGCTCCATCTTTCGGTGGAAGTTGCTCAGTGTGAACGCATAAAGCATCGTCTTAATCTCAGATTTCTCAGTTTATTTCACTGTGTAGACTAGAGGACTTGGATTGGTTGCATGATCTTAGACACGCCCCCTCCTTTAAGGGCGTCGACTGTGCGCAAGTGAGTTTAAACTCTGAAAGTTTCATTCACAGCTAGATAGTTGCATACACAACTTTTATTTCTCTTGGCTCTCAGATACATCAGATTAAGACAACATCTCACAAAATTGGAAGGAATACTTAACCTGAAAATTAATAATTTCATTTATGCACATTTTAGTTTTTACATACTATTAATTTATTAATTTGCTTTTTTATATTTTCATTTTAGTTTTAGCTTTAATTGTTATTTTAGTATTTATGTCAGTTTAAGTAATGTTAGTTATTTAACTTATTTAGTTAGTTGCCAATATTAATATATAATGTTTTTAATGTAATTGATATTTTTACTGCACCATTTACAGAAACGTAATAGTTTTTCTCTATTTTAATAGTTTTAGCTAGCAGTAACGACACTACTTTCAAATTTATAACTGTCTTACGAGGAACCTGAAAATACTTTGCAAAATGTCTTGGCTGAGCTTTGTTTATTAATAATAAATGGGTCAAACTCATAAAGCTGCAGTCCAAATTTTCTGGCTGCTACATTCCTAGTCTTTCTACACTAAATTGAAGTTAATTGAAAAGCTTTCGTTCTGTCATATCTCTCAGATGTCACTTGCATTAGTGTACATTTTAGACACAGAGCATAAGAACTAGTGCCATTTGACATTGACGTCAATCTTGGCGCAACACATCTTGATGCTCCACATTTGAATTCAACATGCTCCACACAAATGCGAACGATATGACAGAAGGATTGAAGTTTTGGTCTGTCCATCACAAAAAGCTACCAAGTGATTTAGAAGATTTAAAGAAACTGATTAAACAATACTGTTTTTAATTTTGTAAGAACTATTCCTTCAGGAAAAAGAAATTCCTCTCTTTCACACACGCACACACACACACAAAGATAAGAAGCTATTCAGTGTTTGGAATGCCACCATCTTCTGTATATTTCCTCTCTGTTGACATAGTTGTTTAGATATTAACATGCTAAGCAGGCTCAGCTCCTACCTGCTGACAGGTTCCCACAAGCCCGACTGTCAGCTAGGATTACCGTCTACTTTCACGGCTCCCTCTGTGGACTGGAGCGGGAACAGTACTGCAGCCCACTTCCCCTGGTTTACACGTAGAGAATTTTTGCTTTAAGTGTGAATGGTGTTGCATGCCATTGTTGTGTAAAAGCATGAGTAATATTATCCTGTAATGGTAAACCCCCATCTCATTCCTGCCTTTCGTTCATCCATGTATTCATCATTCATTTACGCAACACTGTCATGTTTCTCTTGTGCAATGGTTTTGTTAACTTAAGTTGTTTTTCAGTGTCTTCAGTGTTTATCCTTTGCATCCTTTGCATGGACATTCATAAGGTCACGTTTTTTTCATATGCTGTTGTATTTACTCGAGGCCCTGCCATTATCTGTGGTCATTCTGAATGTTTAGCATTGTTCACCGCCATGATCATTGGCCACTTTCACACGGTCCTCATCTTTACATACGTTTTTGTGTCTCATCATTTCTCTCCTTGTTTCTCTAGAACGGCCGTGTCACTGGTGATGCAGAGTTAGAACGTCTCAAATTAAACGAGGGATACATAAACGGGACTCAGGTTAGTCTGAGGTGTTCTGTATTTCAGTTCTGATGATATTTCAGACGATTATATTATATTAATTATAATTAATTTTATTTTAAAATATAATAAGTAAAGTGATCTTAAAATCAAGTCTCTCACTCCCTCCTTGCTGTCAAGTAATGTTAGTAATAATTGCATTTTTTTTTTTTTTTACTTTCTATTTTGAGACATCCAAACGAACTACAACTTGGAGTTGCAGTAGCGCGGGAAGGGGGTTGCTGCGGGGGGTGCTGCTCATAGCCACAGCCCCCCTGGTGGGGCCTGTGAACTAACATAATATTGAACTAAAAAACGTGAGGAAAAAAAAGAAAAGAAAATAGACTGTGTTTGATAATGTAGTGAGTGTTCTAGCTACGGAGAAAATGAAATACATTTTGAATTTGTCATGCTTGTTCCGGTCAGAGCATGAGCGCAGAGCGCATCTGAATATTATGCTCCGTTCGCTAATTCCGCTCAGGGTCGCGTGCTCAACCCAGAATGTCCTGCTGGTTCGAAAATATGTGGAATAAGGGCTGCCTCCGACTAAAGTTTTTTTCGCTAGTCAACTAGTAGTTGTTCATTTTAGCCACTGTGGACACATCGCCCCTTTATATTGATTTAATTACTTAAATAGGCTATACGAGCGTTTACGTAGCCTAATATTGCCGCGCTCATAAAGCTTGCCACAAAGAACCGGCGAAAGTAATGATTATTAATGTGTCAAAAATAGCAAGGAGACATTTAATTGTTTATTAATAAACAGGTGTTTTCTGTGTCGCTGCAAAGATGAAGTTATGCGGACTTGCCATGAACGCCAGAGAGAAATGCACATTTGATTAGGCCTACATAATCAGAGTAGCCTATTTCTTTTCGTTTTGAATAGTTTCGTTTAAAAGTAGGCATTTCAAGCTAATAGATACCCTATATTTCTCAAATCTGTGAGTTTCGGCGCCCTCCAGTTCACGTGCAATGCAAGTGATCGCCGGCGCCTTACATTGTCTGCTATATATTTGCTTCTTATTTATTAAATACAGGCAATTGGTTGATGAAATATTGATCAAAATTAAGATACAATTTATTCTAAACGAAAATCTTTTAAAAAGAGTCTTATCTACAAACAAAAAAAAAACTTAGTGAAGGTGAAAATGATGTATTACCCACATGTGAAATGTCTCCAGACATTTTGGGTATCTCATGATCTCATGTATCATATCTTTCTCACGCTGCATGCTCACTTTCATAATCAACATTGATTAAATAAAAAAATAACATTAGCCTATAATATTTAAACACATATGAAACTAGATGTTTTCTTTAATGCTTCAACACAGTACAGAGAAATGTCATGTCTTGTCGTCAGCCATAACATAATGACGTCACATATTTTCCAACCCTCAGCCCCCCTCGCATGAAACAGCTTCCAGCGCGCCTGTGCAGTTGCTCGACACGCACATATCTCCATATCTGTTTCTGTTGACATAACAGCACGCATTCTGCGTGGTTTTGGTTTTTGGTATCGGAGCATTTTAATGAGTACGAGTTCGAGAGCAGCATTCCTAATAAAAACAGATGTACAATGAACAGGATGTAGTGTCAACGCAGCACTGGTCCGAGGCCATCCTTATTGTGGAATCCTGGGTGTCTGTATAGTTGAAAGATGCTCTTGCGCATATTTTTACACTTAATTATTTTGCTTCTGTACTAACTTTCTATTGTCATCATTGACATACACCTGTGATTGTGCCAGATGGTGTTTGTGACACTTCCTATTCTTAGCTTATGGTCACTATTGTTCTTTGTGCGCCTGTTCTACAGTACAGGATGTTGGACCCTGGTCATATTGTTGAGTCGGTCACAGTCGAGGACCCCCATGAAGCACTGCCTATTATTTCAGTTGAAACTAATGATGACGGAACCACACGTCGCACTGAGACCACAGTAAGTTTGCTGTAGCCATATAATATAATTGAACTGGTGACATTTTGTCTAGTATGGCCTCATGTTTTTCAAGTTGGAAAGATAATTTTCACTTTCCCTTATCAGGTAAAGAAGGTCACAAAGACAACCACCACACGAACAGTCATTCCCTCAGTTTCCGACACACTTTCCCTGGATGGCACTGGTTCAGTCACTGGGATACCCGGTTATAATACCCCAATGGACCGTGTGTACAGGCCACCACCTGGCCACATGGACTACCCCACCTCTACTGTCCCCCGTAACTACCACTATGGACCTCCAGGTGGCTATGATGATTACCGGAGCGGCCCTCCTTCTGAAGCCTACACCAGCCTCAGCCGAGGGACACGGATGGATGACCGCTATAGGTCTGTGCCTTTCAAATCAGCACATTAGAATGATTTCTGAAGGATCATGTGACACTAAAGACTGGAGAAAGTTAAGCTTTGCCTTGACAGAAATAAATTACTTTTTAAAAGATATAAAAATAGTAACAATGGTCAATATTAATGTTTTTACTGTATTTTTGATCACATCAATGCAGCCTTGCTGAGCTTAAAGGAGAACTCCGGTCAATTTTAACATTGAGCTCATTTTTTTTGTACATCTGGAGTGCTGTCAGTACAGACAAAAACGACAAAAATCGGTGTTGCCTACACCGTGTTATCCTCTTTTTAAAATTCGCACCCTATTGACTTCAATGGGGCAAGTTCTAAACCTGCTTTTAGTCTCTTAACATCCTTGATTTGTCATTACAAGTGCACAGCCATGTGAGTGGTGTTAAGAGTGACCACGGGCAATCTGACTACAGTAGATGTGAAAGATATTAATAAAAATGTTAAGTCAGCCAGCTCACATACCTGTATTTACCTCCTGTATTTACTCACATGGCTGTGCACTTGTAATGACAAATCAAGGATGTTAAGAGGCTAAAAGCAGGTTTAGAACTTGCCCCATTGAAGTCAATAGGGTGCGAATTTTAAAAAGAGGATAACATGGTGTAGGAAACACCGATTTTTGTCGTTTTTGTCTGCACTGACAGCACTCCAAATGTACAAAAAATGAGCTCAATGTTAAAATTGCTCGGAGTCCTCCTTTAAGAGACCTCTTTCAAATACACTAAAAAAATCTTAATTATTTCTCACCTTTGACCAGTAGTGAAGATGTACAAATGAGCTCCTTTTTTTTCTTTCTTTCTTTAGGCCTGTGGATGGCTACCGGACGCTGGACTCCGCCTACCGCACACACAGCCGGCCGCAGTTGGACCCATATGCGGCCCAGCCCCAGGTAGGACGTATGGGCAGTGCTTTGGAGATCTCTGGCATGCAGCGCTTTGTCCCAGATCCCTACGGCCTAGAGGATGATCAAAGGAGCCTGGGATATGATGAACCCGATTACGGCATGGGGCCGGCCATGCATTACAGCACAATGCCCCGGCTGGCACATCCACACCATGCACCACCTCCACGCCGGACAGGGTTAGTGTGTTCTGTTAAACGTTAAGCAAATAGTTTAAATTTGGACAATTTATTAAGGTCGGGGGGAAAAATCACTTATACGTGCTGCTGCTTGTTTTGCGTAGGTCATATGAGGGCACACTGGATGGTGATATGAGTGGAGCTGGTGATATGTATTATTGGGGAGGAGGAGCTCCACTGGCTCAGGGAGAGAGAGGCAGCATGGCATCATTGGACAGCACCCTTCGTAAAGGCCCCGCCCCCACAGCATGGAGGCAACCTGAACTTCCTGAAGTCATCGCAATGCTCAACTACCGCCTGGACCCTGTCAAAAGCAATGCTGCAGCTTACTTGCAACATCTCACTTTTAAGAATGATAAGGTTAGTACACACTTACACAGGATGCTAGTCACAATAGGTTGGGCAGCCCCACCTACATAGCAGTGATCTCATTACCTAGTGTTGGGTTTTGGCGCAGATGGCGAAGTCACTCATGGTGTAGCACACAAGTTCCATGCGCTTAGTCTTCTCTGCCTATCTTTGCAGGTGAAGTCAGATGTAAGACGAATGAAGGGGATCCCTGCACTTGTTTCCATGCTGGATAACCCAAAGAAGGAGGTCCATTACGCAGCATGCGGAGCTCTCAAGAACATCTCATACGGACGAGATCCAGATAACAAGATAGCCATCAAGAACTGTGATGGAATTCCCGCACTGGTACGGCTACTGAGGAAGACGAGAGATCAGGACCTTACCGACACTATAACAGGTACACACTCCTTAGCACTGTAAATCAGGGTTTTATAATGTTACAGAAGATTTATATTTCAAATATGTGGTTCTTTTGAGCTTTCTATTCATCAAAGAATCCTGAAAAAAGTATCCGGTTATAATCCAAATCAGCATATTAGAATGATTTCTGAAGGATCATTGAAAACTAATAGCTGCTGACAATTCAGCTTTACCATCACAGCTGTACCAAAACAGTTATTTTAAATTGGAATATGAATTTGAATAACTGATGGCTCGTCATCTGACAGGAACGCTGTGGAACCTGTCGTCTCATGACTCCGTAAAGATGGAGATCGTGGACCACGCGCTGCACGCCTTGTCCGATGAAGTGATGGTTCCGCACTCGGGCTGGGAGAGGGGGAACGAAGGTGGAGAGGAGAGCTGCAAACCCAGACACCTGGAGTGGGAGACTGCGCTGACCAACACCACCGGCTGCTTAAGGTACGTGACGTTAATGCATGTTTTGCTTTCACAAAGCAACATTTCTTAAAGGACCAAAATTTCATGTGCGAGTCAACTGTCCTCAAATTTGTCAGAGTGCACCAATGTCAGGATGACAACAGTTCCATGGGCTTATTGCGGCTTTCTTTGTAATTGTCGTTAATTTACTTAATCGTTTTGTGCAAGAATTAAGGCTTCGCCTGTATTTTTGTGTTTTGGACAGTTCTGAAATATATTTGTCCGACCAAATTTTAGTTAGGCATTTCACTTTCTTTACTCCAGGTTAACCCACGATTCATTTTGAGAGGCATTTGCAAAGCAAACACTGCCGCTTTTAATGCATTGCTCTTTATACATTGTGATACAGCCTGGTTCATTGGTCTGTTGGGTCGGATTGCTTTCTCGCCACAAGTGAGCCGCTTCAAAGTTCGTTTAAGTGGGCAGAGACCACCTTGTCCAGATTCTCTCGTACCTGGGGAGAAATCACCCTAGTTTCTAAAACAAACGCTCTAAACAAGCCAGGTGTGAAAATGCCCTTAATCAGCCTGGGAATCAAACGCGTGACTTTGGTGATGCAGTTAAGTCACGGGAACACCGAGAGATGGGCGGAAGAAAGGATTAGGATGTGTTGGGAAGGGACAGTTTCATGATTCAGATTAATGAAAGACTTTATAGGGAGGAGGGGTGTGCCTCAGTGCTGCTAAAGAATTCCTGTCAAGAAAAGTTTTGTGTGTGTGTGTGAGGAAGCTGCATTTTGATGTTAAAGAAAGACAGGAAGTGCAAAGGAAATGCTCTTGAGTTGTGTGTGAGAGCAAGAACCTCTGAGGCAGTGAAAGAACCAGGACAAAGTTTGGACAAAAGAGAGAAATGTGATCTTTGAATCCCCTTATTTCTCTTGAGTGCTTCTCTTTGAAAGTGTCCCTCGCCTCTCCCACTCGCCTATTAGGCTTTTAGAAAGAGCTCCGTTCAGTCGGAGGAGTGGTTTTACACCGTGATTACATTTAAGTAGAGCTAACAGTATCTTGCGTTTAACCCTCGCTTTCTCCTTCATTGCTCAACTTTCCTGATGCCATCTGTATACTCTCGGTTAATGTTTTAGGTGATGACCTGAAGCTAAAAGTTTCTGTGCATGCCAAACTTTGCTAAACATTAAACAGGCAGTGTCCTAATTAGTTGCATGACGTTTCGCTCTCAGGAATGTGAGCTCGGAGAGGAGCGAGGCCAGGAGGAAGCTGAGGGAGTGCTCTGGACTGGTCGACTCTCTCATGTACATCGTCCAGTCACAGATCAACTGTAAAGATGTGGACAACAAGGTAACAACTGAACTGTGACCATTTAAGTTTTGAGAACTGCACTTTCATGCGCACTGCTCTTTTATGACAGGAGAAGCATGTTTCCAGGAAGAGCAAAGATGGAAGAAAGAATTGCTGGTTGTTTTTATTACACACTGCAATTTTTAGCTGTTAGACAATACAGTACATTTGTAAAAGTTAAATGAGCCCACACACTAGTATTTTGAAAATAAATTAACTTAAACCAATTATAATACTTTTATATTATTATAGTACAATTATATACTACCATTCAAATGTTTGGGGACAGTGACTTATTTTTGTTTTAATTAATACTTTCATTTAGCTAGAAATAATTACTCAAGTGGCATTTAAGGGTTCATATGAAGCTATTTTTAAAAAAGTTCATTATTTTGATTATTGGGTGTAGTAAAATAGTTTAACATGCTTTTTACACACTGTATATTATCGAGTCTCCTCTATTCCCAGTCTGTCAGAAACGTGTGAATTTCTAAAGCCCCTCCTTTCAAAAAGTTCTGAGTGCTCTGATTGGCCTGCAGACCCAGTGCATTGTGATTTTCCAAACATCTCAAGCGTGTGTCGGAAATGTAACGCCCCTAAACATAATCGCGAGCTTCAGCTACCAAGGATTCTAAAGCAATTGTAAACGTTCAGTAAATAATGCCGTCAGTTTTACCATATTAGTTTGAGCCCAAGTCAGATTATGAAAGTGCAGATGATCATTCGGAAACTACTTTGCAAATACTTCAATTCACCGAAACCACACCTCCTTTCTTTGCGTTTGCCTTTGGGTGGGAATTATGCTAATATTTAACATTGTGACATTGGTCTGGATCAAAGTCCATATATTACTTCTCCAATCATCGGTCTAAAACACCTCAATCCGCGTTCTGTTAAATCTTTAAATCTCTTTGTGGAAGACGGAGCTTTGAAACTTTGCAGAACGAATACATGCACAAACAGATATATTACACGCTAAATGAAAACATTAAAAAGCATCATATGACCCTTTTAAATATGTATAATGTTACACAAGATTTCCATTTCAAATAAATGCTATTCTTTTTAACCTTCTATTAATCAGAATTTAACTGTTTTCAACATTGATAAATGTTTCTTGAGCAGGAAATCAGCATTTTAGAATTATTTCTGAAGGATCATATGACACTGAAGACTAATGAAGAAAATGAAAATTAGTAATGAGAAATTCAGTTTTACCATCACCGTAATCGCATTTAGTACATTTACACTTAAGTACATATATTAAAATAGTTGTTTTCAGTTAGAATAATGTTTCACTGTAATTTTGACCAAATAAATGTAGCCTTGTTGAGCATAAGAAACCTCTTCAAAAAAATCTTAACAGTATTTGAACGGTAGTGTGCATGTCAAATATTTGTATATACTCTTTAAAAAATGTATTGGAAAAAGTTGTTTGTCTGAACAGAATATTATTACACCATTTGCTTGAGCCTATATTGTCATATCTATGGTGGCCCAAGATTTGTGCTGCTAGCGGTGTAAAAATGGCATTAAGTCCTAGTTTCACAGACATGGTTAGGATTAAACCAGGATTAAGCCTTCGTTCAATTAGAACATTTAAGTAGCTTTTATAAACGAGCCTTAGAAAAACACGTTACTTGTGTGCATCTTGAGACAAAACAATGTCACGAACAATAATATTTTAAGATCTGTCAGTGCAAGTTGCTTTCAGTTGAAACAGCTCAAACATGCATTTTAGTCTGGGATTAGCTTAAGCCTTGTCTGTGAAACCAGGGGTTAGTGGATCATTGAGTGAAATAAGAATCAGCAAATTATCAATATTACTATATAGTTAGTAGGATCAGGCTTTTCTTTCATTTTCAACCATTTTATAAATTTTATATCTAGTTGTCCTGCTTCAATCTCTAACAAATGATCTATTTGATCATGTTTGTTATGTCTGTGCAGCTGATTGAGAACAGTGTGTGTCTGCTGAGGAATCTGTCCTATCAAGTGCATCGGGAGATACCAGGCTCTGAGCGCTATCAGGAGATGACTCCTGTCAATCATGGCCCCGCCTCTTCCCAAAAGGGCGGCTGCTTCAGCTCCCGAAAGGGCAAAGGTGCGCGTCTGATCATTTAAAGAAAAACACAGGCATTAGTTGTGGGCCGTAACCAATTAAAATAAGTTAACTTGCTATCTTTGCATTCCAGTACACAATCTCTGTGTTGTGTAAACCAAACCAAGAGGCCGTGCCTATTCCTAGTCTTTAAATCATAGTTCACACTTTGAAGTCTGTTAAGCCTGTTAGTTTGATGTGTGTCAGATCATAGAAGTTTGTTTGCACACGAAGGAGATGAAGCATGCATGAATTGTGGTGTGCTTTGTTTGCGGGTTTGTTGCTAAATTGTATGGTGGCTGGGGCACTGCTGCAAATTTTTTTTATGCCAAAACTTTCCTCATTTTCTTCTGTATCTGTCTCTTCTGCTCTCATTCCGTACATCCTTTTATCCTGTAACAGACGAGTGGTTTTCCAAAGGTAAGCTTTTCTCTCTTTTTACTTTTTTTTCTTTATTTTCTTTTTAAGTAAAGGCTTCGCTTTGCTAGTATGGGAATCACTTACATTTCACCTCATTATAACCCATTATTAACCCTTTTATAAGTCAAAGTTCAGAAATTGGATCTGAAATGGGAAAAGTTTTAAGAGAAAATTATTTATTTCTCATCCTGTTTCACATTCGTTTTATGAGCTGCTCTACTTTTGTAAAGAAGGCCTATTAAGGGGACCAGTCACGCAAACAAGGTTTTTATTGATCGGAAGAAAATGGATGTATTAAGACATTGGATACTATCACTCTGTTTTAAATCCTAGTGAGATACACTACTGCCTATATAGGCTGCTGCCTTCTGAGGTATCATCCAAACCATTCACCGAACAGTTTTTACCTCAAATATACAAATAGCTGGCTATTCTAGAAAACTGGGAAAGGAGCGATGAGATAAATGTCCCTGAAAAATAAATGATTTCTGCAATCTAATTCTGTTTCTTAATTGCGTGACTGTGGCCCTTCAAAATGCTTGCTCCATTTTAAAACATTGCATTAGTAACCACCAGAGGGTGCCAGAGCTTTCCAATAAGTCCACTCCTTACACACCTTCACTTTTAATGTTTTATGTAGACATTTTATAAGACAATTGTCTGATTCTTTTAAACTTGCACTTTGATACTTTGGCGCATACTTCTGTGAAAACTGAGCCGTCTGCTTCAAGTCTTTAGTCATTTAATCATTACACAACTTGGGGTTTTCCCTCAGGGAATAAATGTAATCTTTGTCAGAACTGTCTCAAATAAACTGTCTAAAGGAAATCCCCTTTTTAAATCTTTGAAGATCTTTTTTTCAGACTTTTGCTTCTAAATTGTCATAATTACATCACTATCGTTAAATGACAGATAAGATTTCTGTCACTTCATCTCTATTTCGCTTGTTACTCATGCCTTCTGCTTTGTTCAGGAAAAAAAGAGGATGATGGAACTTCAGATATGATTGACATTCCAAAGAGAAGCTCACCAGCCAAAGGTACAAGACAGTTGAGTCTTGATGTCTCTGAATAGTTGGTAGTTAGATAATAAATGAAATAATGTAATAATTGTGGTGTTTTCTAGGTTATGAATTGCTGTTCCAGCCAGAGGTGGTGCGCGTGTACACTTCTCTTCTGAAAGAGAGTAAGAACCCATCGGTTCTGGAAGCCGCCGCGGGAGCCGTGCAGAACCTGTGTGCAGGCCGTTGGACTGTGAGTACACACAATAATGCTGACATTTCTGAACTTGCATACTGCAACAGTATAGAACACACTGCAACTTTCAGGGCTTAAAATGAAAATTAGTTTTTTTTAATTAATAGCCACATGTAATTAATCTAATCGCACATCAAATTTGGCTGGGAAATTACCCCCAAAAGATCATTTAAAGTCATTATAGTGTTAAATGAGAAAAGCATCAAATAGATATTACAAAAAGTAGATTTAGAAAAAATAAAATATATTTGGATTCAACAGAATTTATTACACAAACTTTTAGGCTTCAATGCAATTTTATGGCCATGGAATATTCATTTTTGGGTGAACTAACTTTCATGTTTTTTTTTTTTATTTGTGTGGAATATGGCTTTTGTTTTTAATTAAATGAAATTATATGATATTCTAAATAAGAAACTAAAACTGCCAGTAGGTGGCGGTAAATGTCTAAATGAGTAAGTCATGAGTCATTCATTTGATTCATTCAAACAGCTAATTCATTCGGGAATGAAGTAAATGCTCTCTTTATAAATGAGCCATTGAATCATTGGTTCACTGAATAATTAGCTCAAAATGCAGATTAGTTTAGAAATTAAACAGCGCTGTGTGTTGCTCGGAGACGCACAACAGTTCTGCTCTGGCTTTATAGGTAATATTTTCCTTCGCAAAATTTAGCAAAAGCAAACAATATTTGTCTAAAATATAGCAATGTTAACTTATTGATTTTATACAAAAGTTCAATAAATAAGATCACATTTGCATTTTCACATTTATTCGGGACAAAAACAGCACGTGTGATTGTATGATATTGCTTAACTATATCACGATGAGGCATTTTTGCCCTGATATCTTGAATTTTAGGGGTATTCTAACTGCATTCTCTAGGCTCCATCACACAGTGGGATGTTGCCCTGCTTCATGTTCGTTACTAATCAACTTTGAAACCTAACCTTAATATTAATCAGAAAAATCAATAATGATTTTTTCCATAATCGAGCAGCCCTAGTCGATCACCATTTATTCCTTAATATTTGTTTGATTGGCTCCATGAAGAGCGGAAATCTGTTTAATAATTTGATCTCTGTCCTTATTTTTGTCAGTATGGGCGATACATTAGAGCAACGATGAGACAGGAACATGGCCTGCCGATGATGACGGAGCTGTTGTCTCATGGGAACGACCGTGTGGTCAGAGCCATGTCTGGAGCTCTGAGGAACCTGGCCATTGACGCTCGCAACCGTGAGCTGCTAGGTTTGTGAGCCGATAATACCTGTTTGTTTGTGCTAGCCTTTTCATTTGTGTCCATTCAGAGTTATTACCATCAAATTAGCCATATTTGTACAGTCTGAATAAATTAATTCCAGTGATGTTTACACAAACTCTCTTCCTCTCTGTGTAGGGAAGCATTCAGTGCCTAACTTGGTGGCCAATCTGCCAGGCAGTGGTCAGAGTCAGCCTGTGCGCGGGCTCTCGGAGGAGACGGTGGTGTCTGTTCTCAGCACGATGACGGAAGTGATCGGCTCCAGTGTGGATGCGGCCAAATCCCTGCGCAGCTCCCAGGGTATCGAGAGACTGGTGCTTATCAACAAAGACAAGTATGTGTATCCGTTTGTATGTTAATTGGCTGGTCACATTGGAGGAACCTGGAAGAGGACCTTTTTAAACAACAAATACTTTTTTTATGAGCTGTAGTTTTTTCACAATCTGCATTTTCCCCTTATAGCAACCGTTCAGATCGAGAGGTACGTGGCGCTGGGCAGGTCCTGCAGATCGTGTGGGGCTTCAAGGAGCTCCGCCGCACGCTGGAGAAGGACGGCTGGAAGAAAACAGACTTCATGGTTACCCTCAACCCTCCTAACAACAACACCCGTAGCAACGGGGGATACGAGGACAGCACCCTGCCGCTAATAGACAGAGGTAAGAACACAACATATTCCTGCTGAATGGCTTTTAATGTTTATCAGTCAAATGAACTAGCAGGATACAACTCGTCTCTGATCTGACTGTGTTTGGGTCTCTTTGTTAGGGGGCAAACAGGACAGAGATATGATTCCACTTAATGACATGGGACCAGGTAAAATGCACATACTTTAATACTTTATGCATATACTCAAGGTCTAAAATAAGCTTTTAGCGACATATGCCATTTAAGTTGCAAAGACGTGATATTGATCTGCCCACAAAGCCTCTGGCTCCCACCTCCACTGGGTACAGCCTCACACTCCATCCACTTTCCCTGCACTCCGCAACAAGGTCTGCATACTTTGCTGCCTTTCTCTCATAGGCAGCTTCCGGTCCTTCCTCCCTTGGCGCTGTCAGCTCGAACAGTATTACTGACTTCACAGCTGCAGACCACAGCACCACATCTGGTCTTAAGGTGGTGCTGCATATCTCATGCGGGAACTGGAGTTGCTTTCCCAAGTCCACTTCCATCTTCCACACCGCCCCTGGTGTTAAAATCTTGGCAGGTTGTCTCTTGCTGGTATGCATTGCGTGTTCCCTCTGCCTAATGAAGTGGATCCTGCATCGGCTCTCTGATGGACTATGGTTGTTTGCCTCCTGTCGACTTTTCTCCAGCACCTCTGCCAGCTTTCTGAGCACTTGGTAGTCCCGCCATCTGAGCCGCCCGTGTCAGTGCTGTTTTACAGCAAGACAGAATATGCTGGAGTGAGGCATTGATGGTCCCGCAGAGGTCACAGGATTGCTCTGTTCCAAGCCATTGGTGGAGGTTTTTAGGGCTCGGGAGGGTGTTGTACGTTGGCCTAATGAGGAAACTGAGCCGAGCCTGTGGCAGTTTCCAGAACACTGCCCAGCTGATTGCTTTGCTCGGCTCGCAACACCCTCCCAAGTTGTCTGCTGCCCCTGTACTTAGACTCTGATCTCCTCCTGCTCAATCCTGGTGACCTCTGCAACAAGGTCCTTCCTCTCCTTCCTGCTTGCCTTTGACCATGGGATGGGTGGCTTGCTCCATCCAAGGCCTGCCCGCCCTGTCTAGACCATGCTCACGACTTGATGTTGCAGTCTTCCCATCACCTTCTGCACCTCCTCCTTGGCCCTCCATTTCCTTCCAGTCTCAACTCTGGCATTTGCATCAGCCACTGTCCTGTCGGAGGAGTCCTTTAATTCCATCACCAGCCTTGCCTTCTCCTGCCAATAGCCCAGGGTGATGGATTTCAAGGGTAGCTGGAGTGAGTTCCATCCATACAGGCCAGCAGCTGTGAAGCACCGTGGTAGGCCAAGCCATTTACGGATGGAGTTGGCTTTTGCCTCCATCCGGCTTACGGCTGATGAGGTGACTTTGCACAGCTTCAGAGGCCACATACCACTTGGGTACAGGATGAAGTGATAAAACCACACCTTGTACTTTCCAGGTAGCTGGCTTGCGTAAATCTTGGATAGGCCTTCTGACAGCTGCAGAAGGATGATTTTCACCATATCCTTGTCTGAGAGACCAGATGTGTGTGTGTGTGTGTGTGTGTGTGTGTGTGTATATGTATATATAGAAATAGAAACAGCATTTATTTGAAAAAGTAAATTTTTTGTAACATTATAAATGTCTTTATCTCTTTACTTCACTTTTGAACAATTTAATGCATGCTTGTTGAATAAAAGTATCACTTCCCTGCAAAAAATAAAACAGTGCAAAATGCATGGTTGGGCGGAAATTGTTTACATTTCAAATATACGATATACAGTATGTGTATATAAAAATATATATATAAAAAATATATTTTTTGTGTATATATGCATGTACTGTATATGAAATGTATGCATGCATTTTCACTAAAATTTCAAATTTAATACAATATCTATGCAATAGCTATGCTGTATTCACTAAGTTTGAGAGATGAGTTACAAATGATCAATTTTGTCTGTGGCTCCAGACGGTTATTCTACGATAGACCAGAGAGGACGGAGAAACACTTTAGACGACACTCTGGATCGCTCTGACAGAGACACACCTCAGGTAACGCAAACCTTCAAAGGGAAACGTCCACCCTTGTGCAGTTCCACACAACAAACAACTTGTTCTCACTATCTTCCTTGCACAGCAGACATCATAAAACCCACACACTACTCAAGCTGAAACGTTTAACCTACTGTAATTTCACTAATATTACTCAGAGGGGTTCTCAGCTCAACTAACTCTCACACTCCTCTCTCCTTCTATTATCACTCACCTCTTCTTCGATGTCTTTCTCTTATCCTGGTTCAATCTCTTTCTCTTTGACTCTCAGGGAGGAATGTATGGGGAGAGACGGGGCTCTTTGCCTCTGTTGGACTCTTATGATGGTTAGGCTACTCCCCTCCCCCCACTCAGTGCATGAGCACGCATGGTATGTGTGTCCACCTTCTGCATGGGCTTCATGTGTACATTTAAGTGTGTGTGCGCCGTTCAGTGGATTTGTGGTTCTAACCCTCATTAACAGTATTTTGTTATTCTGTACTTCAGTGGAAATGGGTTTACTAATTTCCAGTGTTGGGGAAGCTTTTTTGAAACTAGCTTTCCAACTGCAAGCTACTCCAAATTTACAGTAGTTGAATTAGTCAAGCTACAGGTACTGAAAAGTAGTTAGGAATGCAAGCTGCTGACAAACTTTGTTTCATTTATTTTATGATTTTATTTACAGTTAGAGCTGTTTTTATCAGGTGCAAAAACAAGGATCTCAAATAGGATGACATTTAAATTTAAAAACATTTATAAAAACACTCAAACACAAGTCAATATTTCACTGCAAGAAGACAATGTAAAATGGATATAAATTATATTTTAATGAATTTATGCATTCTTATAATTTAATATGCGTGTTAGTATATATTTATTTATCTGGTACATTAAACGAGGATCTCAAATAGATCAAATTTCCAGTCTAGAGTCAAAAACAAATGACTAAGGCAAATATTTAATATACTGCACTGATTTACATAATTAAAAAAGCAATTAAAAAAAAAAGCTCAGCCAGTGTCATGTTTCATTAGTAGCGTCGTTACTATCAGTTAGTTACTCCCCAACACTGATCTCTTCCCCTCACGTGTCCACTTTGGTCACATGACTGATGTTTCAGTTTTATCTGTCACAAAATGGGTGATGTGATTTGTGTAATGTGCACAAATTCTCATCGCAGCTCTTTGATGACGCATTACTGAATCATTTTCCCTTGTTATTAGTGAACTCAATGAAAGAGTACCACGCTTGACCTTCACGTCTCATCTGTTTCTCTCCACAGAAAAACTGATAGTGTGCATCACCCGCCGTGAGTTTCCTCCTCCTGCCTACTGTCCCTGCTGAGCCTCTGATCTCATCACTTACGGGACCATTGCCACTAATTGCAAAGACCCTTCTGTAGTTTTCAACATTCTCTAGTTGTCACTCCTTCTCTTATTGAGATCAATGTGATTGAGAGCAGCCACTACTTAAAATGGACACTACATAATTAATTCCTCTCTTGATTTTGGTCCGTACCACTTTTTTTTTTTTTTTCTTCAAATAATGGAAACACTAGGGAGTAAAATGTCTATTTAGTCAAATGCCCAGCTTATCAAGCATTAACTTTTTTTTTTATGCATCTATTGGAACACTAGTATAGTATGGCAAGGGTATTTTGATTATTTTGCTTCATCCTGCTTTTTTTACGGTTCACATCGATTAAAGGTAATGCCAAATTGCATCAGTCATATGTGGCCTGCAGAAAATAATGTATATAGAATATCTCGAAGTTGTATTTCTCGACGCATTTTTGGTCATTGTTTTCTAAAAGCACTAGATGACCACCAGTTCCCCTTAAGTTATCCATCTGTGGTTTTTGTGGATGGTCTCATTGAGTCTTCAGTCTCTAGGAAGAGGTTGTTGTGAAAGCGTTGAAGCATTACAAAAGAGGCACAGGGATTTTTGATTTGGGAGATTTATTTTCTTTTTTTTAAACCAGTAGCATTCAAGAACGATCTCTAGTGGTAGATGAGGACAGTTGTGCTCTATGAGACTCCTTGCATTGTGGAGTCAAACTTGCAAAGCGATCAAGAGCTGTTTTGGGATTTATCCCCCCCCACCCCCCCCTTTGGTTTGGTCTTTGAAATTGTCACTGACAACAATTAGTTTCTGTGTGGAAGCTAAAGAGTTCCTCCCCCTTAGTTTTTTAATAAACACAATTAAAAAGCAACAGAAGAACTCTCGGAGACAAATTATAGTTCTGGTCTTACATTGGTGCTCCCACTTTTCAATATGTTGTGAATCGGCCCTGCTGGTGGACCCAGTTCGTGGTTTTTCACTTTTGTCTGAATATAAATGAATGTGTAAATATGACTGCATCTCACAAATCCACTCTGCATACTTGGAGTGCCTCGCTTGCTCATTGCGTCGTGTGAGTGTGTTTGTGATAAGCGGTGAACAGGGACGTTCGGCCACCCGTCTGCCTCTTGGTTTCAGTGCCTGTCTATGTAGAGAGGAAACAAGTGTACATTTGAAGATGTATGTCCATTGTTTTGTTTTTCCTACTCTGCAATCCATAAATACAGTGCTTGTTTCTTAGACTGCATATTCAAATGCTCAGTAAGTCTGTTGTAGATATTTACTGAATAGAAACTGTATAGCACTAGGGGTCAGTGGATTTTTTTTTTTTTTTTTAAAGAATTCGTTTTTTTCCCCCCAATGCCTTTTTAATCTTATTTGCCAATAGTAATAAAATGTCAAGACACTACAATCAGTAAAGGAAAGGTTGGAGTCTGAGTCCTGATATTGGAGGCTGTTCACAAGAATGAGGAAGTAGTCGATTGTTCAATGTTGAGGGAGGCAGATAAATGAGCTTTTTAATCACTAAAATTCACTCTTTCAGGCAGGATTTAGCAAGAGCTCAGATTTTGATTCTAGCTTGAGAAAATAAGATAAAATAAAAAAGCACATTTAACTATATATACCAGAGAATATTTGTTAATTTTAATTATTTTTTCCTCCTTTTGGTTTTTGTCCTGTTGCTCTTTTCTTTTCTGTATTTTATGATTGGGGCTGATTTTGTTTTTCTGGGGTGTTGTGGGTGAATGCATATGCAATCATTTTTATTTTTTAAATAAATGCATTTACAGTTTATATCTTTTAATTAAAGACGAAAGGAAAAAATTCTTTGTGTCATGTTCTGTCAGTTAACTTGCCGTTTCTCTGAAACACTTAACGTGTGGATCTTGATTCATAATTCCTATATTTCAACACTTTACCTTTGGTCTTAAACATTGCACCTTTCTTTCGTGGATTGAACATGTAACTTAGCAATACTGTTATTTTTTTTTTTTTTTAATAAAAGAATGATTTTTTTCAAGGTCCTGACAGTGAATTTTTGTGTGATTCACAGAGAATTTTTGCACTTTAACACATTTAAATTAATACATAATGCATTCATTTAAAATTCATTTTAGCACCTTATAGAGTTGCTGCTTACTGGGAAATATGGTTGAGACATGATGATATGGAATTGATTTAACATTTTTTTTCTTCTTTTTGATAAAAGTGTTTGTCAAATTACAAATTAGTGGAGACAGTGGAACTTGATTTTAAAGTGGATGAAAAAAAAAATCACACCGCTAGTTGTCAGCTTAAAAATAACACTGGAAACAACTAGGCTAAACCAGTGGTTCTCATCCTTTTTTGACTCAATGCCCTCCATTGTCAACAACAATATTTGAACCCCTGACACTCCTATTTTCTGTCAAATAAATTTCAGGATTACAGAATTTTTAAGAGGTAAATGTTTCTTTTAAGGTTCCCACCCCTTTTAACTAATGAGTTTACATGAGCTTCCAGTTGTTCATAATTTATTGGATGTGGATTAAAGAAGGATGGATATATAAATATGAATATATGGAATTTTTTATATATGGATATTTATAAGAATTTATAATATTTAAGAAATTTTTATATATGGATATTTATATATATTTATCTATTATTATTTATTTTTTTTCTCTCACCTGGTAACACATTTTAGAGCTTGGCATAACTATATACATACATACATACATTATAAGAATACCCATGGAGTTTTAAGAATTTAATTTGTGACTTCCAAGTCTAGAAATCAAACACAAATTAGGCTACCTTGCTGTCCAGGTTTTCCAAGACCGTGGGAAGGAACTTTTTTCTCTCAAATATATATACAGGTCTTGAGAAGATGAACACAGGAAATATGTTAGTTTTTAGTTGTTAAGCTTATATTAATGCTTTTGTCTTATTTAAAATCGTTTTAAGTAACCTAGTGGCCACTGGCTCCCTGGTTAAAGCTGCAGTCTGTAACTTTTTACCGTGTTTTTGTCCTGAATCACTACAGTACACCTAGTGTTTATATTCAGACTATTTAAGATCGTTCGGGTCGTACCGCTGCGGAGTAGCCCAGTACCTGCGTGACTCGTCAGACATAAACAAGAGAGAAGTAGCTCCGGCTACAATGTTCTTCCGCAACAAGACTGCAGCTTTAAGAGCCGCTGAACTAAAGCGCCAAATATTTTCTACAGTGTAAACATTACACTTTTTAAAAGAGGTTCTCTGCATAATTTACGTTATTATGTGCCTAAATTTACCGGCACTGTTTTTATTCTTTCCGTGCCTTCAAAGGAATTTTCAAAACATGTAAAAAATAACAATAAATTGTGTTGTCAAATTGTATGCAACAGTTTCTAAACATGATGGGGTAAGTTGTTAAAATGTCCCCCTCACCCCTCAAGCCAGTCAGTTCTCTTCAGAGATACATCCATATATTTCATTCATACTTTCATTTATATAATTTCCCTCAGCGTTTGGTAGTATCACTTGATATAATTTCACACAAAAAGGAAACAATGCATGCTGCACCCTGCTAACAAGGCAGTTTACCGTGAGATTTTTCAAATCCTGGTAAACAAATATGGTTTTAGTTATGATTAAAATATTAAACCATAATACAAATAGTAGAGGATTGTATAGTAGTTTTTCGCCAGACCAGTATACCATTTCATACTTGTAAGTAACCCTCAAGGTAGAGTGAGCTTGGTGACCCCTCTTTAGCGAGCCCTAGTGGGGGTTGGGAAACACTGCAGTGGCACACAAAAAACATCAGAGAGTCACACACCAAGGAGAGAACAGAGGCGGAAGAATTATTATTAATGTGTATAAACTTCTATACACAATTAAGTAGTGAATGATTCAACAATAAAATCGAAGTGAATGACTCAACACAGACTACTCGTTTAAGATGATCTCACATCATGGCGCTGGCGTAAAGATGAGGGTTCACAATTCAGTGAGTGGATCTTTTTGGTGAATCGATTCAAAATATTCGAATCACTGAGATCAAACTCTCACCTCTCAAGCTACTGAGTAGAGCGAGAGTCGGTTGACATGAGATTGTTATGCAGCGGCTCACGTGTCCTACACATTACCTGTGTTTGCGTGTGTACAATTATTTGTTTATTTTGGATTATAATATCGGTATATAAGCAAGTATTGGTGAATCACGTGCACTTAGCGCATGAAAACGCGGCGGAAATACTAGCGATATCAGATTCAGTTGACATTTTGTGACCTTCGAGTTCGACAGTATGGCTGAACTGATACATGTATTTGAAACTTGATACAATGTTTTGAATTTATTATAAAATTTCCCGATCAGTCCTCAAACTTTCAAACACAGTCTCTTTGACTTCTCTCTATGTTTATAGGCCTATCAAAGCAATGTAAAAGCCTCTACTTGTCCAAATGTTGGTTATTTTAGTCTACAGCTGTTGGATCTGAATTGATAACACAAAGTAAGTAAATGTATATCTCGCAAAATTGAAGAAAGGGGATTTTTTTTCTGGATCACCATCACCCTTACCTTTTGTTTCGAAGTTTCTAAATGTATTTTAGACTGAAGTTGATGCCAGCATGTGGAAGTATCAGCATCCTGACTTTGCATTATTCCTACTTGGTGAACTTCAGAAGCAGCAGCAGGGAAGCATCTTCTGTGACACTCTTCTACAGACAGAGGGTAAGAGCAGAGATCACAAACACTGTGAGTTAATCTGTGGTCTGTGGCACTGGGAAAAGCTGTCAAATGTATAACTTCCATATATTGTAAACAAATCATATGAATACCTGATGCCATGATTTCCACAGTCAGTAATTGACTGAAAGTCAATGTATACTATCATAAATGAATCCTACGCTTGACTTACACTCATTCTTTTTTACACAAAAGCAGTTTAATCAGCACATCATTGACTTTGATTCAAACGCAACAATAATAATATTAGCTCCAATAATATTTAACTTGATTTAATTTGTGGGGTTTTTTGTGTTTTTTTTTTGGGCAGTTGATTTGCTTGCTGGGACATTTTTTAGTAATTTTCAAATGTAAGATTTTATTGTTAGTTATAGACTTCTGTTATATTGTGGTCATTGAAAAATAATTTGTACTAAGCTTTTAGATTTACCAATTTAGCGGACACTTTTATCCAAAGTGACTTATTGAGGAATACAACAAGTGATTCATCTTAGAGGCAATGAATTCGAGAAGCGTTGGTACAAGCTAACAAATTGTGAGATGATTGTGTCAAGATTTTTGTCAGCAGGATGCAGTTAAGGGCTCACTGAAGAGGTGATTTTTAAGCTGGTTCTTTGAAAATTGTCAGGGATTCAGCTGTCTGGATAGGATGGGGAAGATTATTCCACAAGCAAGGAACAGTGGAACGAAAACAATGCTTTTTCTATTATCTAAAAATACGTTTCAATTCTTCAGGTGTCTGTGTTCCTGCTCACAGCTGTGTGTTAGCTGCTCTAAGCCCCATCTTCTCAAGAATCCTTTCCACTTCCCCTGCTCCACATGCGGGGCAGAACAGGCTTCTGAGCCTTGAGGCTGTAGGATCTCATGCCTTACTGAAGCTAGTTGGGTTTCTGTACTCGGGG
Source organism: Meda fulgida (assembly GCA_030578275.1). NCBI lineage: Eukaryota > Metazoa > Chordata > Actinopteri > Cypriniformes > Leuciscidae > Meda > Meda fulgida. The sequence continues at coordinate 32,298,104 of CM060616.1, read as the reverse complement.
GAAATGGAGATTGAGAGTCGGAGCGAACATGAGGAAGTAATGGCGGCTGCCCACAGACTTGGACTTAGAAACCTTTTTGAAAAAAAGAGAATGTGGGTAGACAGAGGAGTTGTGGATGTTGGGAGTTGTTGGAAAGAGACTGGTGTACAGACAGAAGACACCGTGAAGAGCCAGGAAAGTGTAATCGTGTCTGAACCTTTGAAGATACCGAGCAGTACTGCTTCAGGGACTTCAGTGCAACCCTGTGGCTTGTTGGGGCCTGATTTGTCACCATTGCCGTTTTTGGAAGAAGTTAGTCCAACTAGAGGTTTAAACTTGATCAGTAATGCCACTGTTCCTTCCCTCGCTGACTTGACAGAAGCATCGATATCAGACCATCATGAAACAAAGGCTAAGAAAAGTTGGAAAATGGCAAAGAGAGAAGGCCAATTAAAAAAATTAACTCGTCAACAAAACCAGATAAAGCTTAATGTTGAAGGGACCAAATCAAACCAAATTGGAGTGGTGGAAAAAAGAAGGAATGTTTCGGGCAAAGACTTCAAAAAGCTTTTAGAGGCAGACAACGGACAAAAAAACACTACTACTGAACAGAAAGAGGCCAAACTGGACCAGCTTAAAGTAAAGATAAAACTGAGCAGAAGGAGTGGAGCTTGCTGGGAGAGTAACCTCCTCGTTTCCGTCCAGGGTGAGAGTGAGAAGAAGCCAGAAGAAGCAAAAGAGTGTGGACCTCGAACTCAGGTAAGAATTTTTATTCAAAATCTGTGTGCTATATTTGATGCCACACACACACACACACACACTCGCAATTGATAAAACAGTTGTGGAGAAACCAGGATAAAAAAAAAAATCAGAATTCTTTGATAAATAGAAAGTTCAAAAGACCAGCATTTGAAATTTAAATTGATCAAAAGTGAGAGTAAAGATTTATATGCATCCTTGCTGAAAAAAATATCTATTTCATACATTTCATCATTAAAACTATCTGTATATACTCTATAGTTTTGAAAAAAATAAATTAAATTGATCTAAAGTGACAGTAAGGACTCTTATATTACTATTCACCACGACTATACAATTTCTACAAAAAATATTAAGCACCACATCTGTTTTCAATATTGATTATAATAAGAAATGTTCTTTGAGCACCAAATCTGCATATTAGAATGATTTCTGAAGTATCATGTGACACTGAAGATTGGAGTAATTAAGGGATAAATAACATTTCTAAATATATTAAAATAGACAACAATTACTTAAAATTGTATTCATATTTCACAGTATAACAGTTTTTACTCTTATTTTTGCTTTTGGCCTTGGTGAGCCTAACTATGCTTTGTTTGTATTTTACATTATATATTACAGTATATATATATATTACAGTATATATATATATATATATATATATATATATATGTGTATATATATATATAAAATTATAGAGACCCACTTTTCTACAGCAAAATGTCCTTTCAATATGTTCTACTATGTTCTTTTCTTAATCTTATTTTTACTTTATATCTGACTAAAGAGCTGCCCATCTAGTGGGATTCCTGGTCAAAGTCTTGGAACTCTCACCCCACAGACGGACCTGCCTATTTCACCCTCTAATTCCTCCACGCATGCCTCTTCAGATAAATGTCTTCGTACTCCACATCACATTTCTGTCTCTTCCCCTTTGGATGTACCAACATTATCTTCCAGCCCTCCCCAAGCAGACGAATCGGATGAACATATTGCAATGCTCTTGGAGGATATGTTCATGATGGGTTTAAACATCCTTCCGTTGGTGCCATTAGACAGAAATCTGAATGAGCAAGATCAGCTAGGTCCTCTTCAGGAACAAAAAGGTGGGCAAAAGGGCACTGAGGCCTCTACTCAAGGTCCTTGTCTTTTTGTACAAAGTTGTGAGCCAGAGATGAGGGAATCTGATGTTAGCAAAACAGCAACACCAGTTGGGTCTTCAGGACAAAGAGATGAAGGTAAAGTCTTTGGTTCATTTTAGTTTAGACTAGGCATGTGTGCATGCATTATTTTGTGTGTTTTTGTTTACTTATTGTTTAAAAAATTTTTATTAACTCATTTTTGTTTACTAATGGTTTTTTCATACCACTCAGGCTTTCACAATCAGTCAAGATCCAATACAGTCGTGCTCCTGACTCAGTCACCTGAACAGGACCACTTGAACCAAGTTCAGAATCTGGCAACTGCGTCAAGAAACTCTACCCCCTCACTTATAGAAGGCTTGAGTTTAATCCCAAAAGCCACAGCTGTCCCAAACTCTGTTGCAACAGGTGAAATGCCTAGCCTTGTTATGACCAGCATACCTGATGATAGGCCAGATTTCAAACTACTACAATGCCTTTCCCCCCTTGAATCAGAAAAAGGAGACAGTGATGATCCATCAAAACAAGAACCATCAAAACCATTACACAGGCAAGACTCTGAAACACAGAACTTTCCATTGTGGCTTTCTAAATCACCACTGATATTGGACTTCCCTCTAAGCTCAATGATTGATATTTCCTGCCCACGTCCACAGCATGACCTCAACGCCTGCCAAAATCGATCATGCCCTGACCTTGCAGAACGGCAGGAATTAAAGTCTTCCTTTTCACACAATAATTTAATAAGTGGGAGTAGCTCAAACATCATTCAGCCTGGTGTGAGCAATGCTAGTGAGCGTCCTAAACGGAGAAAGACGAGAAAACGTTGGATTGCAACTCAAAAGTCAAAAGTAAAAGGGGACACAGAGTGCCAAAACCTAGAAAATGGTGATCAGGTTCAACCGAGGATATCCAAATGTGATGAGCCCCACTGTGGAGACATTAAGCCATCAAATTCTGAAACATATGGAGTCAGTACCCGAATGACCAGTGCAAGCACAAGAGTAGCTGCAGCTGTGAAGAGGAGACGAGAAATTTCTTCACCTCTCAGTAAGAAAATGCCTCTATTAGACGCCACCAGTAAACAACATCTCACTGGTGTTGTAAAACGTGGTCGTGGCAGACCACCTAAATCCAAAAAAACTGTAGCTCACTTGTGTAACAACGCAAAGAAAATGCCCACTTCAGGCCAAGAGGATTGTGAAGTGGAAAAAACTAACACAGACAATAAGATTGAACAGGGTAGTAAGCAAGAACCAAATACACAGCAAGAGAAAGACTCAACAGAAATGGAAGAAGCAGATGTTAACTGCAATTTTGCACAGGCAACGCCGAATTCTCACTTTAAATATGCTGGCCAGGCGAAGGGACCAAGTATCCTTGATCAAATTTTCCACCAGGCTCTTTCAAGTGTTGTAAGTCCCGCATGTAATAGTTCTCTGAATTCTGATCAGCAGCTAACATCAAGGCTGCGAGACTCGTCTTTTAGCCTTCAAAAATTCCAAGGAGGGAAAAGTGATGATGTTGAAAGTAAATTAGTGATGAATAGCAGTGAGCAGATCACCATTTGTGGGGAGAAAAAAGCAGAGATGTCTATGCTGATTAACGAAAAGAAAGACGTTGAGGTATCTGACTATCATGCAAGGTCACCGTTGTCATGTGGAGACATGCCAGATAATGTGAAATATTCATGTAAAGACGGAGATTTTTCCATGGAGGAGAACTCAAGTAGAACAGCCACTGTTTTACAGAATGGTGATTTCCAAGATGAGATGGGAGAAGACATTCAGGACCATACAACTGAGATTTCTGTCCTGTTAACATCTGAGGAGGACATAATGAAGGACGTCATGACACCTGATGAGGATATTGATGATGCTTATCAGGATTTTTCACCCACAAAGACGGACTGTGTTGTTACTACCAATGAACTGACAGTGATGGAGGGAATAGAAATGAATTTCTGTTTGAATCCTGATATTACACCAGCAGAACATACCAAAAATGACTTGGAAACTACAGTTTTTAATGAGCGTTCATTTGAGATGACATCAGATAGTGAAAAGAAAACTCAGGCAGCACATGGTGTTGACACTCAGGATATTGACTGGGTGACCGATTGTTTGGAGAACAATGAAAAAGAGGATTTAGGTTGGAACAAAGATGATCAGATGGAAGAAACAGGAGAAAAAGTTCTGAGAGTACATACATTTGTAGAGGAATATGAGGGACGTTGGGAAACCACCAATGGTTCGGATGATGATGATATTGATGTGGAGGGGTCCCAATACAGTGCTGACATGTTCGATGGACAGACCCTTTTGGAGGAAGAGGAATTGAGTAAAGGACACATCACAAGTGCTAAGACTGCAGATGATCCATCAAAACAAGGTAAATTGTGAAATTTACATTTACATTGTTAATAATAATAATAATCAATATTCCTGATCCTGCTGTTTTGTCCTCATAGCTTCTCCTCAAGAAATAAGCACAGATGCTCCTTCTGTCCAAACTGAAGATTCAAACTTTCACAGCCCCAATGTGTGCAGCGAAGATGTCTCAATGGTGCTGTCCGTTGGGGCCGATTCAGAATCAAAAGATGACTGCCACTTAGATGAAGAAGATATTGAAGTAGATGTTCTAGGGGAGTCTGTAGAACAGTTTCCATTAGGGCTTTTGGCAGCTGGACAGGTTGACACTCTGCCTATTGAGGGTCTTCTGGACCAAGAGGACGAGTTGGATACCACTGAAGAAGAGGAGGTAGATGTCACTGGAGAAGAGACAGATTGAAATTTTATGTTTGTTTATGTTAAGCATACATCTTTCACATTTTTATGTCAATAGCAGATGTTTGGAAGTTCTCAAAACCTAAAGTTTAACATATCCAATGGTGAGAATTCTCCTTTTTGTCAGTTTGATGTTACTAAAGTGAATTGGCATCTTTATTTTTGACTGTCTCATACATGTATAAAGTTACATATAAAATTATGTAAATTAAAATAAATGTCTATATTATATAAGTTCATATCACACTTTTTGACATGTGCTTAATTTTTGTATATGTTACCATAATTATTTGGTATAATTATTTTGGTCTGGCTTTATTTGTTACTTATCCTCTGTTATCTGACATTTTTTTATTAGAAATAAGAATGTAAAGTATAACAGAATAAAATATAACAATATACATTTCTCATGGTAAAGGAACTTCAAAATATCAGGTAATTTGAGAAATTGTGATAAGTAAATATTTACATTTTTAGTTGTGCTGCTGCTTAGCTATAAAATATTTTATCAGTTAGAATTTGTTTGTTGTGAGTGTGATTTCTATTAAATTATTTTTTAACATCTGTGTAATAACAACTGGAAGTCATAGGAATTGGAAAAAAGATGCGAGAGCTCTGGAAATATCTTCACTTTTTACCAATTCCAATGACTTCCAGTTGTAGCAAGAAAAAGAATAAAATAGTTAAAATAAAGCAACAAAAAAAAAAGTAATATTTTTCATTACACACAAAAATTCTACAAGCAGAGCATAAATTCATTAACAACAGCAATGAAGGAGCAACGAAGCAAATGTAGCAGTGGGTTTGAATGGAAAACTTTATTGTCAGCGGAAGTGCCAATTACAACGCTGGTTATCCACGTGGGTACTTCCTCCGGTCCGGTCAAGCAGACACACTGAAGGTTAAGCAAGCTGTCTGGGGTCTTTGTTGAACGGGACCCACGCGCTGTCCTGTGGGTTTTGAGCGAGGGTGAACCGAAAGGTTATCTGCAGAGATGGACCCCATGAAAGCGCAGCAGCTCGCCGCGGAGCTGGAGGTCGAAATGATGGCTGACATGTATAACCGGTATAAAGCTCTGATAGTTTGAATGTGTAACGGCATGCTTTCTGACAGTTTACTGACGTTTTCGATATCTGACACCCGGGAAAAAATATGGACTTCTGTTGTAGACTACGTAAAGTTAACTATTGAATAGTATTTTTGTAACAAAAAACAATTAGCCTAATGGCTATAGGCATGCTAGACGTTGATTATAAGATCTTATTTAGACACCAGGCCTTGTTTAAGAACGCATACTTGAATCGTTTAAAGCACGATCAAATTAAATACTTGATGCGATAACCCACATGTAACCTGCAGTACGTGTTATTCAGTAGTGTACTGCCGTCGTCAAAGTTCTTGTCGTTTTTGTTGTCACAGTTTTACATCCAGGTATTAACCAGGTTCACAGTCTTGCTAAGTTAAAGTTACAATACAGCAGTATGTACTCTAAGTTCACATACAATTTACAAATAATTATATTTACCCTAGTAGGCTACAGTATGCGAATAACTCGTAATCGTTTATTCTGACAATTATTATTGATATGCACACATAAACTGCTCTGCCCAAAAACGTCCCTGTTTGGATTTAAATAGGCAAATGCTTTAGAGACAATGATTGAATTATTATTGGAGTGATAATATTTCTAGAGTGTGTAGCTTTTTATTTCATAAACAACCATGTAGGACAACACATCATGGCCATATTCCAGGATGACAATGTCAAGATTCATCAGGCTCAAATTGTGAAAGAACAGTTGGGACTGAGCTTGAAAAATAATTTTCACTCATGAATTGGCACCTCTGAGTCCAGACCTTAAATTCATTGAAAGTCTTTGGGATGTGCTGGAGGAGACTTTACAGAGTGCTTTACAAACTCTTGCATTGTCAATACAGGATCTTGACCAAAAATGCACCTCTTGATGGAAATAACATCACAACATTTTTTTCCATCAAGAGGTGCATCAATTTTTGGTCAAGATCTAGGGTGTCAAACTCAGCTCCTGGAGAGAGGAGCCTTTTTTAATGTATACCAATGGAGGAGAGGCTTCACTACGCTGAATAAACAGCTTTTGTGAGGAAATAGCTTATCATTTAATGAATCGACAGCATGTTTGCTAATCTTCAACATGTTTTACACTAAACAATACATTTGCTGGGAACTGTATGTAGATTTTACCTTGGGGGAAAAAAGTTAATTTTTTAAGAGAAGGCAGAGTAGATATGTCGCAGTAGGGTTGGACTCCTTTACGGCATTACCACCAGCAAATGTGTAGTAGTATTTAATAATAGGCCTTGTTTAATATTGAGTGACATTGTATATTGTTTAAAGAAAATAAAAAATATTTATGTTTTCTTTCATTTGCTTTCAGGTTTTACCAATTATAATTAGACTTAGATGACGATGACTTAAAATCACTATGTTGCTGTCGTATTAATGAAAAGAGAAACATTGTTTTATAAATATTGCATTATATTGTAGTTTAATGGAAAAAAAATTGAATTAGACTTTAATTGTAAGGATTTAATGTTTACAGTGTATGTCTAATAATAATGCTTTTTAATGAATTAAAGGTATACAAAATATACAATGTAGAATCAATGTGGGTTTTTAAAAGAGAAAAACAAACATCTCCCATTTTCAGATTCCTTTAAACAGTCAGACTCCTACGGAGGCAGTAAAGGGACATGGTGATGGGGGGAAAAAAAATATTTGAATGCGTTTGCGTTCTCTACCAAAAGTATTGCGTTCCCCAAGAAACTTTGCATTCATTCGCAAAGAACTCTGCACAGTTTGTTCGGGGAAACTGTCTTCCCATCAACGTGTCCCTTTAGGGTTTCCGTAGCCCTCATGTGACCCACTACAAAAACATACAAATATACATGCAATAAGGGATGCAATTGGTTCGTCTAATGTAGTTTATATACAGTGGATAATCCAGATTTTTTTTAATCGAAAGTATCCCAATCTTACTAAAGTTTTAAACCACACAAACTGATGATTTGATCCAGATCAAAACCAGGATTGGGTTTTGTGATCTAATCCAATTAAAAAAATCAGATAACTTTTGAACATCTGGGCCATGGTCTGTCATCTCATCTCTCCTGTCTTTTTTCCTCATGCAGAATGACCAGTGCGTGTCACAAGAAGTGTGTTCCGCCTCATTACAAGGAAGCAGAACTTTCAAAGGGGGAAGCTGTGTGTCTGGACCGCTGTGTTGCCAAGTACTTGGACTTGCATGAGAGACTTGGCCGTAAACTCACTGAGCTTTCCGTTCAGGATGAAGAGGTGATGAGGAAGGCTGCTGCGGGCACTGGATAAGACCTTTCATGGACTCCAAGGTTGGGGCTGAAGGCCTTGGATGGGGTTTGTGGGCGCTTTGGACATCCATTACGGGGAAATCAGGCAGCGTGGACATCAATATAAATGTAACATGAACAATATTGAGACAAATATTGATTCGGAAGGAGGTGGGATACAGCTTGCCCCAGGAGTTGTTAGTTTGTTAGCATGAACATTATTAACATCACAGGAATAAAACCTTATGTGGTTGGGGAGATTTTTTTGAGTGTTGTGAAATTGTGTCCTTGTGAAATCGTAGGTGACTTTTTTTATGTTGACACTGGTCATTGTAATTTCTTACATTCTCGGGTCATTTTACAAAATGTACCTTTATTGCATAACAAAATTAAAATGTTTACCAATCTGTTTATCTTCTGACCTTTTATTTATTTAAATTAGCAAAAGAAAAATATACGTGTGTGTCTGTGTGTGTGTATATATATATATAACACACAGTGCTGGTCAGAATTATTTGCCCCCTTGGTAAATAATGATTAAAGATGGCTGTAAAAAATAAATCTGAATGGTTAATCCTTTTGATTTTTTTTTTTTTTTTTTTTAAATGAGCAAAAATCTAACCTTTCATTGAATTGAAAGTGGGGGGAAAATCACATTATGAAATAAATGTTTTTCTCCAAAACTTGTTGGGAACAATTATTTGTCCCCTTTTATTAAATACTTTTTGCAACCTCCTTTTTCTAAGATAACAGCTCTGAGTTTTCTTCTATAATGCCTGATGAGTTTGGAGAACACCTGACGAGATCAGAGACCATTCCTTCATACAGAATCTCTCCAGATCCTTCAGATTCATTTTAGCATCATTATTCCAGTCTTCAGTGTCTCATGATCCTCCAGAAATCAGTCTAATATGCAGATTTGCTGCTCAAAAAAGAACAGCATTTATCTGAAATAGAAAGCTTTTGTAACATTATACAGTGCTGTTCAAAAGTTTGGGGTTAGTAAGGTTTTTTTTTTTTTAAGAAATTTATACTCTTATTCTGCAAGGATGCATTAGTTGGTCCAAAGTGACAGTAAAGCATTTATAATGTACTTACAAAATATTAGATTTCAAATAAATTCTGTTCTTTGAACTGTCTATTCATCAAATCCTGGAACTAAAACTGTAAACAACTGTTTAAAAAAAAAATTATATATATATATATATATTCTTTTTTCACCATGCTGTTAATTTCCTACAAGGTATTGGCTTAGAATGATAAAAATGGTTCCACGCTTTCCAATTACACTGATTGCTGTCTATTTAAGTGGTGGTTTGAATGTTGGCTTTAATGTAGCAAACATCAAAAACAAGAAGGACGAGAAAGCCCAACTGGACAGAGGAACAGTGTTTACTGTAAGCCCAGTTAGTGGATAGACACAAGGCCATCCTTAAAGAAAAATTCGGGCCGGGTGTCACAGCACGGGGCAAGAAGCAGACGTGGGAGCTTATAGCGCACATTATTAACAGTTCATTCCCCCTGCTTGTGCGCACCAGGGAACCCTGCTATATTCATAAATGCAGCTTTTTGAGCCTGCAAGGTGGGAATGTCCAGTCGAAACTAAATGAACTGCGACACAATACGAGGTTCTGAAAGTGCTATAATGTTTGTATGATCACTATGCTTACAGAAGGTTGTGACACAACTAAATCATCACTGCAGCTGCTGCATTGTTGCATTTTCCCAGTTGCCAAATATCTTAATGTAGTAATTCATTTCTTGCACTATGGCCTTTTCTGCGCTGTGTCAGAGATGTTAGCGTGTCTCTAATAAGATCTGTCACAAACATGATCCCTGCACTATCTAATCTACAGCATTTATTAACTCACTGTAATCCATTGTCTGCAAAACATTTCTTCTCCCTCTTTGTCTTTCTGCCATTTCAATGGGGTCCATATGGGAGTGAAAGTACAAAATATGCCAGCTAGGATAGCTTCTGCCATCTTTCAGAAACTCTTAAGCCTCTTAAAAGTCCTCGTCCGTACTCCTAACAATTTTGACCTTAAGACCTCTTTTAAATGTTAAGATGCTTTCTGAATTACTTTTTTCTTTACTATGATTTTTTATTTAATTTTAAGAGTTAACGCCCACATTTCTAAGAATTTAGATCTTAGAATTTAGATCTTAGATCCGTATCCCTAAAGATTCTGAGAATCCTCTCAGAGAGCTCCTAACTTAACCTAAAAATTCCTTGCCAGGAGTTTTAGCTTAGAAGTGATTCCAGATCATTTTCAGTGAACTCTGAGCAAGGAATGGGTGGAAAATCCTATCTTAGTGAGGAGGTGTGGTTGACCCCGTTGCTAGGTATGAGTCATCATTTCAAAACCCGTGATTGGTTGATCCTACAAGTTTGATGAAAATGAACTTTTGGTGATAATGAGCAAAGGATGTACCCTCAAACCAATAAACATAATTATACACCCTAATCTTATGCAGACTGTAATTGTAAATAATATTTCACATTCAAGAAAATATCTGGAAAATGAATAGTAAGCTGTAGGGGTTATAGCCTTAGAATCTAAAATATGTGAAAACTTAAGCTCATTACACCCTGTTCAAATAATGATTTGTGTCTTATTTGGTCTTATTAATATCCTAGCTGGCATATTTTGTACTTTCACTCCCATATGGACCCCATTGAAAACAAGATGGCCTATCTCAACGGGCTGTCCTTAATGAAGTAGAAATTGCAACGTTACAACTCAATGTGGTCTTAACGAGGGTAACACGGCTCAGCTTGTATCAATGTCTGTGATTGCTGGCTGGTCTATTTATGAAGGCTTGTTAACAAATATCCTACAAACACAGAAAATGGAGAAAAAAAGGAATCCTAACCCATTTTGTGCAGCTGCTTAGCGGAACTCCTAAGCCACTAAAAGTCCTCTTCCCTGCTCTTAGCAGATCTCGCCTTAGGAGCCCTTTTAAGCGCTAGGAATCTTGAGGCATAGCTTTTATATCAACTGGGATTTTCGTGTCACTTTTAGGGGAAATTCTAAGAAAACGTCATGACGCTGAGAATTGTCTTAGAATTTGGCCGCTAGGAGCCACTTTTTGCACAAAAATTCTTTCGGGATACGGGCCCAGGTCTTCAGCAGGACTTAAATATAAGTAAATAAAACCTCAGAAGAATAAAAAGAAGTCTCGTTAGATTCAAGGTGTCATGCCTAGTCGACTGATATCCATTTTTTCCATATCGTCCATTTTAGGTGTCCGCCATTTTTATTTTTTTTAACCAAAATGCTGTGTTTTATGAATACATGAACGTATCTGTCACGATACACACACGGGTAACAGAGAGATCCAATAGCCATCTCTTTATTAGGGTAATCCGTACTCACAATCCAGTTCAGGCAAAGGTTCAAAATCCACAAGGGCAATCCAAAACATGGAACACAAACGCGAAATAGGGAAACGCAAGGCACAGAAGTGTGAGGACATTAAACAAGGACTCCGTAACAGACACTAACCAAGACAGGGAATATATACACATCTCTAACAAGACTAACACAGAACAGCTGGGAACAATGATACGGGGAACAGCTGAGTGCAATGAACTGATGAGTGACAGTGACAGACAGAATGCTGGGAATTGAAGTCAAATGTGAAGGACACCGTGAGAACGAGGACCTCTAGTGATAGACAAGGGAACACAACCAGACACTGTGACAGTATCGTTACGAAACTCGTTATGGGTCATCAATACAATGCCCTGAAGGAGCCTGAGACGTTTCAAACCAGCGCCACCTAGTGGTAAAGTTAATTTTTAAAATACTTATAACTCTGGGTGTGGTTGACTTATTTTCACGAGTCATCTCATTAGGTTCCTGATTCCTTGCCGAGTCCAACGATACTAAACATGCAAGGTTTTGCCTTACGGATTGTAGTGTTCTGATTTAGCACTTAAAAAAACATTTGCCAATATCTTCGAAACCATAGACCGAACAAGACGAAACCACCGTAGGAAGTTCGGAAACATAGTGTTGGCTGTACTCAAATGTCAAAATATTAATAGTAAGTGGCAAGAAAATGTAAACAAAGTCAGGTGTGGGTCATTTTTTATGTGTTTATACATATTCTATAACTCCAAAACGAAATGAGATATGTTCACCACATTTGACACACATGTATGGGCTCACTCTGAGGACACAAAAAATAGTGGGATTGTGCCTGTTTGCGCTATAATAGAACAAAACACGAATTTGCCATTGACTTCAATACAATAAAAAAAGATATACTTTATGAACGCATTAGCGTATCATTACGAAACTCGGTATGGGTCATCGGTACTTTACCATGCCCTGAAAGTACTCAAAATGTTCCGGGGCAGCGCCACACTTTTGGTCAAAAGTTATAATGAAATTTCCAAAAATGCTAATAAATTATTAATTAGCCTATTGCAATGAAACTGGTCTTAATAGATCTCTTGGGTCACACAGGGAACATAGATACCAAGTTTGCCATGTTTGGCCGAACTTCCCCTCCGCAATCTTGATTTTCATTCAATACCTACTTTTTCAAACTCCTCCTAGACTGTTTGTCCGATTTCCATCAAAATCAAATCGTATTATCTCCTGACCGTGCCGACTTAAAGTTTTGGATTTCGTGTTGATAGACGAAACCGTTTTTGTATACCGCAGCAGCAAAGTTGAGGCATGATGCCAAAATGACTATTCAGGCTTTATCTCGGCAATGCCTTGACATATTGACCCCAAACTTCAAAAACCAATTAAAAAGGGTGTAGGCCTACTTTCTTTTTCACATGACTGTAGTTGGCAAAAATGTGTTAAAATAAGTATTTCCGAATTCACAGTAGCCTACTCATAAAAGAGACAAAACGTACCCAGATGACCAACTACTTCTGGTGAGATTGTTTTTTTAAGCTATGGTCCTACTTCCAAGGGAACTTATTTCAAGCTTTCTCATTGTACATTAAAAATGAGACATAAAAATGCATATGTAAATGAGTTTGGTATGCTGATAGAAATGTTAGCTTTTCCTTTTAATTTCCTTTTACAAATATTGTGCAAGAGAATACAGGCAGGCTGTCTTCCAATTTGCTTTTGTTATACTATATCGAAGCACTATCCCTTTAAGAAAATGGGGAACTAGGGAGACGACTTTCATTTCCTTCTCTGTTTTCTTAATAAAACCCGAACGCAGCTGTTTGAAAGGGGAAAGTTTTATTAGAGGCTCGATATAAGTTTCTTAACGTTGAGTTTGATCATTTAAAAGACTTTGCAGAGTTTATCGTTGTAGCGAAGTTCATCGTTACCAGTTTGGTGAGTTATATTTGCTCTTAGTTAATGTTTGCTTCGCCCTACGGCATCGTCAAGCTTCATCAACATTACCTAAATGTTTTAAAATGTAGCGATGTTGACATCGAATGCAGTGGATTTGTACACTTGTTTTATATTTTCCGACCTTGTTTTTTTATTAACTCTAAGAATAAATGCATGCATTAGCCTACTTATATAACATTACACCCATACAATCGCAACATTTTCACATTTTTCTCTCTCTTCTTTGCTTCATTTACATTTGTTTTGATTTGTTGTATTTTTGAAATCGTCATTATCAGTGATATCTACCTGTCCTGCATCTCTCTTGAGGTTAGAGAGCAGTGCGGCCGCCAGATGGCAGCAATGATCACTGAAGATAACGTGTACAGCGAGGCTGAAGTCAAGGACGCGCTCCCTGCTGGTGGAGATGATCGCGTGCAGCTGCCCGGTCCTGAAGGAAACATACAGGGACAGGTAGCTTGAGCTCTGTTAAAGACACTGCCTTTACACGGCATGTAGCATGATATTTCTTCTGGTACTTTTTGCTGTAATGACGACAAGACGGCTTGAAACTTTTTGTTTGCAGAAAACAATCAACAGATTAGATTAACCTCTGGTGATTTTAATGATTCCAGAAGTTTCTAGAGCTGTGTTCTTCAATCAAAGCAACAGTTGTTTAGAGGGTAATAGAATATGAAATATGATGTTATTTTACACGTCTTTTAATTGAATTAGTTTATTTTAATATCATTTTAAGTCTTCTTGCAGCCTCCTTGTTTTTTTCTTTTCTTTAAATAGGCCTCAAATAGGAATGAAATATACTGATATATACCGAAAGTTATAAAGTCTAAGATACTAAATATTATTCTTATATATTTATTACAGTGTTTTTCTTTACAAATGATTGAATCAAACAGAATTAAAACATTTACACTACTGGTCAAAAGTTTGGAATATTTTTCTTTTCAAATGCAGTAAAATAGTGATACTGTGAAATATTATTACAATTTAAAATACATTTTCTAATCTATCTTAACAGGGTACCCGCGGGTCTTAAAAGCCTGGAAAAAGTCTTGAATTTGATCATCTCAAATTAAGGCCTTAAAAGCCTTGAATTTAGTATACAAAGTCTTGGATTTCGTTACAAAGGTCTTATTTAGTTTTTACCAAAAGTAAAGTAACTGCAGTTTGACTAAAAATTGACAAAAAATGCAAAGACTTTTCGTCAACTACAACTATAAAAAACAGGATGACTCAAATGTGATTAAGACCAATAAGCATTTTCGTCTGAAGACTAAGACTAAATCAAAAATGGCTGCCAAAATTAACACTGGCCTACACACACGTGCGCGCTACAATGCTGTTGCGTATGTATTAAATATGACTGATATATAATTCAATATATATTTAATTCAAGTAACCTTCTTGTACATAATTATTTTCTAGGGTTTTAAAATGTATACAGATTTGACATTTTCCCCTCATACTTCTGTCGGAATGGGTACGAAGTTGGCATTGAATTTCATTTGAAATGGTATTAAAAAGGTCTTAAAAAGCCTTGAATTTAAGTTGGAGGATCCTGGGGGTACCCTGTTTAATCTATTTAAAAATGTAATTTATTCCTGTGACGGCAAAGCTGAATTTTCAGCATCATTACTCCAGACTTCAGTGTCACACGTTACTTCATAAATCATTCTAATATGCAGATTTGCTGCCCAAGAAACATTTCTTATTATTATTATCAATGTTGAAAACAGTTGTGCTGATAAATATTTTTGTGTAAACCATCATATATTTCAGGATTCTTTTATGAATAAAAAATTGGAATAATTGGATAATAATTATATTATTAATAATGAAATAAATAATTGAAAATTGTATATATATATAAACATATATATACAATTTAATGCATCCTTAAGTTTTAATTTCTTAAAAAAAAATCTTACTCAGCCCAAACATTTGAACAGTACTATATACAGGTGAAACTCGAAAAATTAGAATATCGTGCAAAAGTTATAATTTCGATGATTATGGCTTACAGCTTTGAAAACCCCAAATTAAAAATCTCCAAATTATAATCGTGTATATGTATATAGTTATATATACTTAATATATTAGTTTCATTCATTTGAACATTAATTTGAATTACTGAAATACACAAACTTTTGCACTATATTCTAATTTTTCGAATTTCACCTGTATTATCAAAAACAACTTGAGTAAAAAATGTAATAAATAAATGATGATAGATACTGCAGAATCTCCAATATTCCATCGTCACTTTACATCAAAACTTTGCTTTGTTTGACTTTTACAAAACCCTGACACTTTTGTTTTTTCCAAGTCTAAATGAAAAGAAGAATTTTCACTGTGGTCTCTGACTTTTGGCCCTTGCCTCTACTAACAGGTGGATGAGTTTCTCGGCCAACATCCTGACTACGATGAGGAGGAGGAGGAGCGCAAGTACTACAGACGAAAGAGGCTGGGTGTAGTGAAGAACGTGGTGGGGGCCAGTTGCGGGGGAATGATCATCTACAGTGTTTACATGGGTCAGCCATTGCGTATTACACACCACAGGCACACAGTATGATTCAGTCGATGACCTCATTCTCTTCAAAGTCTGCGTGCGCGGTTTTATAAAAAGATTCTACTGTAAATACGACATTGAGTAGGACTCTACGTCTCAGTGGGATTTTATTATGCACTGTCTGCTTCCATGCAGTTCCAATGAATATGACATGCTTTGTGGATGGCATACTTGAGTGACTATTCACTCATCTGGTCTTTTTTAGCAAGTTTATTGGCATAAACACACTCAAAGATGTCTCATTTGGTCTGAGACTGTGAAATTGAGGAACAGCTGACAAATCTCCTGTCACATGCCATAAGTAAAAGAAGGATTTGGGAGTGTTGTGCTTGTTTTTTCACAAATTGTTTCTCTGTAGGTCTGTTACAGATGCAGTTAATTCTGCACTACGATGAGACGTACCGAGAGGTCAAGTATGGCACCTTAGGGCTGGAGGATATCGACAACAAAATGCTGATGGGCATCAATGTTACGCCCATCGTCGGCTTGCTCTACACACCGGTGCTCATTAGGTAGAATGCTGACTGTCGTTAGTGTATTTCCTTGCATTTCTATTTTGTTCATAATGCTCATGCAATCTATATGATTCCGCTTTTCTCATTTAGTTTGGTTCTTTGGATGTTTTCTACTGTCCACTTAATGCTTAGGCAGTTTTGGCACCAAAGGTCTTCTCACACCCATGGTGTAAACTAAAAATGACTTTCGATAATTGCAGTCCAGTACGGCCACTTTTAATTGTGTTTATTTCTCAATTTCTTCCTCAGATTTCTGGGGACTAAATGGATGATGTTCCTAGCTTCAGGCATCTATGCTCTTTTTGTTTCAACCAATTACTGGGAGCGATACTACACTCTTGTACCATCAGCTGTGGCCATTGGTGTTGTCATTGTTCCGCTGTGGGCATCCTTGGGAAACTACATTACCAGGTGAGGGTGTTTAAAATCGGTGCGTCAAAGAATCAAATCAAATTAATTAATTAATCAAAGAATCCTGAAAGAAAATTTGATATTAAACAGAACAATTTCAACATTGATAATAATATTAAGAAATGTTTGGTAAGCTCCAAATCAGCATATTAGACTGATTTCTGAAGGATCATGTGACACTGAAGTAATGATGCTGAAAATTCAGGTTTTCCATCACAGAAATAAATTCGATTTTCAAATATATTAAAATATAGAAAACAGTTGTATTAAATTGTAATAATATTTAGCAATATTACCATTTTTATTGTATTTTTGATCTAACAAATTTGGTGAGCAGAAGAGACTCTTTCAAAAACATTAAACAATCTTACCAACCCCAACATTTTGAACGGTACTGTAT
The DNA here is from genome assembly GCA_030578275.1 of Meda fulgida. Taxonomy (NCBI): domain Eukaryota; kingdom Metazoa; phylum Chordata; class Actinopteri; order Cypriniformes; family Leuciscidae; genus Meda; species Meda fulgida. Next base: position 32,280,857 of record CM060616.1, on the reverse strand, counting down.
GTCAATCATTTTAAGCATGTTTTAGGCATTTACTGTACTTTATTTTACTACTTAATATTGAACTAATTGATTAGCTGATTTCCAACATCAACTCAACCAATGAAATCCTTGAGTTGGTAGACTGGAAGCATTTAGGAAACCTGATTGGTCATTATTTTTCTGATTATTCAGCTTGCAGTTCTCAGCTCCTCACATTGTCTAAGCAAAAGCTCACTACTCAGTTGTACATCTATTTATATCTAACTTCCCACCTGTGTGCTTATCAGAATGGCCCAGCAGTACTATGAGTATGTGAACTATAAGGACGAACATGTCCAGGAGCAGAAAAAGCCCCCCAAAGGAGCCTTCCATCCTTACATCATCATTTTCCAGTCCGTCTTCTACATTGTTTTCCATGTGAGTTAAAATAAGCAGTTTCAAGGCACTCTTAAAATGTGTGAAAGGCTGTAAGCAGTAATAGTTAGCTTGTGATTAGTTGTGTTCTCCCCTTTGCCATCATGGCTAAAGTGTGTGTGTGTATGTGTGTATGTGTCAGATGCTGGCTGCATATGTGGGTTTGTGCATTAACATGCAGTTATTTATAGAGTTCACTCTCTTCTTCTCTCCCTGCAGCTGAGTTTCGTGTTTGCCGAGTTCCCCATGGTGCTGTTCCTCAATAACTATCTGAATGATTACAATCACACTCTCTTCAAAGTCACACAGTGTGGTAAAATCCTCTCTCTCTCAATGGTGCCCTCTTTTTAGCTTTACACGCTGACATTTTATGTGCTCAGTATGACATTTGCGTAGTATTAGTTCTCTTGTCCTTTTGTGGAGTTTTGACATGCTTTATTCATGTAGAATATAGAATTAGAGCAGCCAAAAAAAGAACTTTATAAAGCACTCTGGATTTTCTAAACTTTGAGACTTTTTAAAAGGTGTTCTTTTGTTGGATAATTCTGGAAGTTATAACTATTAAAAAAAAAAAAACGATGAAACTACCACACCAAGCATAAGGTATAGATAGATAGATAGATAGATAGATAGATAGATAGATAGATAGATAGATAGATAGATAGATAGATAGATAGATAGATATTTATAAGGGAGCAACAAAACTTAAAAACAAGATCAACTTTGACACTGTGGGAAAACAATATCTCACCTCAACAGCTGTTGTTTGAACACCAGCTCTACAAGACTTGAAAATGAGTAACTCCGAAACAGAAAAAGATCAATCTCCATGTGTTGTGGACCCAAAAAGAATGGACACATAAGCCATTCTTATAAATTTATGAATTACATAACAGATGATCATACCAAATGGTATTTATTTATACACTGCCATTCAAAAGTTTGTCAGTGCGATTATGTAAGGGTTTTTACAGAAGCCTTTTATGCTCACAGAGGCTGCATTTATTTGATCAAAAAACAATAATATTGTGAAATATTTTTACAATTTTAAAGATCTTTTTTTTTTTTTTTTATTTGAATCAGTTTTAAAATGTAATTTATTCCTGTGATGGCAAAGCTGAACTTCCATCATTATTACTATTATTACATTATTATTATTATTTACACAATATTCAGTGTTACATGATCCTTCAGAAATCATTTTATTATGCTGATATGGTGCTTCTTAATATTTTTGTGGCAAAAATTTCAGCATTGTTCATCAATTAAATTAATATTTTATGTTAAATATGGCCTAAAAGTGTCCAAATACTATAAATAAAGTGAGTGAACGGCCCATTATTGGCATTCCTGAAATTCCCTTCAGTCAAGTCCAAGTAACACCAAAGAAAACAATTTAAAAATCTTATCAAAACCATCTTGAATTTGTGTTAGTTTCATGTGTTGATAATGAGAACATATCTCGCTATATAAAATCGAATGTGTCAAGAATATTTACAGTCAGTTGGATCTGATGGGAAAAAATCTGTCATTTGGCAATTAAAACCTTCACACTTCTGACTTGCTGCAAACCAGGGCGTCAGCACATCTGCTCTTCAATGGTCTGCTGTGTCTGGCTCTTCCTGGCTCTCAGCAGAGATGACTATAAGGCTTTTTTTAAACCAGTATTTGAAATAGCAAAATAGCCAATCGCTGCTAAATGTGGAAAGTCACCCACTTACCATATTGTATAGTGAAAAACCTGAAAGAAGCAGCCTGAAGTCTATTAAACTTTATGCATCAGACCAAACTTTAGTTTACAACATTTGCAGTCTTGTTAGATACATTATTTTCTCTTTTCTCATATTTCTCTCTCTCTCTCTCTCTCTCTCTCTCTCTCAGGAGCTAGCGGGAAAGGCGTGATAGAGAATTTCAATAAGACAGTTTTGCGCAGTTTGCCTCGCTCTCTGCTGCTCATCGAGGTGGAGAGTGTGCTCATGGGAGCAGCCTTCCTTGCCATGCTTATTGTAAGACTATCGTTTTCATTAGTATCACTATTATGACGTGCTAATTCTCTGCATCATATTAAATACCCCCCAAAATTTGGACTAAATCAGTGAGTAAAACACATACAGTTTAAAGACCTTGATAGTCCTCTCACATAACATTTCAAATTGAGCCAAAGTTTTTTTTTTTTTTTTGTAAATATAGATAAAAAAAGGAATGTCTTCCCTTAGGAATGAAAATCATTTTATTTAGCCTCAAGTTATTCAAAATCCATAAGATTTTCTGGTTACACTTAACTTTATTACTATAGAAAATCAGTAACTGTAAATAATGCATAATTACAAGCAACTAACACAATATCAAATCATAACCCTAATGTACATATTGTTAATTAATATTACTCAGTACTTATTTGTTTAATTACACTGTAACAAGGACACCTTAAAAAAGTGTGACTGATTTTCTTTTCTTTATGAAAAATTTCCATGTAGTGAAAGTGAACAATGACAATCAAGCTCCAAATTGACAAATAAAAAAGCATTATCATAGAAGTGGTACATATGACGCATGAACTATATTCCAAATCTCTGTGGGGTGAACAAACTGAAATTTGATCATTGTTCAATAAAAGGTACACTATGTACTTTTTTTAAATGAGCAAAATGTAAATAATGATTCATTACACCATCACCCTGATTCACTATTGTAGTGCTATTATAAGTATTTACATTTTAGACCAAGCGGGATGTTTTTCATGCAAAATTTTGTGTAGTCTCGTCACATCCGTAAATAGAGAAAAGTTGCTTCGGCTTCATAGGTTAGTTGTCACAACAAGCGAGAAAGGTTGACACGGAGCAGCTACACCGCCAACCTCAGGGGAATCACCCAAAAAAATAAAAAACCACAGAACAGAGCAGAGTCTGCTGGCAAAAAGAGGACGTGACAGAGCTCGTGATAGAACCAGAATCAACATTAGTTTGGTTTTTCGGAGATGGCGACTTAGGGATTTGAAATGTTGTAAAAACGACGTGGAAATGACGCTTTTATTACTCAACAGGCGAGGAATGTATTTTACTGGACACATACGGTATGTGTTCCCATATGTAGCTCTTTAACAGAGTTCATTGAAAAGCATAATCTATTGTGAAGGGTAATTTCATTATGGCTGTTGTAGCACTGTTCTGGAATTTATTTTCAAATAAGTACGGTGTCTATTAATGGGTATAGCTACGGTAAGTCAGCTTGTCAGCTTGTGATCCTTTCCATATAAACTGGATATATTTTAGTATAGAATGTTTTATGAGCAGTAGGATCGCCATATTCATCCGCACAGTCACACAGAGCCGAAGCACAGCCACAACAATGTTCTTCCGCAAAATACATGGCGTTTTGCTTTTTATCCGCTAGAGGGCCCAAAGTTACATAGTGTACCTTTTTAAAAGCTATAGCTTTCAAATCAACTACACTACACTAGCAGCACTAGATGCATCAAATCAGGTTTGACATCAATTATGTTTGGTTTTGAATTTATAACTTTGGACATAATTGAAATTAAGTCTGTTTTATTTTAGTGTCATCAGGATATTATTGTATTTTTTTATTAATATATTAAATTAGTTTTTATTTGTATGCTTTTCATTTTAAAGTAATTTTGTTTTGTGTTTTTGTCACTTTTATTTTTTTTATTTTTAATTTCTATATAGTTTTAAGAATTTTAATTAGGAATCTTGCCTTGGGAACTAGCTGAAATAAAATGTAAAAAATGTATTTTATTTCAGTTGAAGTTTATTTTATTTTAAGCAACAACTTTTTTTTTTTTTAGTTTAGGTTAACTATAATAACCCTGAATTAAGTTAACTAAAAATCTTGCCCTCGTTTGATATCGGCAAAATATATTTTGGTATGTTCCTCACACACAGTTATCATATGGTTTCAGAAGACTTCCACGAGTGTTCCACATTAAAGATTTTTCATTTTTGAGTGAACCCTTTTAACAGTGCTTCCAATGTTCCCCAAATAGTTCCTGGTGTTGTGTGGAGCAGCATATCGGCCCACAGAGGAAATTGACCTTCGGAGTATTGGCTGGGGGAACATCTTCCAGCTGCCCTTCAAGCACTTACGTGACTACCGTATCCGTCTGCTCTGTCCGTTCTTCATTTACTCTGGGTTTGAAGTGCTGTTCGCCGTGCAGGGACTCATACTGGTGAGAGAAAATAGACTGTGTATCTGTACGTTAATCAAATATACAGTTAAAGTCTGAATACCAAAGGTCACACAGTGTCAGCTCTCAGCACTGAATTTTTTTTTTTTTTTTGTGTGTGTTGCCATTCTACAATATTAAAGGGTTATTTCACACGAAAATAAAAATTCTGTCAATATTTACATCACACTCATGTTGTTCCAAACCCATAAGACTTTCGTTAATCTTCAAAACACAAATCAAGATAATTTTATTAAGAACCCTGGGAGGTTTCTGTCCCTCCATTGAAAGTCCAGATAAAATATTCAAAAAGGTCATATAGGCATCATAAAATCGCATCACAATCACTCATAACCTAAAACAGATATTCTCTTTTTTTTGTATCCCTCTCTTTCTCAGTCATATGGAGTGTGTTCGGTCGGGATGGAGAAGCTGTGGTTGTTGGTTATGGTGTATGGTTTGTCATCCTCAATCTGTTCGGGCATGGCCCTGATGCTGCTGCGCTTTCCCAGGCCGGTTATTCTTCTGTCGGGAGCTTTCGTGCAGTTTGTGCTAATCATAACCCTCATGTGCTGGTCGCCCCAACCCAGAACACCTAGCTATCTTCCGTATCTGTTGGTGCTCGTTGCCCTCTGGGGTCTGGGCACTGCTTTCAACAAGACTGGACTGAGCAGTGAGATCAAATGGCATTTATACGTTCAAAACATATTGCAATCACATCAATGATATGACATTTAACATAACATTGTTGTGTGTAGTTTTGCTGGGGATGCTGTATGAAGACAAGGAGCGACTAGACTTTGTTTACACCATCTACCACTGGTGGCAGGCCATTGCCATCTTCATCATCTACCTTTGGTCTGCATTGCCTATGCGAGTAAGGCCTTTATTTCTTTAGGTTTTGATTGCATACTTTGCATTTACTGTTACAGGATGCCAGTCAAACAAAACTAATAGGGTGCCAAAATTACTAGAATTACAGAATCACTTGATAAAGGTGGCTGTTCAGAAGTGCTTTAGTTGTATTTCAGTGTATTTAGTATAAATTAGTTCTATATAAATATCACTCTGTGACGAAAAAATAAAGAATACTATTATAAGTTGATCACTTACCCTTAATTACACATTGTCACATGAGAACGAGCCAGTATATACATAGTATGCATTACAGTTCCCTGTTCATTTCAAATGAGATTGATGAAAGTAACGGTTAAGTGATGAAGTCAGCTGTAAACTCAGTAATGACTTGATTCTGAATGATTCACTGAGTTAGATTCAAGTTCGAAGCCATTCCGTGAAACTTTTTGACTGAAGGCGCAGTCACATATCTACTGCTGTTTGACATTGTTTTAGTCATTTCAATAGGAATCCACATGATCGGGAATTTCATGTGATGGGAAAGATCTTGCAGATATGCACATCGGGTTCAGTCAGTCATATGAATTCACAACACTGAACAACAGAAAGCTGCTTTGTTTGAAAGTGATTTCTGTGTTAGTTGTGCTTCATACATCTCTACACCATTGACAATACAGAATAGATTTTTAGTTAGTGAATCGGACATTAGGCTGTTATTGCATACACATGGCTGGCATACACTCCAATAAGATGATATTTGATGAAACCGCATTAAACTATTGTCATACTTATTTGTTGCATTTTGGTGGTCATTTTAGTTTAAATTAGCGATATTTTAGCAAAATTTCATGGGCAAAAAAAAAGTGTATTAGAGATGTATGAAGCACAGCTCAAACAGAAGCTACTTTCAAACCAACATTCGCATGACCAACTTGAACATGAGCGAAATCTGCGTGGGGAACTTCGCCTTCACACGTAACTCCCGATCGCACAGATTCCTACTGAAATGACTGGATTTTGACCACAAAATTCATATTACTGCACCTTAAAATGTGGAGATTTTTGTTTACATATTAACACAGAATTAAAATCAATGTTTAAGCTGCTCTTTTTCTCCGGTCCCTTTCCAAGGCCAAGCTCGGACTACTGTTGTTTGCACTCATAGTGGCATCTTTATGCTACGTGCAGATGGAGCGTCGCCTGGCGAAGAAAATCCCGTTTAGGTTGCCACGGATTCCGCGCCCACGACACAAGGTAATTCAGCTATTGAAGTCGGCACGAATCGGGAGTTATGATAGTATTGTCTTTCCGATTATGACATAATAAAAAAAATATGCTTGGCGGGACTTGATTTCATCCTTGGTTTTTTATTGGGTTCATATGAAGTTGGGTGTTGCTAACTAAATTGAGTCAGATCCGAGTGCAAGTTTACAGTCAGATGGGGAGGATATTAGTCACACACAAAATGAAGAGAACAGATGCTGTTTCGAGGGGAAGGGGAAGTTAAAGTTTTTGATTAAAGATTACAGGTGCACATGAATCTAAAAAAATAAATAGTGATGTGCATGGATAAATCATTTATAATAAACACTGCAACATTCTGTAAATAAGAATTGCCCATTTTGATTTCATGGTGACCTTGGGAGTCTGTGGGAGATTTATAGAGTTTATTAAAAGGAAAAAAATATTGTACACATTATTGTTAGAAGTTGAATTAATTTGTTCTGTAAACTCTATCCTCGATTTGTAAACCAAAAAAAAAGCACTTTAATGTTGTATTTTTGTAGAAGCACAAATGTTGTGTCTAAAAAAAGTGTCTAAACTGTCCTTTTAGTCCTGTCCTTGACTACTGTTACAGGTGGATAAACTTCTGCTTTTATCATAATACTTCCATATCGCTCTCATTGCTAATGTCTTGTATTACTATCCCGTTCCTCAAAGGTCAAAGGTTACCGATACATTGAGGAAGAAAATTCTGATGAATCAGACACGGACCTGAGTGATGCTGACGATGATGAGAAAGAAGAGGATGAGAGAATGTTGGTTGAGGAGGACAACAGCACAGACAGAGATTCTCAGGGTTCACCGGGACCAGAGAGGAGCGGGGTTAGGGACCGCAGGAGGAGACAAGACAACGCTGCCTACGAGCAGGCCGGAGAGAGAGAGGACTATGTCCAACACACGAGGGACTAGAAAAGGAGAGGTGAAAGATGAGAGGAAGTTGTAAAATACTGAATAGCCAGATTGAAAGAGAAGCAATGGTATTGGAAACGTTAACTGACTTTCTTTTCAAAAGTGTGAGCCACCGATGAAAAAATTAAGGTCAGAAAGTAGTCTACAGTAAAAAATTAAAAAGTAGAAGTGATACAAGCATTCCATTGAAATGGGAAGTGAAAAGAGGAAACTGCTGATACCTTGTAAGGTTAGGTGGTTTGTTGCCATAGAAATGGATATTCTCCATTTTGAACTTGGTCAAGGTGATGTGCTCGAGTTGTGTATTTCATTCTAATTCCTTTTTATGTGTGTGCAGTCATTCTGCATCCACTTCATGGCTGTTTTCTAACTAAAGAACCAAATAGCTCTCTGTTAAAAAGTGTTACATTTAATTTTCATATATGATGATATAAAACCAATTTTAAATATTGTAATAAAGATGACAGAGATATTCTATAAGATTTAAAATGCTGCTTTTAGAATTTTTTTAAGCAAGCTATGATGTGCTAATAATATGAATATGATTCAAAATGATGTAATTAAATTTAGTGTACAGTATTTGAGTATGTTTCTCGTTCATTTGCATTGGATGTAGGTGCTTTTGAAGTTATATTCCTAGGGGCTGTTCACAGAAAGCATGTTTTTGCATTTCATTGCTCTGTTTTTCCTTTGTTTTTTATGTAAACATGGGCTCTATGGACTTTTGACCTTTGCTTCCACGTCTCGCTCTGAAAGCAAAAATATGTAAAACCGTTTAAAAACACATTAAACAGTCAGTAAGAACAATTAAAGGGATAGTTCACACAAAAATATAGATATTATATATGGAATAATTATATTATTTTTATGGAATATTATAAAATAATTTAAAATATTGAAACACAAGCATTGCAGGTGTTTCAAGTCAGTTGTTACGATATTGTTAGCATGCATTGTATCTATTTTATAAGAAGAATTTATTTATTGTACTGTATTGTAATTTATCGAAATGTATTTTTTTATTTATTGTACTGAGGACAGTTACAATAATTGACAGTGGGTTAGTGGCCACTTACATGCCATCAGTTTACACGGAAACAGACAAAAAGACCAAATATGCAGGTTTGAGGTGAGTATGCATTTATTAGTCAACCGTCCTCCTCCAAACGGTCTAACACACACTCCCATCTGTCCCCAAATGGCACTCAAACGTCACGCAGCATGACATGTTTGCATATAAAGATATACATCTTGCCTTGATTTACTGATCTCCCGGTGTCCTCCACTGTGCTTCTTTGCACTTACCAATATGAGTTCATAAAAGAGCATTGATGTGTGTCTGTATATGCAACATTTTTTTGTGTAGTACTAGAGCACCGCAAGTGTGGGGTTACTACGTGCAACCAGTGAAGGTTTTACAATTTTCCACACTGCACCTCATAAAGTGACTGCTGCTAGAATGATTGACGCGACTCCTCTGCTTCCTCACAGTGCACTCTTTCCATATCCATCCATTTTTCCCATCAGGCATTAATGTTGGATTCTACGGATGGACTGGATCTGAGGGGTCTGGCAGTGGGAGCCCCAGTCCTTCCAGTGCTGGTAGTATCCGCTGTGCTTGTCACACTCCATAACGTACTGCTGTCCTCGATAGCCAGGGTACTCATAACACACAAAGCTGCAAGGAAACAGAGGATGTGAGACAGATGGAGAGGTCAAAAAAAGAAATGAAGCAAGTAAATGAGATGCAGCGACTGCATGAAATATGACAAGCTGTTTGGAGAGGGAATGTAAAAAAAAAAGTGTTTAAATAGAAGAAGAGCATCTTGAATCAAATTCAGCTGGATTCTAAAGTGCATTAGAATTTTAATATTTATTCCACGAAGTCCACTTCCACGTTCTTCAATTCATCCTGCATCGGGTCAGAGGTCACTCTTCCGCCGGAACTAGACTTGTATACGGCCCTTACCAAAAGCCATTGATTACAGTTTATAAATATTGATATTTTTCTGATTGATATTTTTCTGACAAAAACACATCGCTTCGCTTAAGAAGGTCTTTATTAACCCCCTGGAGCAGTATGGATTACTTTTATGATGGATGGGTGGATGGATGCGTTTTTTGGCTTCAAAATCTCAGTTACTATTCACTCCCATTATAAAGCTTGGAAGAGCCAGGATATTTAAATACAATGAATATGCAACAGTGCATATATTTATCAAAACTCTCTCTAAGTTCAATTTTTCTAGCAGACTTTAACAGGATTTTGGACATTGAATGGCTTTTCAATGTCCAAAATGAGGTAAATGTAGCTTTACGTGACATTGTTTACAAGCTGTTTTATTGACGTCTCTCCGCGGTTGAAGCGCTGATTGAGCGATTACATTAGACAAAATACAGATTAAGTTGGACGTATCTTTCAACATTCCTTCTGATGTTCATTCATGTTTATTTCATGCTGTAACTAATAGTAAAACCGAAGAGATGATCGGTTCACGTGCAGCTTCACTTGAACTGAAGGCACTATGATCTGTTGCACCATATGAAAGAGCGCCAAAAAGGTATTTATTGTTTGAATTATGTAATAAAATTGACAGAACCTGAAAGCTGAGATGTTTCATATCAGAACAAAGCACAAAGCTTATTGTGATTTTTTAGATGGGAGGCGCGCTACAAAGTTTGGTTCATTCATCAACTGAAAGCAGCTTAGACTGAGGGGGCTTCCACACTAGCACTTTTGGTGCGCACCCGGGTTCGAATGACGTCAGAGTTCGGTTTGTTTGGATGATGTGAACGCTGTCTTCCGAACTCGGGTGCGCACCCGCGAACCGTACTCAGGTCCGCTTAAACAGGTGGTCTGGGGTACGGTTCATGTGAACTCCAGTACGGTTCACTACTGATATGAACGCAATCGAACCAAACCGTGGAAGTGAACCGCTATTGATGACGTATAATGCGTGCGTGCGTGTGTGTGTGTGCGTGTGTATACACTTACCTTGACGAAAAGCGGGATTGACGCACACGCACTGGAAGCAGAGAGATGATTTCTGCTTGCCTTCGCAAAACTTGTCTTCGCCGGACAGCCCGCTGTCTTTTGAACGATTTCAGTATTTTTGCGGCAGACGAACTCGGGTTCGGAACAGGCAATCGAACCAAGTGTGAAAGCCCCCTTAAATGATCAGTTTCTGTGATGATGTGCACTGAAAGGTTGACATAACATCATTACATAACAGATGAGGCGGTCACAGGCAATGTATTGCTGTGATGCGTGATCTCTGTGATCTCTTATCTGATGGTATGTTGCACTGGACTGTTTTGTGAAAGCAAAATGATTAACACTTCACAAGTACAAGGACTGGATTCTATGGAATGAGCTAATGACGCTGGTCTCATCTGTGTTGTGTGTACGTGTATTGTCAGCGCAGCTGTTGAGCATGAGAAATGTTCAGGAGAACAGTAGTTTGGCACTAATGGTGTTTTGTTGAGCGTTACTCACGCGCCACACTGCACATGCATGGAGCCCACTTGCTTGTCGCACCAGCCCATGGCCTGCAGAGACGGGTAATCGTCACACAGCTCTACATTGCGGCCCAGGAAGTTGTCCTTCTCATAGATGACCATGCAACTGTTCTGGTCGATCTACAAATGGAGACAGATTGGAAGGAAATGGGGGGAAAAGCTTTAAAGAGATGGTTTTGATGAGAGACACCCGTTTGTTTGAATGAAGTCGAGCACTTCAAAACCATCTAAAACAGGGGTGTCCAACCAAGCTCAGTCCTGGAGGGCCACTGTCCTGCAGAGTTTATATACGGTTTCTAACGTGTTCTGATTTTGATTTGCAGTTGCTAAGGTTTTTTGCCTGTTGCTACGTGGTTGCTTATCCAAGAAAGTCCAAATAGTCCCTAGAAATGGCTCAGCTCTGTCTTTCATTGTGAGCCTATGAGATTTTCTCTTTTCTTTGTATTGTCAGTCAGGCAAAACTCAGTCAAATTGCTTAGAAAAGTTTGAGAATAAAAGTTGAAGGCATCAGTATGCGCTCACACACTCACAGAGCTGCAGATGGGGCGCAGGGACATCATCCTTTCCACATGGTAACCCAGACTGCCGCTGTAGGCATCCCACTGGGGATATTCTCCTTTTTCCAGGACAAACTGCTGACCCTGGAAGTCGTGGTGCTCGTATCCCACCCAGCTGCACAGAATTAAAGAGAATTAAAACATTTACACTACTGGTCAAAAGTTTGGAATAATTAAGATATTTTTTAATGTGGCCTCTTCTGCTAACCAAGGCTGCTTTTATTTGATTAAAAACACAGTAAAAACTGTAATACAGTAAAATATTATTACTATTTAAAAGAAGTATTTAGTATTTTAATATATTTTAAAATGTAATTTATTTCTGTGATGGCAAAGCTGAATTTTCAGCATCATTTCTCCAGTCTTCAGTGTCACATGATCCTTCAGAAATCATTGTAATATGCTGATTTGCTTCTCAAGAAACATTAATTATTATTGTCAATGTTGAAAACAGTTTTTGAAAGTTAATTTTTTTTTATAGAAACAATGATACAATTACATATATACAAATAAACAACCATTCCAAACTTTTGAATGGTAGTGTATAAAGCCCTTACAATTGGTTTGGAGGAATATATGATGTTTTGTTTTCATTAAAAAATTAATTTCGGTGTAGTAAGGTATTTAGCTTGTATAATAAGCTAGTCTTTTTTGCTTTGTTAACTAGCCTTTAACTTGTATTAAGTTAAGTAAATTCTTCTCCTAAAGGAAGCATGACAAAGACAAGCCTGAAACTACACAAGTAATCTTGAGTTAGGGCAGCTCAGTCAATCTCACATTTTATTATTTCCCAAATCATCAGCACAGTTTACAAATCATCTCAGGATGAAACACTTAAAAGCTTTGAAACACATCTAATAGTGCAATTTCCTACTAACTGCAGTCTAAGATTTTGCAATCATTAACACAGAGTGGGCGACTCACGCGCCGCTCTTCACATAGATAGAGCGGATGTTGTCAAACCCACGCTCCTGGATGTTTCGGCACTCTGAGGTGAGTTTCTGACACTTGCCTCGGAAATGCTCCTGCTCGAACACGGTCACCTGAAAAACACACATGCACATGCCACAGTTCCATTATTTAATTCGGAAAAACTCTCTCTCCTTCACACACAAGCACAAGCCTCCACTCCTTTCATTATGTCCACTATCCTTTGAACAATACAGAATTCTGCACATCTTGGACAAGAAGAAGCAGCAGCAGCAGCAACCATTCACAAAGCATTCATGCAGTCTCAAAATCAATACCTAAGCAGAAGCCGCCTTAGTTGAATCAATGATGGTTTGGCGCCTTGTTTCTCACTCTCAGTCAAAGAATCAATAGTTTGTTACTCATTCTTTCATTGTGCTTCTTACATTAGAGAAAGTGTGGAAAGGTTTTTACCTGAAAGCAAGGAGACTCAAAGTCTATCCCAGATATTGATGGGATTGTTTGGATCTTATTTACTTTGTTCATCTTCTTTCCAGCACAAGAGGGAAGGCTGAAAACATCTTCAAAAGTATTTTACTATGAACAAACTTTGGGACATGCACAGTTGTTACATACTGACATAATGTATGAATGACATGCATTTGGGTATATTAGACCATTCATATAAGGACTGCTAATGGATCCTTATTGATTCAAAGTATTTATAATTTTTATAATATTTATGTATAATTTTACATTGATACATTTCTATTACACAGCTCTCCAGAATACTAGATTCTGATAAGGATTTAATCTCTCTTGTATAACTTGGCTTAACGTGAAAATTTGGCAATATATTGCTATATGCTCTTTTCTTTATTTCTTTATATGCTATAAAGAAAGGGGAAGGTAATCATTAAGAAGATTAACCAGTGTGAGAAACACAAATTTGAGTTCTGTGAGAGAGAAGACATGTTACATTATAGCACAATATTTCAGTGAACTTGTCCATAGAAAACATTACTTGGATTGCAGAGTAATTAAAGTCTGTTACTTAAATAATATATTGCATTTATTTCTATTATCTATGTTCCAGCATTCTTTGCTTGGGTGATTGTTTTCTGCATTGTGCAGTGATCGTTTTTTCTTAGCGAAACTTATAGGCCTATTATGTGTATAGGCATATGTATAAAGAACTTCAAATGACAGCTCAATATAGGCTATATAATTTTATGCAATATCCGAAACACAACATTCAAGCTGACCAAGTTTGATTGGGCACTTAAATAGTTTTAATAACTATTAGTTTAATAGCTAATTTTTCCTCTTAATTTGCATAAAACACAGATTAAATCAATTAATCTAGCTTTATCTTACCTGAATCTACACCTGTCCTACTTTACAGTGATGCTCGTCAGTCCCGTTTGGCGATGAGTTTTATGATTATTTGACGCTTCTATTTTATAGCGACCATCATAGCTGGGTGCACGTCGCGACTCTGAAACTGATGGAAGGACCAGTAAGGGAGGGAGGGAATGGGAGTCTGTCTGTGTGTGTGTGTGTGTGTGTGTGTGTGTGTGTGTGTGTGTGTGTGTGTGTGTGTGTGTGTGTGTGTGTGTGTGTGTGTGTGTGTGTGTGTGTGTGTGTGTGTGTGTGTGTGTGTGTGTGTGGGTGTGTTTATGAGATCATTCTCTTTATTGTGAGTCCAGAGTAGTGGAGCATTTCGCCCCGTCAGCGCATTGGATTTGATGAAGCCGTGAGTGAGTGAGTGAGCGCGCGCGCGCCCGTGGTGTGTGTGAATGCAGACACATTGAACCGCACAATGGAGCTCAAGCGGCTGTATTCCTATCGGTCAGCACTGTGCATCGTATGGTACACACAATGAGCGGCCTATAGGTGGAGAATACAGGGATTTGACCAACTGCATTGGGTGGATGTCCTCTCTTTCAAACCTCCCAGAAACATATCTGTTTGGCTTCTGTCTTAAGGCCACGACAGCTTAATCTTCAGAAAGCTCAGTTTTGACAAATTCATAATTTAACAGATGCAACTATATTTGGAAATAATCATACCCAAAATACTGATTTATGCAGGTTAAGTTTTTTTTTTTAAGTTTTGGAATCGTGTTTCTTTTCTTTTTCTATATTCTGTAAGACATCATAGAATCCTTATTCAATTTGTTTAGTAATAATACTAAGTAATTTAGTAGTAATTTCACTTAAGAAATTTATAATTAAGTTTAGCCTACTAATCTAAATTCGTCAGAATGTCTTTATCAAGACTGTAGGATGGTGGCGGTAACAAGTGTCACATTATGCCTGCTCATGACTGTCCACACCTTATATGACCCACAGAAGTGTTAAGGTGATATGTGGTTCAGAAATATTAGCTTACTATTTACTGAATATATGCAGTTTTAAAAAACATAGCAAGTGAAACAGCAGGCATTATGGACTTCACACAGTGTTGCATAATTCAGCAGAATTATGAAAAGAAAGGAAAGGCAGATATTGACATGTTGTTGCTGTGTATATAAGTAGGCCTATGTATTCCACATAGGATTTTTGTAACATGCTTTTAAGCTGCAATTATTAGGGTAGCAGTATCACTCAGCCACGAAACTTCCATTTTAATTGGTGCAGTTTTGCAGGCATATTACTCACAAAAAAAAAAATGCACAGTTGCCAGAGCTTTAACACAACATATGGACTGTATAAGCAGGTTAATGTACTAGAGTCAAAAACTTTAAAAGGCATCAGAAATATATGAAGATATGAAAAATAGATTCAGTAAATTCAGTGCATGTTTGGAAATTCACCAAGTCTTCAATTTGGTGCCTGAAGGTTTGGCTCTGGTGTTCATTGACAAATGCAATTTTGTTCAGTCAGTTTTAACACAACATACTATAAGTGTACTGTGGCTAAAGGCTAATGCAGTTTGCAAATGAGACAAAACCATAATGAACTTCTGGCACCAATTGAATTAGTCTTATATGAAAAATATCATCACATTATCCAATGTAAAAGAGTGGAATATATGCCAATCTAAGCCTTCAATTTGGTATGTGAGAGTTTGGCTATGGTGTTCATCACCATCAAATGGAATTTTTCATTTTGTTTACTTTCATCAGGTTTTATGTACGTCATTTCAAACTCTGGAATTTGTCCCGTGAAGGTGTCCAGCAGCTTAATTTTGTAGTTACCTTGTAAAGGTTCAGAACTGAACACACCGACACAAGACGTATTTTTTTTTATAACTGTGGAAGCTCACCTTGAGTTTGAGAAAGAAGTATACTCCTCTCAGCCTCTCTCTGTATGTCTCTGTCTCTCTCTCTCTCTCTGTTTGATGATGGGGTGATTCTTTTCTGTGTGTGGGTTGGTGAGCTCAGCGAGTTTGTTTCTGTGGGCCTAATCCCCCCATGCTAGGCGCCAGCCTATAAAAGGGAGACATGTTTGCTTTCAATACACACACTGATTGAGACAGACAGCGGCTACTGACTAACACACAGGTAAGAGACGGGGGTCTGTGAGCAAAAACAAACTTAGAGAAAGGCATTCCCACATTTCATTTGGTTGAAGTCTATAGCAAAGAAACTCCAGCTTGTGTAAGAATATCTTAAACAGCTTTGACACATTAGTCACTGGTAGAAAGCAATTCAAATGTAATCCTTTTTTGAGCATAGCACTTTAAACATTGTTAGGGTGAACTGTAACCTTTTAGTCATAACAGAAACATGTATATAGAAAAGAAAAAAAGCTGTGTCTATGTTGTGAATATGAAGAGAGTGAGAGAGAGATAAGATGAAATTGAATTAAAAAATAGTTTATAAAAAATGAGGCAGTACCAAGTGATGAGTGTTATATATTTATTAAACACTGAATGCGCATTTTAAATTACAGTTAATTACTTACTGGGGCGGCTGTTGGTTTAATTAAACAGGTTAATGTATAAAGCCTTGTGAAAATCTGGGGCCATGCTAATTTAATATTTTACGCAAATATTTTGTAGAAAAGGCAAGAATTATATCAGTCAATATTTCATCAGTATTTCATCAGATACCTTAGAAGTCCTATTCCATGTTGCAGTTTTAATATTCGGCTTGAATGACATTATGATAAAACATTTTGTCATATATTTCTAAATGAGTAATCTCAGGCAAATTTCTTTACGTGCGAGCATTGCACATCTATAACACATTTGTGAAAGTGTTTCAAAGTGAGTAGGTGAAGAATTGATCCAGGGGCTATAAGTGTTCTCGAATGGGATTCGTTAATTGCTTTGAGCAATATTTAGCACTTGACATCACTATATGTCCAACAATAGATATTTCCAGCAAGGAGGCTGCAAATTATTCACATTTCTCCACTCGTACATATGCTCTCTTATCGTAGTCATCATGTCCACTGGTGGAGAGATGTCCAAGCCCGCCTCCCAGCCTGATGGGAAGGCTGCTCACACTCAAAAGAGAACCGAGATGGGTGTGGGAAACTACAAGGTATGTACCGGTACCATATTTACAGATGCATAAAATGTGAAGACTGAGGAAATTTCAACGTGAATGATGGCAAACAGCTGAGCAAAATTCAGTTTCCATAGAAATAGATGTGGGTGTTGTATGTATGCAGTATTTTAAGATAAGCTAAACTAAAACTATCAACTTTAATCTTATAGTTGCATAACAAGCAAAAATGACCTGGTTGTCTCCTCTTTTTCTTCTCGTTCAGATGTATGTGTTTGATCAAGAGAATTTCCAGGGCCGCATGATCGAGATCTCCAACGAGTGCATGAACGTTTGTGAAATGGGCATGGATAGAGTGCGTTCCCTCCGCGTGGAGTGTGGCCCGTGAGTCTTTCTGTGATGCATATGAGTGACTTACCGATTGTTGTGTATTACAAAACATCCTCCATTCTCTCTGTTCCTCTTTCTCTTCTTTAGTTGGGTGGGTTGGGAACAGATGAACTTCTGCGGAGAGATGTACATCTTGGAAAAGGGTGAGTACCCCCGTTGGGACTGCTGGAGCAACTGCCACAGGAATGACTACCTGCTATCCTTCAGACCTGTCAAAATGGTATTCATCCCTTATATTCATTATACATGTGTATGAATGTTTTCATTTAGTTGATTTTTACAAAATCGTCAAAACATTATTCAGTTTGCTCATTTGGGCAATGCAAGTTTGAATCCCATTCCTATTCTGTCCCTGTCCATTAGTGGCAAAAAGGCTAAAGGTAAACTGAAAAAGAAAAAATGATTTTTAAAATCCATATTCATGGATGTATTCGCTGCCACACTGAGTCACGGTGCTTTTGCAGGCAATGCAAATTTGAATCTCGAATCTGGCTCCCAACATTTCCTAATTCCATCACACTCTTCTCCTATCATTTCCTGTCCTATCACACACACACTGAATCCATAAAAGTGGCAAAAAGGCCAAAAATACTGAAATCCATATTCATTGATGTATTCACTGACACACTGAGCAATGGCACTTGATTTTGCAGGGAACGCTTTGTTTGAGTTTGAATCTGGCTCTCAACATTTCCTAATCTCTTCCCACTCTTCATGTCCTATATATTCATAAAATTTAAACAAAAAAATAAAAAAAATTGAATCCATATTCATTTTTTAATAAATACTATACCTTAAACTCCTTGTTTGTGCTCATCACAGGACCCAGAAAAGCATAAGATCTGTCTGTTTGAAGTTGGTGAGTTCAAGGGCCGTAAAATGGAGATTATCGAAGACGATGTGCCCAGTTTGTACACCTTCGGCTTTACCGACCGCGTTGGCAGCATCATGGTCAGCTGTGGCACGTAAGTGGTCTCGCATCGAAGAAATCTGAGTGCAAGTAGACTGTGATATCTGAACATAAAAAATAAATCTGATAAGAGAAATTTGAAGTCTGTGAAGTCATACACTCACTTCCTAAATCCACTGAGTTTAAAGCAGAAGTTTGTAGTTTTTTTTAAATTTATTTATGTTAAAACACTTTCTCCTAGCCCTTAAAAAGTGTATAAAATGTGGCACTATCAAAACATTTTATGGCGGGACCAACCCAACATCACAGGAAAACGTGTGATTTTAAAAGCCCACCACTAAACATAACTGTCACTGGGGCATAAGCAGATCAAAGGTATTAACCATCAGTTTACCAAAAAAAAATTAACTGCCATGAGATTGTTTTGGCGGGAATATCTGTAATAGCAGGCTTTCCGGAAACCTGTTTGAAAACAGTCATTACTTTGGCCTTGCATTACACAACAGCTTTATAGTTACGCCACCTAGATACACTAACAGTATTAATATTTCTAATATTTCAAACATTAAAATATGAATAAAATCATTTCCAGTGTGATCGTTTTTACAATATATAAGTAATTGATAAGAGACTCTTCTCTATTCTGAATTCTGTTCTTCACTTTTATGTCTGTTTGTGTTTCCTCTCACCCTTTTGTTTCAGTTGGGTGGGTTACCAGTATCCTGGTTACCGTGGTAGCCAGTACCTGCTGGAGAAGGGCGAATACCATCACTTTAATGAGTTTGGCGCTCGTCATCCCCAAATGCAGTCCGTCAGGCGCATCCGTGACATGCAGTGGCACCCAGACGGCTGTTACACTATGGCCACCAAGTGAGGGCCAGGGAGGACGAGAAAGAGAGGGAACAGGGGAGAGAGAAAGAGAGGAGGAGGAGAAGATGAAGGAGGTGGAGGGGGGAGGGCCAGGAAGGAGAGGAGGGGCGCACCACCCGTATGAGTCCTCCTGGGAAGGGAAAGAAGGAGAGAGGGCTTTGCAAGAAAAAAAAGTGACAATAGAAAATGTAGCTGCTGATATCAGATTATCTTTCCTTGAGCCCTCTTTATTCTTTCTCCACTCTTGACCTCTTCTCCCGTCTTCTTCGTTCTTCCCTCTTCCTCCTCTTCCTCATCCTCCATTCATTTTTCCCCAGAGGAAATCAGTCCATCACAACGAGCCTTAACTGATGCTTGACTCGTGTGGGTCAGGGATGATGATTGACATGGGTGGGTTGGGGGTGGGGCGGTGGGTGGCAGGGGGAGGGGTGTTTTGACCTAAAGGCCATGTAAAAGCCTCCACATCCTTTTTGGAACGGTAATAAAAGTGACACCTGTGACTGTTGTTCCCTGATATCTCTGCTGATCGTCTCTGTCCATGCAGGCATTCATCCTTTACCATCAATACATCAGATCACATTTCCACTCTGACTAAAATGACTAACATCAGAACAAATAATATGTCTCAATTCAGAACACATTAACAGAACAGAGCACATTATTATAACACCGATTTAACAATGATTTAGTGTTCCGTTTCTACTATTATTGAAGTTGGCGTGGATCTAAATTCTGAAATTTCGCCAAAATGTTGTTCCTAGCAGTGGGGTAGGATTGCAATTTTGAATAATTTGCACCAAAATGAAAATTGTATCGGATACCAATTACCGATAATTCTTAATATTTGAAAGCTGATAACCGATATATTGGCTGATAAATCTAAATCCAGATTTTTATATAATTTTTGAGAGCCTGATTACAAAAACAAAAGTTCTCACCATTAAAAGCCAAGTCCCACGCACACAATTATAATGTTCGCATAATTTTATGTAGCCTATATGACAGACTTGAGCTGTACATGTTGCACTTAACCATGTTTTCCTTTTTGAAGTGATTTCAATCATATTTCAAGTCGTTCAAAAACATC
This sequence comes from Meda fulgida, assembly GCA_030578275.1. Lineage (NCBI taxonomy): Eukaryota > Metazoa > Chordata > Actinopteri > Cypriniformes > Leuciscidae > Meda > Meda fulgida. Next base: position 32,260,526 of record CM060616.1, on the reverse strand, counting down.
ATTGCAAACAGAGTGCATCTGAAGTGTTTCAGCTGAAGGAAATTATCCAATATTTATCGGCATTAATATATTTTTGGCCAAATTTTCTTATCATAACAATAACATTGAAAATGAACAATTATCGGCCGATACCGATATGGTGGCTGATATATCGTGCATCCCTACTTTTTAAAGTATGTATGCAATCCATTAACTAAACAAACAAAAATGTGTTTGAATAGGCTACTGACAAATCGCATAATGAATATCTTTATACAATGTTGTCACGTGAACAACCAGTAACCAGAAAGCTGCAAGTGTTTGGCTTATTAAAAAGAACAGAATCATAAGAGTCATTAATGGGGAAACAGACCACACTGGTTGTGCTGTAGATTCAAGATGATGCAGCGCTACCAGTATACAGGAAACTCCGACTTCATCCGAAATCGCATCTTTCTTTGAAGTACTTAGATTGCGACTGTTAAAAAAGTACATTCCACATAGTATGTATGTAGTATGAATGCAACCTGGACATGTTGTCATGTGACCTTCAGTGTCAGTTGTGTTGCCATCATCCACAGATCCTCTCCCATGAATTCATGGGATAAAGTGTCCATTGAATGTGCACTTCAAAATCTTATGAAAAATAATAACTTTTCATCTACTGTTTTTATTAGTACTGTGAATTCAGACATACTATTATTGATTTCACATACTCTTATTCACCTTCTGTAAAATAGTGAAGTGCATATTCGAATGTAACCTATATGGCAGGGCTCCTATCTTTCAGATTAAACTTTTTAAAGAGAAAGGTTACAAAGAGAGATACAGCAGAGTTACATTGAGAATATGGTCATAAAAACGTATGACACTTTTATTACAAAAAACATTATACCATAAATGGAATAAAAACATACAAATATAAAAAGAACACTATGATATGACCCTTTAAATGGTTTAAATACAGCAATAGTCCAGGATTACCGTTTTAAAATGAAGATTCTGAGTCAGCTGTCAAGTCAATTAAACTAAGATAATTACACAAGCTGATTATTATCAACATTTTTGGAGCATGTGTGCTGTGCGTGCACTAAAAAAACTGTTTGTTTTGTCTGTCTGTTCTTTGGATTGGAATGAAATTTAATAGCATCTAAAAATCAGACAAAAATAAGATCGATATAGGTTTCTGTCAGCATCATGAACAGAATGATTGTGGGTTTATACAACATCTGACCAATTTCTCCATGCACATGCATAAGTATGTAATTCGAAACCTTCCTGAATGAATTAATAATTTATTTGAAATTGACATCATCTTTCCCACTAGGCCGAAACAAATACACAAACACAATTAAGATTCACCCCAGCTCCACACAAAATCCAGCCCTTTCATTGACGTCAGTCGCCCCAAAGTCTTACTTACGTAAACATCTACACACATACATACACCAGGCACCTAGGGAAATCTAGTAACTCCACATCCTAAGTGTGTGATCAGCCTATCTCTCACACATTTTCCCTCCTCACACTCTGAGAGATAATGAAGAGCAGATAGAGGATGATTCGGGAGAGAGGCTGGAATGATTTAGAAGGAAGCTAGTTATCACACGGCTCAGTGGGATGCTAAGTTAATTGAATCTCACTCTTGTAGTACTACACGGTCACCACAAGAAGGTACTAACAATTAGATCATCAAAGAAGCTTAAGCTTTGTCTGTCCCCTTTTGCTTGTTTCACACATTTTTCTGTCTTTTTCCACGCAAAAATAATTGTAGTAGCTTGCTACTGGCAACAGTGGGGAAATACGTCAAGATGACGTCAACAACACCATGGCTTCACATCTACACATACATGCAGTGCAGATGTGCAATTGTTACCTTAAGAAACAATTTCTACCTGATCTGACTTTTACAAATTCTTCAGGAATTTAAATTCAGTTAAATCAGATTAGCACATTAGTTTTCCAAGCAAAACCCTTTTATGTGCAATGTCCTCTTTGACTAATGGGTTTTCTGTATTCCATTTAAACACACACACACATAGAAAATCTACAGACATGTCCTTTGCCATTTCATCTCTCTCCTTCTGAACCACATGCATACAGAGATCCTGCAAGAGCTGTATGTGTGTTTGTGTGCGCCAAGGCAGGTCTTTCTTGCGTCACGGCTGTGTTGTGAGTTAGCCGGGGGAGAAGCGGTTCTTTTTATGGAACATCCTAAAAAGTCTTTCCGCCGAGAGTGATGTAAGCTATTTGTCTCAATGTTTAACAAACGAGTGGGTGTGAACCTATCAGTGAGATAGAGAGAGTTAGAGACAAAGTGACAGAGAGATAGTGAAGAATAGGCAAAGAGTGAAGACACCTACAAAGTTGCATATTTATCATATTTACACTGTAAAAAAATATATATAAAAAAAAGAGGTAAAAGAGTGTTAGGCTACCTGAAAGATCTGTTTCTACCTGATCTGACTCTTAAAAAGGACTTTTAATGGTGTCTTCCGAATATATTAGTTAAATATTAGTTCATATATTTTTAATAAAAATAGTAAGTTTAGATGTTAAATATTTTAACAGTACTCTTTACCAACTTGTCACCTATCTGATGCATTCAGGTGTAAATTATGAGGATTTTTATCTTTGATCATTATTGAGCACTTTGTTCTCCCTCCGTCCCCTCTCTTTGCCACAGCTTGTCCCCGTTTTGCCAGCCTCCTTCTCTCTTTCTCTCTCTCTGGCTGATGGTGTCAGAGCTGCATGTGGATCTGCGTCATCGGTGAGCAGTGTCTGATTGACTGGGTTAAAAATAAAGAGCAGAGAGGGGTGAGAGTGTGTGTATGTGTGAGTGCATAAGGATGAGAGGCCAGAAACTGCGTTGGGATGCTGGGGCAAGTCTGAGGAATCTGGGGGAAGAGCCATATGTGAATAGAGGGTATTTTTAGCAGGAGAAAATGAGTTAGTGAGTTAGTGTTAGATAAGAGTATAACAGTTCAAACAGGAAGATATATGATATTCATAAATATATGTGAAGTTTTAATCTGTTGCGAATAAAAACTTTGCCAAGAGGATGACTAGATGTAGAATTTTCTTTGTGTTTTTGTTTTTATTACTTTTTAATAAATGTAATAAATTTTAAAAAAAAATTAAGTTGCTGCCTTGAATTAAGTACAATTAACTTAGATGTTTAATTCATTTCACCTTAAATTACATTAAACCGAGTTTAAAAAATGGGTTGAATTATATGATCAATTGATCTTTCTTATTTATATATATTGTTTCACGTATTCAGTTGTGTTTGTTTGTAGTTTCATTTTCATGGACTTTTAGTTTGTATTCATTAGTCACATGTGTTTCTTTGCCTATGTTTCCCCTTGTTCTCACCCTGTTCACTCTCACTTGTCAGTCGTTTTTCGTGTTTGCGTTTGTTTTACGCACACACTGTTACACCTTATGTATATACCTGAGTTCACTTTTATTATTAAAGACATTTCATATTGGAACCTGTGGACTCTCATCTTCATCTTCTTCATGTTTTTTCTCCGCCAACATATTTAATAAGCCAAAGTGTCAAGCTTTGCATGTTGTCAAGCGATGTACAGACCGAGTAACTCTACTCTAGGTTTTCCGAACCTCGGGTTTATGTTGCAATCACAAAATGATTTGTCAACCGAACCCCTTTGACCTAAAACATTTACCCTGTGAGATTTTGAGTTAAAATTTCAATCATATAAAGTTGGCATGAAACAGTATAGTATATGCGAGTGAAGCAGCTTCTTGAACAAGATCAAATGTAGAGTGGGACTTGATTTTGATGGGAGGAGAATCTGATTAAAGATTAAAGATTATGAGAGCACATTCCCCTAATGAAACCCTGTTCTAGAGTAACAATAGAAGTCCCGGTAACACTTTAGTTTACGGTCCAATTCCATAAACTATAGTTGCTTATTAGTATGAATATTACAAGGATATTGGCTGATTATTAGTACTTATAAAGCACATATTAATGCCTTATTCTGCACGACCATATTCTATATCCCTTAACCCTACCCAATACCTATACACTTAACACCTTACTAACTATTAATTATCATTATTAATTAAAGTGTGACTGAAGTACCACCGTTTTTAACTAAAATGTGGGACTTCCAATCCTATAGCCTCCATAGTGGCTACATTCACAGGCCAAATCCGAATATTTGTTTATCTGATTGGAATCTAATCTAAATCATTGACTGTCCACACTGTGCATCCCAACTGTTTAGATTCGATTTGTGTGTCAGGGGGCAGGTGCTCAAGTGAAATTAAGGCACCCCTCTTATAATTATTTATAAAAAATAAAGGTACATATTGTTAATCATCTTATAATTAATTACACTATTTGAAATGAGTATAAACAAAATCCATCTTACCATTGATCAAAATCCATTTAGACTGCAATTACAATTGCCTAAATAATATTATGAGATGAATACACTAAATATAACATTTTGAATAGAGAAATATGAAATGTAGGGGAAATGAAATGATAATGGCATAAACCACATCCTAAACCGTGAGTAAGTGGTGGCAAGTCATAATAAGTGAATCATAGAATCATTCATTCAAACTATTTGTTCATATTGTTCTTTATGCCAACTTCATGAATGGGTAATTGAATCATTGACTTACCCGATTAGTTAAAAAAAAACTGTGTATTATTTAAGAATGAAACATTACTCTGTGTTGCTGAGAGACTCAACTTTTCTTCTTTGTTTGGAACTATTTCTGTTGGCAAAATAGAGCAAAAACAGCCAAAATTTACAGGGTTGTCTAAAAATGGTCAATTCATATAAATCAACTTATTGTTTATTGAACTGTTGTATAAAATGAATATCGTATTTGTAATCATGCTGATATTCAAGAAAATAGTTTGAATGATTATCACTTGCTTGTGTAATATTGCTCAACTATATTATGTTATAAACACATAATACGAGAACTCATAAGTAATTAATAATTCAAACTTTTTGAATTTTGGGGGCATTTTTATTAATTTCGGTGGAATTACGTTGCATGACGCTATTTTATGTCAATGCGAAACTACCTTGCTTGCTGTTAAGCCTAATAGAGGGCTATTGCCTAAGTTAGGCTGGCTGTATTGAGATGTTTTAATAGTTGGTTTATTTCACAGTGGTGACAAACAGTGCAGAAGTTTAGGGTAAACACAATCGAAACCTGGCCAATGAGACTTGGAGACGTGGATGCCTCACTGTGGTGACTGTGACAAAGGATGTCTGAGAGTGAGAGGGACTTGTGAGGTCTAGCAGAATTATTAAGAATAAGTTATCGGGCACATGCTTAATTGAGAATTGATGCCATAGGCCAATTTTAAACAAAAAACTATAAGACACAAAAAAGTCTTAGTCTTAGTAAAAAGGTTAGTCAGAGACCTATCTATCTGTCTATCTGTACACATGCCTGATCGCAATGATGTTGCATTGGTAGCTGTAACGTCTGTTCCAGTAAAGGCATGGCATTGAATCCAGGTGCAGTTTGACATTTATTATTAACAAAACAATCAGAAAGTAAATTCAGGCGGAACATAACAAGAAGCCAGGCAAAGAACAAAATAATCCAAACACAGTAAAATCCAGACACTGCACCAACTCACATGATACATTCACTAAGGTCTAAGGACAACACCAGACAACGAACATGAGAAACACTGGGGTATATACACTCAAGGGGAGATTGGAAAACAAAAACACCTGGGAACAATCAGGAACTAATCAACAAGAAAAACTACAAAGGACTACAAAACATGGCACAGAGGAGGAAATCACAAACAAAAGTCCACACAAGACAAGGGGAACAGAAGACAGGAATCATGACAGGTAGCCATATGCCAAAAAACAACAACAGCAATATGGGGTTGTCTTACAAGAGACAAAAGATGTTGTCTTACAAATGTGTAGCATTCAACTATTTTTTTTTATTTACAAATAATTGTGAATGTGTCCATTCTGAAGTTTGACAGCCACATCCCTTCATCTAAGTTGGGTACCAAACAAGTACACCAGTCACTGCTACTCACCCTGATCCACACAATCTAAGACCCTTTCTTGTCCATCAGGACATGCATTCTGGAATGACGTCTAACGCATTCACGTCTATGTGGCATGTGAAATTCCAATTGGATAGGCACAAAAATCGGCTTTGAAAGGACACTCTGAAAAAGTGTATTGAGCGTTAAGATTCCTCCAATCATTTTTTTGTGTTTGGTCTGTCTCCTCCTTAGGTCTCTGATATCACTCATGACTCGACCAATCAAATGAATGGGCTGAGACTGATTGTTGTATAAAAAACAGGAAATGACAGAGCTATGATCACATTGTCACATTCACAGAGAGACACATAAACACGATGTAGTGGTTCAAGCTGAGTGACACACAAGCAGAATTCCAAAATGCTGTTCTCACACACATACAGGGTCGTACAGTTCTAGCTGTGTCTGTACACAAAGAATTCACACACTTTGCCCACACACAGATCACACAGAGAAGGCAGTGAGCAAACTAACACTTGCATCCCTCTCTTTGAGTCTGACAAAGAGTCAGTGTAGAAAAGAAGGTGAGGAAGAAAAGATGGAGTGAGAGAGGGAAAACAGCACAGTAGAGGAGGACAGTGAAGATGTCACCAGAAGACGAAAGGCAAAACAAAAAAGAAGTGAGAAAGAATGAGGCAGGAAGAGAATCACAAAAGGGATGTGTCAGAAAGAGCTAGAGAGAAGAAATGTGCCTGAAAGAAAAGCAGAAAGAGGGAATCGCAGAGAGAGCCTGCTTTTGGAGACCTTACTGTGCATTGAGGGTTTTATTTGGGAGAAAATGAAGGCAGACACTCAGCAGTGACTGTGGATCATCAATGGCAGAGGAAACAGATGAGTGAGAAAATAACAGAGAAATGGACTGAAGGATGTGGGTCAGTGTTATGCAACAACTGCAAAAAGAACTAAGGAAGGGAAGAGTTTGATACGCATAGATGTAGGTGTAGATATATGTACAACTACAGATAGGTGCCTATAGACAACATTTTAGATGTCTCCCTAATCAAACACACCTAATTCAACACATTAGACTCCAAGACCTCAAATATGTGTGTTAGATAAGGAAGGCATCAAAAATTTGCCGTGTTCGGGCTACTCCATTGGTAACAACTGATATAAAGATATAGATATTGTGAAAGCCTATGGATAAAGAGAGATGCCTATAAATGTACAGAGAGTTATAGATATACATTTATAGGGAAGTGGTTCCCATATGTCACAGGGTGACATATATCCAAGTGAAAAGGCTTCTTGAACAAGAAAAACTGTAGGTCGGGACTTGATTATGCCCTTTAAGAAATAACTGAATCGTTGTTGTTTGCCATTGGTGCGATCTCATGTGAGTGACAGATGTTGTTGCCACTTGATGTCCAGCATTACATTTTGGTCCTGAATTAAAACGGACTGAGAACCAGTTGCCTACAATTGATTTAGATGTAGGTGTAGAAATAGATGGGCACAGAAAGGTGCCTACAGATAAGAACTCTAGGTTCCAAAAGGTTTTTTTTTTTGCAGCGATGCCATAGAATAACCCTTTCTGGTTCCCAAAGAACCTTTCAGTGAACATTTCTTAAAAGGACTTTTTCTCTTTTTTTTAGCCTTTAACCCTATTTTATAGCCTTTTATTCACACCGAATCGCATGGAGGTCTTTTCATGCTTGTATTCTCAGCATGGTGTACGACGGTGACAAAAACCACAGTACGCTATTTGTGGGCTTTTCAAATGAATTCAAAGTCTCAGGCACCAGGCATTGGGACACAAAGCGTCTGAAAGCACAACTAGGCTGCTTTATGTGGGTTTTTTATTTTTGTTTTTTGCTTGGTTGATGTCATCACATACACTAAAAGAAAGGAGTCTAATGTTGATTTTAGTATTGTGACACATTCAGTGTATTATGTTATGTGCACAGTCAGCTAAGCTTACAGCATTTAATCTTGTACCTTTACTGTTTGTTTTACACTGGCCGCCAAAACACATAAAAAACGTTTAAAAAGAAGTGCATTAGGTAACAAAATATCAAAACAAGTGGCATTTGCAAAAAAATTACAATCATTTTTGTTCCCAAGAGGATATCAGAATAGCCATTAAGTTAAGTTTATTTTTATATACTATTAAGTTTTTTTTTTTAATTTATGTTAAAAAAAAGCAACCTGTTTGCAAGAACTTAACTGGGAATTTATTTTTAGCAATATTATGTTAAATTACCAACCTACTAAAGTACTTAAATATGTTTTGTCCCTTTATAATGCCCTTGACAACCACCACCACCAAAAAAAAACAAAAAACAGGCGGGATTAAGAAAGCCAAAAAATTAGGAATCACTTACTTTTACAGTCCTGTTTCGCATGAACAATGATGTATGACTAACCCTGATCCTACCCCTAAACCTTAAAATATCCCATTTAGTTACCTTACACTACTCAGCACTTTTGTGGGTAAATACACTGCAAGATACTGTACATTGAAAGTGTACTAACTGTAAAATAAATTTCAACCCAAAGTTCTCTTATTATTGAATCAAAGTTCATGACAACTTTCTACAATCTGAAGTAAGAGCCATCGAAGGTTCACACAGAGTCAAGCACACAAAAACAAAACATCAACATGGTAACACACATGACACTAAAATAATGCAATACACATCAATTTACCAACATAAGATGTAACATAAATCCTTATTTTTACATAACTGATAAGAAAAAAACAAAGAAGAAACAGTCAAAAACCATCAAATGTGAGCTGTCACAGAGAATTCAGAAAATGTCAATTATTTTCACTGTAAATTATAAGATGACTTGCTCTTTATCACTTTAAAAACTGTATTTAACAGTATTTTAACAGAAATTCACCATTAACCAATTAACAAGTTTTTACGGTCTCATTTTAACAGTCATTTTATAACTCAGATGTAGTTCTTCATAATTACTATGTACATGCTCCATTACGTGTGGAGAAATCGTAACTGAACCTAAAAAAATTTTATGATTTCTTTTGTTTAAAAAAAGTGTCTATCTTTCCTTATGTGCATGGCAACATCCATACATTTCTAAGTGTCACTTAAGTGTCCAAATACTTAACACTATTTAGTTTGATGGATTTCTGTATTGTAACAGAAATTTATGAAATCAGTAAATCTTGGCCAGTGCAGAGTGCATGACAACTGTTTTAAAAAGAGCGTGAACAAATATGAGAAACACCGAGAGGAAGTGGTTCTGTAAGTAGGCAGGGGAGAAAGAAAGACAACGATTAACTAAATACAATGCTTCTGTCAAGACAGACAGGAAAAGTCTGACAGCTTGTCGTTCTCTTTTTGTCTGAAGCGTGACTTGACGTCTTTAACTAATTATAATCTTGTGTTGTCATAGCAGGCATGATGTAAAAGGCTGAAAAAACTTTCCAGATGCAAATGGGTGTTTCTTTAACTATGGGCACTTTTAAATCTTGTTTCAATGTGATCTTCCTAAAAATATTAATTATTGCATGTACTGTAGAATCATTATAGCATTTATTGTGTGAAATTGATTTTTTATCGTTACACAAATTATGCCTGTCCTTCAGTTCTGGTGTGATACCATAACCAAAAAAGTTGCTACTAATAAAGTTTAGAAAAGACCTTGTTTACCAAGGACCCAACAGTGCTGGTAAAGAGCAAGAATATGATGAAATATAAGACTTGAAGAAAATATGGTATGAGAAATATGTGATCTGTGAAGAAGTGGACAACTCAAGGGAAATATCACTTGCGAACAGAATATTTTCACTTTGAGTCATATCATATAAAGCTGTAGCCTTGTTAAATAAAAAAGGTATAAAAAATATATTATTTAATTATACATTTAATGGTGGTTTGAGATGAAAATGCAATTTGTTCATAACAGGCAGATGGTTATGGATTACAAAATATTCACTGTGTGTGTTTTAAAAGTGTTGTAAATGTGTTTCATTTTAGGCCAAAGGTGGCCAAACGCTTGAATTTAAGGTTCAGGTCTTTCTGTGACTCCACTGAACAAGTGTCTTACATTATTTTGGCCCCATGATCAAACTGGGATTGTTGTAAACCCCTATAACTTCTTGTTTCTTATGCAATCATGGCAGCATTTTCATTATATTTTACAGTCTTCAAGATGATCCTTGAGCAAACCTCAATGCTTTAGACAAGAGCAGCATTAATTTTCTGCCGAATCTCTAGTGGACACTTTGTTTTTAATAGCCCAACAAAAGTGTCTAAAATGGATTTCATCTAAGGGCAATCAAAGCACATTTTCAGAAGGCCTATACTCATATAAGCCAATCTAATAAAGACATAATCCACATTTGTGTCTGCCATAGACATTCTTAAACACACATATAACACATTTAGAAGTTATTTACACCTAAACTGCATATGTGCATAAATATTCCTGGAATGAATTGATGGGTGTAGGTGTGATGACAGTTTACATTAGCATGTAAGGCTCTTGATACTACCGCATCAGAATTTTACACACAAAAAACAAATATGTGAATTTATACATGGATTAAAGTTAAATAAAACAAAATAAACAATGGTCAAACATTGATAATAAAGATATAACCACAAAGTATGCGCAGAGGAGGATGAAGATTGAAACGCACTACTGGCACTGGTAATAGAAGCAGCCAGACTTAAAGAGTTCAGGAAGGAAGAAATAATGAGCAAGCGAGGGAAAAAGAGATAAAGAGAAAGAGAGAGAGTAAAGGTACCACAGGGGATTTTAACATTTGATTGTGGTTGTGCATCATTAGATTCTCCTGAAGTCTGATTACAGTGCTATTGGCTTTGTTGTGACTATTCTTGTACCCATTCTGAGGGAGTTACTGTACAATGCAACAGAACAGTAATGGCCTCAGTATATGAAATCATGCCGATAATGTAGTACGTACATACAACATCCCTCACTGCGCCTCCATTTACTTGATAGACAACAGGAACTTTCATATATCTTTAAAAGGCTGAAAATGTTATTTTACTTTGTCCTCATTCCTATTTCCATTTCTAGTGTGCAAAAAATACGTTTTAAACGTTTTTTTTTATAGATAATCACCCCCCCAACCCCTCCCTCTCTAAAGTAGTAGTTAATAGTTAATAGTGAGAATTGGACCCTGATCTAGAGTGCGACCAAAATATTTAAATGAAATATAAAATTAAATTCACTTAAGTTGTCTAGTAATGTAAACGTTTATATTTGATTCCATTAATTCTTAAAAGAGATGTGTTAACGCACAAATGTTTACTCACCCCTCTGTTGTCCAAACCTGTACGACTCTACACTTGCACGATCTTCAGCAGAACACACACACACACAAAAGATTAAGAATCCAAACAACATTCAACCCCATTTATAGTTTCATTGTATGGAGAAAATTAGATAATAATAATTGCAGAATTTTAATTTTCTCCTAATTTGGGGATCAGACTCCTCCAAACCACTCCTTAGCCCCAAATTTGCTTCTATATCATGCAGAAAACCGAATCATGACGCAGCTCTCTAAAGTTATCAGAGCTGATTTTATTCTGCTATCTCTGTGCAACAGGGCAAAGCAAATCTGTCATTGTAATGTGGGCTGCCACTGTAGAGCACTCCCTTAGGGCACTACAAAGCCACTCTTGGAACACTACAGGGGATACAGCTTTCATGCTGGCCCGCACACTAATCAAGCCTTATGCGCAACATCCCTCTAAGTGCAGTCCCATTTCACTCTTGTTTCACTATGAGTCATGTGTCGCTTCTCTCCCATGTTTTTAAAACTCCTCCTTTCCAACCACACTCTGTACTTCCTCCTTATCTTATTCTTCCCCCGCCACTGTCTTTTTGTTGTTGCTTTTTCATTCATTTTCTTAGATGACTGTTCCACGACCCAGATGCTGTCAGTCATGGCATTCACTTGGCTTACTGTTGGCGATAGGGTAATATACATGAGACATGAAAACCTTCACACACACTCACACGTCCAGCTGGTAGGTGTAGGTGGAGCGGGGAAAGCCTGTTCGTCCAGTCATCTTGAGTTTTTTGTGGAGGTGGAGAGGGAGGGAGGAAAAGAGAGAGGTGTCCAGAACATGAGCGAATGGAGGAGGCGCTAAACAACAACATGGACATCCTCGGGTCTACCGTCTTTCAGTTTGTCTGTCTGTTTATTACCAGGCTCTCTGATTCTGGTTGGTCAGTCATGGTATTCTGAATTACCTCTGATAATGACTAATGTCTAAGGCAGTACTGTATACCTGACCACTTACCCTGAAACCCTGTTATCTACATAGTCTAGATGTGCTCATGTTTGCTCTCTTCGTGGTCTCTACAAGAAACCTAAGAAGCAATATAACTTAAAAACGGACAGGTTGATCAATACTGATTGAGTTCAGTTTTCCTGGACACACTTTATTTTCACATATAATAATTTCAACTCAAGTCAATATTTCATGTCCATCTATTTGTTTATTTTGCGTCAGGGTTACTTTATTTACCTTGTCTGGGTTTATTCTGGAGTAATAACCATCTGGCCATAGATTATCAGAACAGGAAAATACAGGAATGCAAGAGCATAAGAAGCACTTTTCACATACAGTGTATACTTTTAATGAATCTAATTTATATTGGATATGGACCAGACGATGCTATAGCATAGCCCTATACATATATTGCAAAAAGCTTTGGAGTAAATTGGCTTGAGACTCCAGGAAGCTGCCCATATTTTGACCAAATTTGGTATGTTTTTTTCTTTCTTTTCAGCAGTAAATGCCAGTAATTGCTTTAGTTTCCCATTATTAAATCCCTAAACGATTATCTCAGTGTTAAAGCTTTATATTCTATATTTGAAGTCATGACTCTTATGTCTCTAGAGCATAAACAATGCGTTTGTTTCATTAATAATGCGGAGGACAACATAATCCAGAGAGACGCAGATGCAAAGCCAAGAAACGAGCTGTGTGTCTCTTGCCTCGTGCGCTCCTCCTCGCATGCTCTTCGTTCAGTCATTACCGGGCGCCGTGCCTGGCTCCCCCACCCTTTCCAAACTACGTCTCCACAATCGTAACTCTGAGCTAAGACGTCGAACTTCCCTCGGTCCAAACTGGTGCGCGAGAGCCCTCCCCTCCTCTCTCCGTCCCGCCTTTTCCGTTTGCCGCCCTCGCTTGGGCTTGACCCGACTAGTGACGTAGGAGAGATTCCGTTGTGCCCACAGCCGTAGGCGCGCGCTGTGCTCGGGTATAAAATGGGCCCAGGATCCATCATTCGGCACTCTCTCAGTCGCTCCGACTCGGGAACCAGAGCATCAGCGGAGATAGCAGGGAATCAGTGGCTAAACTCCTCAGGCTAACTCGCTCTCGGCTTTGGTTCGGAATGGAAACATCAACTTTTACGCGGAGCCAACGCTCCTTTGCGCACAACTTTAAGAGTGAGTTTCTGCTTCTTCAACTTTCATCTTTAGTCTGAATGTGCTTTTTAAATGTTTATCTTTCTTAACTGTTCTACTGGAAATTAATGCATTTAAACAATTCAAGAATTTAGAATATGACCAAATTGGCTGTTGAAAATGTGCTAGACTTTACGCAGGGACAGTTGGTTGGAATATATTTTTTCTTTGGTGCTACGATGATTTGCATTAATGTTTTAGTGCTTTATATTAATATTTTATTGTACCAAGTGTACGCATGTATTTAGAAGTTAAATGTTTTCTGAACTTGGAAATAAATTTAGATGGAGAGAATAATGTTTGGAGTAACTGGAATCTAAATTGTTGCATTAAATTTGTAAGTGACAATCTGCAGTGATAAGTTCAAATGTAAAATTAAAACGTGAAAATGAACTTGTTGACTAGTTGAAACTTATAATATCGTGTAGTAATAAAATAAATGATTTTCACAACTTACATGGATGGAAACAAATATGTTGTTATAATGAGGAAAACGTTTAAGTTTATCTGTAGAAAATTCATTTTGATAAATTTTTAACATTTTTAAAAAATCAGTAGTCATTGTTATCTTTTGTGTTTTATTTTCATGTATATAAAATGAGACTTACGGACCAGGAGAGCTCCCTCCTAGACATTAAGCAGGGAACATGCAATGCGCTAATAAGACTTTGTGATGTGACACGCTCCTCTCTTTCCATCAGGCGCGCTTTCGCTCTGGCTGGTTGTCTGGCTGGTCGTGGTAAAACCCGTGTCTGCGCAGAACTGCCCTCACCGGTGTGTGTGTTACCCGACCCCCATGACTGTGAGCTGCCAGGCGCAGAACTTCACCATTGTGCCCCACGGCATGCCCTTCGAATCCCAGCGCGTTTTTCTGCAGAACAACCGGATCACTGAACTGAGAGTGGGGTCTTTTGCTTTTGGCACACAGGTAAGGAAGTGTATGTGGGCTCTATAGATGGGACTGAACAGAACATTTATACACATATATACACTTGTAAATATACATTTGAAAGATATCAGTCCTTTTGGTTGTTTAATTTACTCATTTTGTATTCCTTCTCAACATCTTCACCTCATTACCTTTTCCTCCCTCTACCCTTTTCCTTTCCTTTCTGTCCATCAATTCATCACATACCAGGTTTTGTGGCTCTTCTCCAACAACATCACCTGGATTGAGGCTGGTGCATTCAGCGAGCTGCGCGATCTGGAGGAGCTCGATCTGGGCGACAACCCTCATCTGCACCGCCTTGAGGGTGGAGCTTTCCGTGGCCTAGAGAAGCTTCAGAGCCTCCACATGCACCGCTGCCGGCTAGCTGCCCTTCCCCATGACATCTTCCACAAGCTCTACAGCCTGCAGTTCCTCTATCTGCAGGAAAACCAGCTCCACTTCATCCAGGACGATCTCTTCGCTGACTTAATCAACCTCAGCCAGCTCTTCCTGCACGGCAACCGCATCCGCACTCTGTCCGAGAATGTGTTCCATGGCCTGGTCAACCTTGATCGCCTGCTTCTGCATGACAACAGAGTCCGTCAGGTCAATCGTCGCGCTTTCCGTGACCTGGGCCGGCTGACCATGCTCTTTCTCTTCAACAACTCCCTGGCAGAGCTGCCCGGTCAGGCCATGCGTGACATCTCCTCCATTGAGTTCTTGCGGCTGAACAACAACCCCTGGGCATGCGGCTGCGAGGCTCGTCCCCTGTGGGAGTTCTTCAGAAGTGCCCGTCTGTCCAGCTCAGAGGTTCTGTGCGCTTCCCCAGCTCCCCGTCGTGGACAGGACCTGCGCTTCCTGAGGGAGATGGACTTCGCTCTGTGCCCACTTCCCGACCCCGGCTCCCTCGCTGGCTCCACCACCACCACCTTCAGCACCAAGACTCGCTGGTGGTTCTCAAAGAACAAGCCCGTCAGCACTTCCAAGGGTATCTATGAGAAAAGCTCAGAGACCAGGGCGTACCCCTTAAATGGAGGAAAATCCCAACATCCCTCTATCACATCTACATCCACAAAGTATGAGCTTGGGGAAGAAGAGGCTCTGCTTCCCAAGCTTGACCCAGAAGAGTATTGGGCCAACTATGGCAATGAAGATGCGGGTATCACCTCCCTGCGCTGCTTCGAGCTTGAGTGCCCTCCCGAATTTGACTCTCTGCCACCATCTTCCTCTTCTTCTCGGTCCTCATCTTCTGTTCTCTTGCTACTCTCCATGTCTGTCTTGACTGTCTGCATCCATCTTCTGTTTGGCTGAATATGTCAGAAGAACCCTCTTCCCCTTCATTTTTTCTCCTCTCTGGAGGAGGGAAAACCCTGTTTGCTCGATTTAACTCTACAATGCCTTGATTCCTGTTTACCATCAACCTCACCTGTATCTTTTGTTCTGTTCAGTTTGAGCCTCTAGTTCCTGGTATCTAGAGGGCACTACACTGATTTAGGATACAGTGGGTAAGCAGGGAACGTTGGGCAGTACAGGGCCTTAATGGAAAGTAATGAAAGCTGTTCACAGGGCTTGGCTAGTTAAGCAGATACTCGGTCCTTCTTTTTTGAGGACAAGTGTATTCTAAGCCATTTCTGTCACAGTCAGTGCAGACAGAGGATAGAAATTTCCATCTTATGTTTACGTACAATATTTGTATGCTTTTAGACTTTTCAGCCACTCTAAGTGCTTCTATGATAGTTGTAATTATAGCTTGTGATGTCACTACGACACTCTCTTTCCAACAATGCTATAGCTCAATTTTTTTCAGTAGTTACTGGTAACCATAGCATAATGAGCAAATCTTTTTATTCCCCTTGGGAGTGATCGAATGTAATATTTCCTCTATTATAACAGAAGGGTCTCAAAACCATGCAGGGCTCGAAAAGCACAAAGGAACGGCGTGCAGCAACAAAGCGAGATAGACAAAGCATACTGGAGTGAGGAGTTTGAAAGTGTTACAATACAGCTAAATCAAGATAAGACACACAATGAGAGAGAGAAAGCACGCGCAAGAGAAAGAGACAGAGAGTACGCACAAGAGAAGGCAAAAGATTTCATTACATCACCAACTAGCTATGACAGCAATTATCACTTGTGTAAATATGACATCTTGGCAGAGGGGGCTGTAAATAGCGCTATGAAAGGCCTTATGCTTGTCACTGTTCTGAATGGCCAAGAATGCCACTGAGTAATGTCTGTGATATTATTTCAATGATCAGTGCATGAAAGATCAATGGCACAAGAGTGTGTGAATGTTGTTGTTTTATTGTTTTTTATTTTTGTCAAAATACTGTTAACATGTTATGTTATTACTGTAAAATACACAACCTACATTGTTTCCAAGACTTCTGTTCTTTTATTCTTCTGTTCAAATTCAAGTTTAACTGATTTTATCTGGATAACAGCAAATTCCATCCTTTTTCATTTAAAGTATTGATTTAAAATCAAACCAGTCAATCAACAGCTTGCAGCTAGTCAAAAAAGAATAGGCAAAATGTTAAAACTAAGACTGAATCCAAGGCAAGGCAATATATTGAGGACACTGTGGAAAGACCTGTTTCTTGATGTGAATTGACTACTTGGGCAAAGCCAATTGTAATATCAGTAAAATGTGCGTACTGACAGATTGGTCGACATTCAGAATTATGTCTACCATTGGTCACTGTCAAGATGAGAGCAGGTGCAAATACAGAATGTTTGGGCTGCTCTTTGTGGGCATTCTGAAGACAATGGCTTTCTTTACTGGTCCTTGCCTATTCCCTTTTCCTCCTCGTTCGAAGTGCAATAAAGAATTGAAAGGCTTAAGGGAAAACAAACAGAGAGAGCAAGAGGAGAGAGAAAAGGAAAAGGAGAGAAAAAGAAAAAGCACAGAGCAGGGGTGGATGTGGGTGTTGGAGGCGAAGAGATGGATGAAAAAGGATGGACATGCTGATATAGAAGGATAAATGCAATCTAAAGTTAATAAATAGGTAAAGATTGGAAAGATTTTTTTTTTGGTCAACTGTTAATTCTAGCAATATCCTGTTTTGTGTTTACCCTGAGACAGTAGAGAAGCAGATGATACTGCTTTTTTTGTCCCACAGATGTTTCCATGACAAATGTATGTCTTATAATTGTTTTTATGACGTGTGAATGTATATCTCAGCTGGACGGGTAAGGTCAAACTGCCTTGAGGTGCTCTCGAGCGACCATGTTTGTGAGGTTGCTCATAGATGACCAAAGCATTAGTTATACCTTTTTACCCAGAATGTATGCAGTTGAATGTAAGAATGTGAAAAAATGAGCTGCTGAATCTTTTCACTAGAACACAAAGTGACGGACAGAAAGCATGACAAATGAATAAATGCTTATCTGTGGATACAAAATATCTTTGGTGTGGGCGTACTTTCTTTATATCTTCATCCAGCGGCTACAACTCTACAGTACAATCTCACATGTGCCTTCTCTCCCTCGCAACTTTCAGTCTGACCTCCCTTGACACATACAGACAGACAGACAAATAGACAGACACACTGGTGCACACACATCTACTCCTCACTGCTTGTAAAGTTCTTTGAAGGCAACATCATTCACTATAACATGCAGTTACCATGCAACGCACTAGGCATCATTCAGAGCTTTAATTCATTTCAGAGTTGCAGAGTATGCAAGACGTGTGCACACTGGCCAATGCAAGTAAACGCACCCCTTAGGCTGACAAAAAGATGCAAAAGGATGATGTTATTGGAAAAGGTATTCACAAAGCACTCCAGCTGTGCTATTGAATTGGATTTTTGTCAATTAAGATTCAGAAAGCCTTTCTTTCTCTTTCTTTCTTCTTTCTTTCTAAAGCTTTACTGTCTTTAGCAGATGGGTCTCACTGAAAGAGCAGCAAGATGCAGAAAGCTTGCTTCAGTCTCCCACCATGTGCAAAGGCAGGCTGTGCTTAACACAAACGTGAACGCACACACACACAATCCCGGTGAGAGGCTCAAGTGCTTATTCTCTCAATTCCACATAAATGACCATAAAACTACTGCCAGCAGTCTGTTTCATTTTCCATCCAATGCTTAATCTTCAGCCTGTTTGCGTTACATCTAGCACTGATTGCAGATTAAATATTTCAGTGTCATAGGAATTATGCTTTTGTAGACTCTGCCAGACTACGATTACTATATTCAACTAGTCAATCATCCATCAATTGAGTAAACAGTTTATGGCCAATTATGATGCATGAGGCTATTTTTTGAATCAGGCCTTTGAATGCAAGACATCTGAATCTTGATGCCCCATTGGACGAAGTACAGTTGCGCAAATTGTCCCTTCACCATCCCACCCACCATCTGCATTCAAATTGGCTGTCGGCCACGCTACTTAACAATGAGACACAATGAGTTGGCTAGCAATGGAGGGGTGGCAACCACGTCATATCACTGAATATTAGTTCAAGAATGAGTCATTGCATCACATGGATGGGGGATATGTGTGAGGAAGACATAAATGGGAGGGGCAATGACTTACTTTGTGTTTGTACGTGTGTGTGTGTGTGTGTGTGTGTGTGTGTGTGTGTGTGTGTGTGTGTGTGTGTGTGTGTGTGTGTGTGTGTGTGTGTGTGTGTGTGTGTGTGTGCAAATGAGTTTACCGGAAGTTGCTCATAACCATAACAGTGAGTGTTTGGAAGTGTTGATAATCGCCCCCACGAGAAATAAATGTCAAATAAATAAAGTTCCTGGTACGTATCGACATTTACAAACAGACAACACTGAGTGTGTTGTTCAGTTCATTTATCCAGAGAGGTGCACACTTTTGCAGAGCTGAAATCACATTTTCTCTCTAACAAACATGATTACAAACTTATCACACATTTCTAATTTCTAGCTGCTGCTGGGATTTAATTCAGTATAAATTATCAATAATTTTATTACATTCCCACATCTCTGTCTAGCATGCAGTTCAGCACAGCTCAAAGCTTTCTTTATTACACATTCTGTTTTTTCACACTCTTTATTCTTTCGGTCTTTCCGCTCTGTATGTCATCATCAGCTCCTCTCTCACCCATCCCTCACCAACCTTTTTTCAATTCACTCCCTCTGATTCCTTACTTTTTCGAGCTCTTCTTGACAAGAGCATGTTACCTTTATCTTCACATCACCCATCTCCCTTGACACTCCCCTCTTTTCTCCATCTTTTAGGTTTTATTACAGGTGTTCAGAGACAGGTGCTTTGTTAAACAATGAACCCAAGTATGGATTTGTAATTGATGCCCAGCATTTAATGATGTTCTCATTACCAGTAAGACTATCTGTTGAGTGATGACAATAAAGAGCGGAGAGGGTGCGTCAACTCCCATTTATCCCTTAAACACATTGACACATTTTCATCTTGTATGTTTTGATGTACCTTCAAAGTATGAGCACCGTTAAACTCATATTCCTCTGCGTAAATGGACGAAAGAGACAGTGAATGACGTTTAAACTTGAAAGGGTACCAAAAGGAGAGAGAAAGAGAGAGAAAGACAGACTGTAAGAGACATCAGCAGGGCTGAAATAGTGTGTGAAGCGGTGAATAAAATGCAGGGAGGAGTGAGAGGAGATGTGAGATATTTGAGTCACATTTTTGGCAGATTCCAGCGCCACAGACATTTGGAGAGTTTATGAATTGCGTATGCAAAGTCGCACACTTGCGCGGGTGCACACACACACAATCATTTAGCTCTAATCACACTTTCGCAGAGCGCTGCACTCTTCCTGCAGTGAGGCAGACGGTTTTCAAATGGTGTGCGTCATCGCTCTCATCACTGGACCGTGGAGGGTTCACGTGCCTCCACTGCCTGCATATCAATCTCACGCACATACCTGCAACTTAACTGTCTGACGATACTGCTTTCATGTCAAATTTAAAGCAAAGACCTTAATCCTAAACAGTCTGATTGAAGCTGTCAGTTAAAGCTACAATATGTAAAATTTTTGTAATAAAATATCCAAAAATCACTTGCACAGTATATATTTCCTGCAGTTGTGCACTTACAATATCCCAAACATTCCCAAAGATTTTTAATTTAAGAGAAATTCCAATTTTAAATAATGGCTTGTCAGTGTTCACTTGTCGCCAGTCAATTACTTAATATCCGCGTTATCCCTGGTTTCCGCTCATACTGCTATAGTAACCATGGCGAAAAATGTGGACAACTCCGTTATGTCTAGCGACACGCTCACGCTGTTGTTGTTTCGTTTAAACATTAACTTCGGGATAAAAGGAGAACTAAAACGAGGATCAATATCAGCGTGGCGTTTTCGAGATGCCGAGAACTCCACGTCCGCGACTAACTTCGAGTTGACAGAGACGAAACTCTTGCATGTAATTTATTAGACAGGAGAGCAAATGTACATAAAACGAATCAATGTTAAATAGCTCAACATGATGAAATGTTAGAATATGATCAGTATGTTATTCTAATGTTGATAGCTTAACTTAACGTTACAGCTAGTCTCAGACAGACAAACTAACACAGCATAACATTATAACTTTCAACACACTCAAATGCAGTTTAGTGTGATAGTGTAACGTTAGACCAAGTGAAACAGCGCTGCGTTACCTCACAAGTTTCATTAGTCTAATAAACTGACCTGTGTCAGTATAATTCAGCACTTTGTTCTGTAGAATAACATGTCCTTATTCCTTTAAATCCGCGGGACTCGCATGTGGCGCTGATATCTGTCTCTCATTAGCAATCGTGACCTGCTTCATACCACTGGCATGTTAAAAACATCAATGTATTCACTCATCTATAAACATTATTAGATCCTTAAGCATGACAAGTTCCATAATTCTGCTTGTGCGTCATCAACCTACGCCTTTGTTATTAAGAGGTTAGCGACCCCTAACGGTGGAAAAATTATTGTAGTAGCTGTAGAACTGTAGAAAGGCCTTAGTGTGTGTGTGTGTGTGTGTGTGTGTGTGTGTGTGTGTGTGTGTGTGTGTGTGTGTGTGTGTGTGTGTGTGTGTGTGTGTGTGTGTGTGTGTGTGTGGTAACGTGTTTGGTTCTTTTCCAAAACCTAATGAGCTGCCTTCTAAGGCAACACAACCCAGTCTCAAGGAAAAATAACTATTTTATGAAGTGCCAATTTAGTATGATTTCATATAATGTGACCCCAACCAACCCCTAAACATAACTGTCTCTGGGGCATAAGTAGCACATATATGAGAAACTCTGCCTTATTGGTCAGTGCAAAATCAAGCCAATCAGCAGATCAATACGGTTAAGGTGAGGGTAAGTGTAAGAGGGGACTTTAGGTATTGGGGTCAAGAAATTCGATATTTTCAGAAAATATTTCCTCATACTACATCCACTATTGTGATACTTTTTGACATATGACTCGACATCAAATGCAAAAATAATTGACTCTACTGAAGTACAATTTAACTACGATGAACATCTTTCTTGGTATATAGGACTTGGGTGATTCTTCAACTATAACTTTTTGCTCTGAGGACATTTAAAACATTTAATGTAATTTCGACCACATCCCAAATTATGTATTGTGTTAAATTGATTTCTGTTGTGGAAATGACAATGGTGGAAATAACACTTTTAACATTTTTAGAATAAAATGCCAGACTACTTTGTTTTGCCAGGGCTAATTTCCTAACGAGAATCTTATGTATCCTAAATACAGAATATTTTGTACTTCTTGCATAATTTAATAGAATTACAGCTCAATTGAAAATTACCTACAGTAAAATATTACCTATTTACCTTGACATTTCTTTTTTTTCAAGCATGCTCTACACTGACACTGTTGTCTCCTTGGCAACCAGGTACACTAACTTAAAAAAAAAACTTTATTAGTAGCTAAATAGAAACAAAAAGTTGAAGAAACGCCCACTCAGAATTTACAGTTCTTTGCCATTGCTCCAGTGTGACCTCTCCATAAAAAAAGTATACTGCTTTTTGCATATTATTTATCAGGGATATGCATATTTGGACACAAGGTGTGTATGTGAGTGTGTGTCTTTTTTGTGCGTAAACTGAAGACAGATTAAGAGCGAGATAAACGGTTGCAATGGCAACCTACGCGCTTCGCTCCAAGCGGGATTCGAATCAGCATGGGAGGCGGGCACACTAACAAGGGCACTAAAGACTGCAACCTCTAGCATCAGTTGCTAGTGCGCCCCTTGAGGCCAGGGGAGTGAGGTTTACTCGCACAGGTTTACTAGCTGGCATCCATTACACAACTCCATCATCTTGAACGTTTGTTCATTTGGTTTTATGCATGTGAAGTTGTTGGGTAGTTGCCATGACATGTTAAGTAGCGAGGTCTTATCATGCTTGAAATATTATGTGAAATACAGGCTAAAATGGACGCAAAGGTGATGTATTTAGCCAGCTGCCACAGAAGGTGAATACACGTATTTCTGCAAAGCTAGATCAAGCACACCTGTTTGCATTAACTACCAACTCAGGATTCAAGATGGAACAGTGGAGATGAGATGCACGCTTTCATCTCTAAGGGGCCGTTCATACAGGATACGCTCTTGCATTCAAAAAAGCTAGAAAGAGCAGCACACAGAGACAGTCTGACATTTTTAAAAGCTGAACTATTTTTCACTTGACATGACATCTTATAACATGGCAGAAGACGCTAAAAAAAAGGAAAATATCCTGAGATCCTGACTACTCACACACAGCACGTAAAAAATGCACTCTGTTATATACATATAACTTGTAAACCTAAATCTTAATGGGAAAAAAAGAAAAAGAGGTGAATGCCCATGTTACTTCTCAAATTCCTATTTCTTTCTTCACTACATGCTACAAGTCCCTGATATTTGGCATTGATTCTAACAGTCAAGGTGAGAAGAAAAGTATTGTGAGGAAAGTTTTAGTTTTGCTTCCCATCGACCCACGCTACACTATTAATACATTTTCGCCAGACAGTTGATGACGAAACATATGAACAAATTAAACGTCATTCATTTTTTCCTACTCCTGGTAATCGTTTGATTCCGCATCCCGAGTCATAATCAGTCAGACCCTGGCGCCCACTAATACACTCATATGAATAACATGAACATCCGCCCATCTTCTTTTCTTTCTTATTGTGCTTTGAATACTCAGAGATTTTTGTGATGTCACATACTCACTCATTTTATGTGATATCCAAAGTTTCAGACATTTCAATGTTCAAAATCATCTGCAGCATTCAACATCATTGACTCACGTCACAGTCAATAAAGACAGAAGCTGTTTGTCTGCTGCACTTAACATCATAAAAATATCACTATCCCTCTTTATATGAATGTCTGTAATAATACTGCTTGCAATTATTAGAATATTCAAGGTAGTTTTAAATAAAAGTGATTTGTACTGCTTTGTAATGTTTCGTATTATGTCTACGTTTTATGTGACAGACCAATAGATTTGCAAACATGAATCAGTTGTTGCAAGTGGACAAAAAGCTATATTTAATTTGCGCAGTGTTCTTTATTAAAGCTAGCACTCATGTAACCTACCACTGCCCATAATCCTATAAACACTATACAGAAAATATTTAGGGCCTCTAAATCATCAACATGATCAAAATATTGATGAAAAACCTGTACACAATCTTCTATCTGTCATCTGGTTGATATTTATACATTTTTACTGAGTAAAAGGCCATTTATTATAATTTTCAGGTAGGGATATGTGGTAGTTTTTGCTGTGAAATCTTTACTGATTTTTAAACGTAAACTTAAGAATAAGTTTTATATTGTTAGTAATACTTCAAGATTTTTTCAAATTTTTAGAAAAAAAATCTATTAGGCTATTAGAAGAATTAGGCTTAGTTGATTATCCATACATATTTTTTTTTT
This sequence comes from Meda fulgida, assembly GCA_030578275.1. Lineage (NCBI taxonomy): Eukaryota > Metazoa > Chordata > Actinopteri > Cypriniformes > Leuciscidae > Meda > Meda fulgida. Next base: position 32,236,241 of record CM060616.1, on the reverse strand, counting down.
TTAGAAAAGTCATTTTAAAATGTGAGCATGAAATATGATGCATCAACAGGAATGTTCATTTGTACATATCTCAATCATCACTGTATTGTCTAGCATTATATGTTTTGCCCCCCACAATAAAAACTATACAGAGCTTTTTTTTATGAAACTAAACTTTTAAATATCACCTTACTACATATTGGTGACAACTGATGCAATTTGTAAGTAGTCTGCTATACTGTAATAAAGGTCTTATTGATTTATATTACAAGCAGAATCAGAATCACAATCAGAATTTCTTCTTACTTTTTGGCCATATAAATATCAGTAACTGGCCTAAATTGCATATTTTTAGCTTATGACCTCCATGTTCTCCTATATCATAGCATACACTACAAAAACGCTTGTTGTGTCAAATATGATACTAAACAGATAATAAAAAAGATTTTGATTAAAGGTTCAATAAATAAATTAACTTTTCCATTTAAAAAAAATCTATTTCATATGTCAGGATTTACAGAATTAATACTATTTTTATTAAAAGAGCTTTTCAATAACCATACAGTATGTCAATGCCCATTTATGTCTTCCTTCCTGCATTCATTATCAAGTCTTTTAAATTTTCTGTCCCTCATCTTTCTGCACGCACACTGTTGCTCTCTGCATCATCTTGTCTACGTCCTCCCTGCTGCTGTTTTCGTCATTCTATTCTCTTTTGTTTAAATTCCTGCCTCTTCTCCTTCTACACCCTTTCTCATGTCTCCTCTTCAAACTCCTTCGCTCTTTGTTCCAATTCCCGCCTCAGCCTATTTTTTCTCCTGCTTGTCTCGGCAGTGCGTGGACGGATCTCAGTGAGTCCAAAATAAACCAGGACAGATGCAGAGTTGTGCCCTGGGACACTTGCGGATCCCCTATCATCTCTGTCAAGATGGCCGACGATAATGAGTCATCCGCTGCCTCTCTAATCTGCCTGCCAGACTTTGCAATCTTAAAGAAAAGCCATCTTCTTCCTACACGGACGGACATAGATAGATAGATAGATAGATAGATAGATAGATAGATAGATAGATAGATAGATAGATAGATAGATAGATAGATAGATAGATAGATAGATAGATAGATAGATAGATAGATAGATAGATAGATAGATAGATAGATAGATAGATAGATAGATAGATAGATAGATAGATAGATAGATAGATAGATAGATAGATAGATAGATAGATAGATAGATAGATAGATAGATAGATAGATAGATAGATAGATAGATAATGTCGGTGGGGCCATCATCATGGTTTTGTAAAGCATATACATTTAGCCAGAAAATATATTAACACCCAATTGTTTGAGGCAGGAGATGGAGACACCTGGAATGTATTGCATTTTACTTTAAGGACATTGAATCCTTTTGCTTCAGCATCTGATCCTGACCATTTGTAGTTTTTGTAGGCTTCCGATGCCCTCAAGAGGTAAACCTTTGCAACAGAGTTATCCAATGACCCAGATTTGCCTCTGCTGCTCAGTATGGTTTTTATTGATAATAACTAATCTGTTGATTAGGTCTATGGGAATGCTTTGTCTGTTTATAATCTGTCTGTTCATTTCATAACCGAGAATTGTGTTGTCTACATGCACTAAAGTGATTTAAAACAACAACAACAAATATAATAACTAAATAAAACTCAAATTTTGATGGCATATAAAAGTTTTAGCTGATGTGTATAAACTCCTATTTGTACGACATCTGTGTCAGTGATGGTTTTATCAATAAAAGCATATGTTTTAATGTTTTGGGTTAATTGTTAAATTGCTTTTAATTACTGGTAGATACTGTGATGACATACTGCATAAAATCCAATAAGTAGTGGACTCGTGCTTTTTTATTCCCCAAACAGTCTATTCTAAAATTTCATTACTCCATTCAATCACAGTGCTGATTGCTTACATAATGCTACAACAGGCACTAAGCCCTAAACCTATACCATAACCTTAGACTGGTTTGGGGGGAAAACACATCCAATCCGTATTGGAATGAATGCAGTACACTTAAGATGTGTAATAATTGTACCTTAAGGGGGAAAACCGCTGGTCACTGGGGCAGTGCCCTTAAAAGGCCATCTTTGTACCTTTTTTTTTACCCCTAAATATTAGTACCTGAGTAGCAATACATACCTTAAGTAGGCTAAATAAGGTAAAAACAAATATGCCCTTTTAAGGGTACTGCCACAGTGACAAGATGTTGTACCCGTAAAGGAACAATTTTTAGAAAAAAAAATTCTGAGAGTGTACGCAATACAGGCTACAGCGAGGACATCTTGAAATACTGGGCAGCTTTCTTTTGTCCACAAATCTGATACACCTTCCCACAAAATGAGAAACAAATTCTGGACACCAGAGGGCAGCATTGTACAAATATCATCAATACTGAATTTGAACAGTGCAAAGTAAAACTTTTTTTTAAGTGCATAAAAAATAATTATATTTAAACAAAGCATATAGTAAGACATATATGTCTGAATTAATCAGCTGATCTTGTAGGTTCAACGTAAAGAACAGAATTGATCATTTTTAAAACTGTGTTACACTGCATGGTTTTGGCTTAAGGTTTATAGCAAATGCATTGATTAATGCATTGAACACGGAATTATGGCTTGTTATGCAAGAAGCAATGAACACAAATAAGAAATTAAAAAGTATTAATCAGATGTAACTGCTTAAATTTCACTTCTGTAATATTGTGCCAAAGTCATGGCTTCATGTACCAGGGAATGCATGAACTGATGTGTGCCCTGGATGTATGTAAGTTGCTTTGGATAAATACACTAACACAAATTCATAGTGCTGTATGATTCAACAACAGCCTATTTTTTTAGGGGCGGGGAACAAAATATGAGTGTTCTGACATATTACATTAATTATTTTATTTTATTTTATAAATAGTTTAATTAAAATGTTATCATCATTTACTCACCCGTGTGTGGTTTCTACCCAGTAAGTGGTTTTGTCTGTGGAACACAAAGGGAGACATTTTTGACCACAGCTGTCATGCTTCAAAAAGGAACAAAAACACAATAAAAGTGGTACATCATATTTAAAGTCATCTGATGTCAGATAGTAGCTTTGCATGGGAAACAAACCAAAAGTTCACTTCAAATCATTCATATCCTCCACAGCTCTTATTATTCATTCTGCAAATACTGGCAACAAAGAGTGAGAATTTAAGTGTATTATCAAGTATAATATAACTTCATATTCAGTTTTGATCAAAATTATTCAAACCCCATTGCAAATTAGGTTTATTGGCAAAATTTTCAGACTTTCAGCCATTTGCAATAGACAAATCAAATAAAGTAATTGGAATTCACCACAAGAAAATGTTTCAAGTGCATGGTTTCCCCAAATTCAGTTGAAAATGCAACTGTTTATGACTTCTGCGGTCTCTATATTATTCAACCGCTTCATGGCAAGCATCTTTAATACTTTATTGAACACCCTTTTGCTGTTTTGACCTGCTGCAAATGAGATGTATAACCAGACACCAGCTTCTGAGGAATCTTAGCCCATTCCTCATGAGCAATGGCCTCCAGTTCAGTAATATTCTTGGGTTTGTGTGCTGCAACTTCAAATCCCACTTAATCGGAATATCAGTGTTTCATGCTATAGCTAATACATTTGTGAATATTTTGAATAAAAAAGGGAAAATGACATAAAAGCAGATCATCATTCATTCAGCGCTGTATTGTGGTTGCGCTGTGTCACTTGACAAGCAATGACGCGTCTCCATGGAAACATTAAAGTGACAGGTTCTAAATAATGGTCGCCTTGAAAAACTCCCGCTGGGGGGTAAGTTAGAATATTTTAAACTTCCGTGTGAAAGGGTTAACAAACCTAGCCAGTTCAGATATTTCATGTGTTGAACTAATTAATTAACAACTAATGAAGCCCTTGATTAGTTGCATCAAATGTTCTTGAGACAACACCTGTTTTGCAGATTTGTGCGAATGGTTGAATGATTTTGAGACTGCAGGAGTCATTAAAAGTTCAGTTGAATTTGGGGAAACCACTTGAAACATTTGTTGTGTTGAGCTATTTAAATTACTTTTGTTTGATTTGTTCTTTGCAAACAGCTGAAAGTCTGCAAATTAGCTGAAAGTCAATTTTGCCAATAAACCTGATTTGCAATGGGGGTTGAATGATTTCTATTACAACTGGAATTTGACTGGAATATGGGCACACAAGTCATATGGATCACTTTTGTGGTGATTTTGTACTTTTTGGAGCTTTAATTTAAACATCAAACATTTTTGGAAGATTTTCAATTTAAGCATTCATATGACATTTATAATGTATGGACACAGTACAAAAGGCCTACACAAATACAGAAATATTACATGAGCGCAGAGAAGAAATAAAGGAAACCCCTTTTAAATATAAAATAAACTAACAGAGTATTTTATCCCATTTTAAGTGAAGATAGTGTTGCTACTGAAACATGTGCATTTCGCATTAATAGCTAATCATCCTCGGACTAAATGCTGATTTTTTTTGTTCATATTTATACATAAAATGGGAGGCACAAAAGAGTATACTGAGCACTATGAATAGACATTTAACCCATTTACATTTTGTGACCAATTGTGACTGCATCTTTTTTATTTTTTACTATTATTTTACTAAAAGTGTTATTGGCTTTGGGCAAGAAATTCTATTAAAATGTCTTGATTAAAATGTATCAATGTCATATGACTAGTGTGAAAGGTCACATGACCAGATTAGTTTACTTCCTGCTTGAACATCTATCAAATCAAATCAAATCAAAGTTTACTTATAAAGCACCTTAAAAAACACACTGTGTACCAAAGTGCTGTACAATTTCAAATGAATTAGATAAAACACAATAAAATACAAGAAGGAATACAATGTAAAAATGAAGACGTAATAAAATACTATAGATATAAAAATCTAGCGGTCAGCAAAGGCTTCATCAAACAAACATTTCTTAAGCTGAGATTTAAACATGGTTACAGTAGTAGAGGATCTGATGTAGATTGGTAACCCATTCCACAACTTCGGCGCAGCGACTGAGAAAGCACGATCTCCTTTAGTTTTTAGACGTGACCGAGGAATTTCAAGGAGCAGCTGGTTTTGTGATCTCAGGGATCTCTGTGAGCAAGTCAAATGTATAAGTTCCGAAACATATTTTGGTGCTAGTCCATGCAAAGCTTTAAAAGTATATAAAAGCACATTGTACTTTATTCTAAAATGAACTGGTAGCCAGTGTAACAAGGGCAAAATAGGGGATATTTGATCCCTCTTTTTTGTATTGGTCAGCAATCTTGCTGCTGCATTTTGTACCTGCTGAAGCCGTGACAAAGAAGACTGACTTATACCCAGATACAGAACATTACAGTAATCAAGACGCGAAGAAATAAAAGCATGAATTACTTTCTCCAGGTCACTGAATGATGGAATAGATTTCAGTTTAGCGATATTTCGCAATTGAAAGAAACTATTTTTCACCACTGAATTTATCTGTCTATCAAATTTTAATTCTGTGTCAAAGATAAAGCCCAGATTCTTAACCTGTGTCTTCAAATTGGATGACAGAGGTCCTAGTTTTCTAGCAATATTATTTGCACTGTTATTAGGGCCAAATATAATTATTTCTGTTTTATCCTTATTTAACTGGAGAAAGTTATTATTCATCCAGGATTTTACTTCTTTTAGACATTCAAAAAGTGTTTCCACAGCTTTATCATCTCCAGGCTTTATAGGTAGATACATCTGGGTGTCATCAGCATAAAAATGATATGAAATGCCATATTTATTAAAAATGGAACCAAGGGGAAGCATATACATTGAAAACAGCACTGGTCCTAGAATGGAACCTTGCTTGACCCCACATGTGATCGAAGCTGTTGATGATGAAAAATTTCACATTTTAACAGAAAAGGTCCTATTTTGAAGAAGATTTCTTATTAACTACAAAAATTAGTATGTAAAACACCTTAATTAACAGATAGAACTATCATAATTTGTACATATATTCTTTAGAGGGTCTACTACTGATACATTTTGAGAAATATACTCCAGCATATATATTTTGCTCGTAAGACGTGTAAATTTGTTAACTGTCACAATTGTGACCGGTAGTATAACAGTGTTTCAATTGAAAACACAGGTTTTGACTGTTAAACCTAGTTATCAATAGTTTATTTTTACACAAGTTTAAAACTATCAGATGTGTTGGACCTCCTAGACGTATATGACTCCCCAAGTGCTGTGTTCAGTGCAGCAAACAGAGCAATTGAAAGTGACTATGATGACTCAGATAGGGAGTACCAGGACGTAACGGCCCATTTGCCCAGGTAGATTATTGAATGGCGATGCAGAGGTATATGTAGAACTATCTGGAGGATGAGGCAGATGTTCATGAGAACCAATTGGTGTGCCCCACACATGACTACAAACAACCCTTTCTACAAAGTACGGCCCATCTTCAGTGAACTGAATGAGTGCACACACATCTTCCTGAAACTGGCCTTGGACAGGGCCAAAGTGTAGTCCTGTCTAGAGGTCTAGCCGAACAAGCGGAAGTTCCTTCAGGGTGTATCTTTGTACATGACAACCTTTTCACCACACTAAGCCTCCTTCATGAAATGACAAAACAAGGTTCTGGATGTCTTGGAATGTGTTGTGTAAATAGGTCTAATTGAAGAAGTTGTATGAATTCTGACTATAGTGTTTCCCATCCATCACTATTGTGACCGAGTATGAACCCTAATATTTCACTAACTTAACCAACATAAAATCAAAGACGGCATACAGTTTGTGTATTAGGGAGGTCAAAGGAGTAAAATGCATGTACTCAAATTGCAAGAAAAAATCTAAGCTTAAACGGGTTAATGCTGCACTAGATGATTTGCACCCCAATTTGTTGTTACTTTAATGTGGGCCCTATTTGTTAGTCTCATGTTTTGTTTAAAAATGATGTGGTTCTTTGTCATTGTGAAATTTTGTCCCTTTATTTGCTATTTTTTTTTTATTCAGTGATCAACATTAGTCATCTGCATTTCAATCTAGTAATCGAATTTTGATTATCCTCATTGGATTTGCAATTATTAAAATATATCACACTTGGATTCTGCATTCAGTCTGTCTTTAGTATTTATCTCTAGTCCCTTGTGCTCACCTTAGCATTACAATAGCTCAGGGTTACCATATGCATGTACATATCTCTTCGCATGACAATGGAATTAAATTCCCTTGTTGGTTTTGTAAGTAATCATGAATTTATAATTTCTTTAATCTGTGAGTCCAGAATGTGTCAACATTTCTGATTCGAGGTTCCCTGTTGTTCAACTTAGGGATCATGAAATAAAATTTGAGTGAACGCCCAAATTCAGAGTCAGGATGCATCTACTGAAAGATGGACTAACATTTGTTATGATGAACTTGTTTGAAAGGTCACACATCATGTAGGATATGGTATGGACCCCATAGCCAGACATAATACTGTATTCTATTTGGCTACTTTATTTTTACACTTATTGTCATTTTGGCCATATCTAGGCATATCAGAGAGTTGATGTTTTCCTGTATATTTCCCAGTAAATTACAGTCTAACCCAGGCATCTGTCAGGGTGCTCGTGTTTTATGTGCTTTGTACACTGAGCAGTAGATTTGTGTTATTTGGTCTAAAAGAGGTGGTGTGACAGATGTTGGTCAGATTTGTGGGGATATTAGAGTGAGTTGGGGGGGGGGGGGGGCGCTTATCTGTAAAACTCCTGCTGTCCCTTTAATCCTCAGAGCAACACAAGCGTCTTGTCTGTCTGCCTCCCTCTCAGACAGACACACGTATTTAATGTCACTGTGTCACTTTTTATCCTGTTTATGTCTGTCAGTTCATTGCAGGCTAAAAAGTATTAACATATAAACCGTTTGGAAGTCCTACCACTGCTCGTTCTTCTCACGTTCCTCTAACGTTCCTGTAAAGCAGCGTTCGTTCAGGTGTCCGTTACGCTATTTCACAACAAACACCTGAGATTCGAATGAGTGAGTTTGACAAGTCCAGTCAAACGTTTCCTTGCGTCTTCTCATTGGTAGCCCCGGTTGGATCGACAGCAGCTCTCGGCCAATGAGCTCACAGGAGGGCGGGGACGTCAGACTGTTCTGGGAGGCTCGTGGATGTGGACTGGAGCTCGTGCCGCTGCGCTGAGCTGAGCTGAGCTGGGTGAAAATACGTTAAACCTGTCGTTAGCTTTAAGATACTCGAGCTTTATCAAGTCATACGCGACAGAATATAGATTTAAACGCGAGAGCGCCCAGATTTTATAAACTCGAGTTTGTAAAAAGAAAAAGGCAAAAGATTCATAGTTTGGACGCAGGCTAACTGGCTAACTTAAGTGAGCCGTCGGCAAGACCCCACCACCCAAAGATTGAAACAGAGATTAAAGCCATCATCTAATCTATTAAAGAGGATAACCAATGTCACACACACCAATCCTCTAAAGCAGCGAGGCCAATGAACTGACAGGTAGGTCGCCAGTGGTGTTATATTATTTCAACGTTCAACACTGTTTTGAAAAAGAGGCTATATAATGCTAGCTGTCATGCTAATACTAGTCCTGCCCAGCTGTGCTACAACTAGTTACGATAATGTGTCAATCTAACGCTTCCATGTAACAATTTATTGATTTCCTTAAACACGAGTGATTTATTCATTGCATGTAATTGCTCTCCTTCCTTGTGTAGCGGAATCAGTCGTGTTTTCAAGGGTGTGACTACAGACTGACTTTACATTGACATGTACTCGCTGCAGTGTTAAGGTAAAGGCCTGGAATGTGTGTATTACAGGGCATTTTCTATTCGATTTTACTGAGGTAATCGATCGTGGCCCCGTTGAGCTTCGCGTGACGCCAAAGCCTTGACCGCGCGCTCGGCATCGGCGTCGCGCGGATTCATGTCAGGGCCTAAACAGTGCAGCTGCAGCGAAACACACCCAAAAGATACACTCACCTCCTCAAAATAAGACAACGCCGCACTGATTTTAGATTCCTTTTAGCAATTTAATCGTGCCACATTAGCATAATGAAATCATGTTTATCAGTTCTGCACGTTTTACATTTTAGTCATACGGGAGTCATTATTTTTCATCAGATCACCTATTGTAGTTTCAGTTAATAAAACCGTGCACAAACCAGTTTACATACAACTAGTGACTCACGTTTGAATGAAAACGTGCTGAATTTGAGCTGTGCACGTGAAAATCAAACCTTTTCTGGCTGTAGTCCAGTGTTTTTTTGTTTTTTTAATATTACATAACATAACTAGGTGTACCAGCTTAGGTCTGGTGTTTATCTTTATTTCCATTTGAAGCGCAGAGGGGTGTGTCAGGGAAGACTGGAAAATAAAGTTCAAAAGGGTGACAGATGTCTCTCTCTCTCCTTATTGCATCAAAGAGAGGCTTTGCTTCACTCTCACCATGTGAAATTGGCAGGCATTTATTGGATTGTAAGAAATACAGGTTGCCTCAGTTGGCAGGGAGTGTAATGCCACATGGCTTTAGGTTTCAGTCATTCTGTTGTGTTCGTGGACAGTGAGGAGTAGAAGAGAGGGAATTTACATAAAAAGGGATTAATGAAGTGGAGGAATAGTACACTGTGTGTGTGACTTAGACCTGAAACATACTCTACACAAATACATAATATTGCACATTCCCATACCTATGCACGATTGTGTGCTGTTGCATTTCGAAACGTGTCAGACTCGCAATGCCTTATTAAACTAATTCTTAGATTTTTTTAAAAACCACATGTGTCAGGAGAGTCACTGACATTGGGATGTTATAATCCTTCAGTATACTAATCTATTCGGAGCAAATCTAAATTCATTCTCATTCATAAGCATGTTTACAAAAATCAGCTCACTCTCATTCTAAAAATTACACTGCAACAAAACCATGTTTATATGAAATAATTATAATTATGTCATAATTATTGTAATTTGATGTCATAAATGTTGACAGATATGCATATACATTGAATAACCGCAAGATTGTCTGTAACACTGTGTTCTAACCAAATGCGACACATGATAAAGGGTATCTTTTCTAGGGGTGTAACAATACATCAAAATAAATTGGTGCGTCAATCAAATGACTAACAATATGCTGAATCTATGAAACCCATAAAAATTTTAATATATATTGTAAATATGTAAAGATATAGCCTAGTGAAAGACTTGTTTGACTTATAAAATATTTGATGACAGCTCAGTGACAATTTGACATTTTATAATTTTAAAGGGGTGTAATGGTTCAAATTACTCACGATTTGGTTTGTGTCACGGTTTTAGGTTCACTGTTTCGGTATGGTTTGATATGTACTGTTTTCAGGAAAAAAAAGGGCGTCTGTCAAATAATCACACTATAACTATTGCACAAATAAATGATACCAATAAAATAAATAGTGCTTTTCAGGTTCAAGGCATTTACGTGACTTGGGTTAAACTTAAGCTTAATCAATGTAAGTTAGTGGAAGTCAGTTCACTCAGTGGTAATGATTTATATAATTTAAACATGCTAAATAGACTTTGACTGATAATGGATTTTACTGATAACAATAACTAGGTTGGAACGCACTGGCCGATAATCGATGAATCAACCGATAGTTTTAAAAATGGATAGGCCTACTGATTGAAAACAAACATAACATACTGAACTTTATTACAAAATGTTTTATATATAAAATATATTTTAATTATACCTTGATCATTATTTATGTTAGTTCATGGTGTTCAATTGTGAAGAGATGCAACTTTAAAATGTAAAAATCTATCAGTAAAATTTGAAATGAACAATACTTTTATTAACCTTAGTTATAATGTTACAAGTGGAAACATTGTGAAGTGTTACAATTTCATTTAAATCCATTAAGTCTTGCTTACAGATGGCCATCTTTAAACATAAACCCAAAGGCCATAGCATTGAAATTAGGCACATGTATTAGGCTTGCTGCGATAGATGTTACGGGTGTTCAGCCGCAACACCGGTTACATCACTTACTTACTGCGCCCATCGTCATTTATATTTTTTTAATAGTAATAAAAACAATTTAGTTCAGTTAGAGAATAGACACTACAAATAAAAACTGAATGTGTCTGCTCAATGCTGCATGAGCCGAACGAGAGTCGCATCACAGCGATTGACAAGATGATGGTTTCAAAGAGAAATGTAAAAGTGCCTTTTTCTCAACTTCCATGGGAATTAATTGAAAACTCTCGCTCTGATCCTTGCCATTACGAATACCGTTTCAGCTGTGCAATTAGTAATATATATATATTGATTAAAAAAAAAAAAAAAAAAATATATATATATATATATATATATATATTTAAAAAAAATTCGTATTTCCAAATAGACTAGTATAGGCAATCTGGCCATGAAAATGTTTCCCTGTCCATTAATGGGTGCACTACATTTTATAAGTCACATCAATATGACAGTGACAATAATGAAAGTAAAACCAAAAGGCTGGTTAATGATCAATCTATGGTGTTCTGGTTTTGTGGATTCCTTGTTTTTTTCTTTCTCTTAACGTCCACACCAAGCCTTTCCTAAATACTGGTCAAAATATAAGCCAGATTATTTCCTGTCTGTTGCTGACTCAACTACCTGATTCAGTATTTCATACAGGCTCTCACAAGGGTACTTGCTGTATGATCCACTGCTTCATTGGATGCTTATCTAGGATCAGACTTTCCCAAGTCTGTGATCTTATGTTGTGTCTCGGTGTCTACAAACCAAAGCTGTTCAGATATGCAGCTCCACACTGACATACTTTGGAGTGTTGTCCCTGGGACCTTATGTGGGGTTACACAGCTATGGCAATTTTAGACCAAACCCTGGGTCAGGTTACCAAATGTCAGGCATAGCTAAACTGATAACAAGGCTGTCTGAAATTGGTTTTGAACTGCTTGGCTGAGCAGGTTTACTTCTGCAGATCTTAAAAAAAAAAATATATTTTGCATAATGCCAGCCTATGATCTTCATTGTCTGCCTGTGATCCATGTCTACATCAGTGGTTCTCAACTGGTTTGGCCATGAAACCCATATTTTCCCATGATCATTATGCTGCGAACCAATTCTTTTTTTAGGAATTGGACTTACTTCCTATATACAAGAAACTTCTCTCAAAAATAAAATTTCTCCCTGTGACATTCCTAGAAATCCAATAATTCCAAATTACATTAATGTTTTTCTATTAAACCAACAGCAAAAAGTCTTCGTATCGTCACACAGAGGGTGCATAAGTAGGGCTGGGTACCGAGTTCGGTACTTTTTAGGTACCGACCGAATTGCCTCGATACTACCGAGTATCGAAACATGTCTTGTTTTTCGGTACCACATTTCGATACCTAAGGGATTAATCAAGCGAATACAAATACGCATCTATCGCGTCTAGTTAGACGCTTGAATCTTCCGCTCATGGTCAAATTTTTCAACTTGCGCGGAAGACGTTCGCGGCAAACGTGGCGCCCAATTCGCGTCATTCGCGACGCCCCGTGCGAATGATGCGTCTATTCGCGTCTTTGCATTGACTTTGTGTGTAATCTACTCGCGCAAATAATTAAATTTGCGTTCTGTGTAAAGACACCATTAGTAAACACTTGTTCATTAATAAACAATTAAAATATCTCCTTGCTATTGTTTCACGACACATTCATAATCATTAGGTTACTTTTGCCGGTGCTTTGCGGCAAGCTTCATGTGTGCTGAGCGCAAGGCATATATCCCGCCCCCCAGTAGCCTATATTTAATTTAATTCACATTAATTTGTATAGCATTTTTTCACAATACATATCGTTTCAAAGCAGCTTTATAGAAAATGCATGTGTCTAAATTACAATTTAGAGTGATCTGTAATCAGAGGTGACAGTGTAATGCATTTCAATTAATTTTCATTCAGTTTCACTGTTAAACAATGCATTAAGTTAAGGCAGAAACAATGAGCGCATTGAAGTAAAGAATACATGTTGTCAAATGACTAGGGAACAGAAAACAAGCATTGGTGCTTTTTTACATACTCAAAATATGAGTGTAAAAAAAGTCAACAAACTGAAAAAATAAAAATTGGGTAATGTTATGTTAAAACTGGTTACATAAAATTGGTATAGAAAAAAGTATCGTTCAGGAACCGGTATCGAAGTCAAGGTATCGTTTCGGTATCGAACATTTTGTTACGATACCCAGCCCTATGCATAAGTAAGTGCATTTTTTCAGCAACTACAATCTCAAATATAGCGCAAGTGGCTAGTGGCAGAACACAGACCAACTGACACTTTCATGTAAGCAGAATATCTCAAATGAAGATCGTTAAACTGCAGCTTACTTAAAAACATTAATATTTTGTCTCCATCTTTTATGATGTGCCATATATATTTGAAGGTTATGATTTAAAGTGCTTTTTTTACCTTGCATGTACACCTATTGTAGAAAAGCTACAAAACTAAATTGGCAACCTTTAAAATAGCATAATATGGGCACTTTCAAAGAGGACAATGTGTGTTTCAATGTAATAGCGGTAGAATAACATTGGAACGGAATGCTTTAAGACCTGACAGAACTGTAAATCAGGTTTGGTTTCTTAAATTGTATTGTGAGAACAAGTAATATGATTATGATTAATATGGCATTTTAAAAGAATAGTTCACCCTAAAAATAAAAAATCATCACATGATATATATATATATATATATATATATATATATATTTTTTTTTAGCTGCCCTTTTAAGATTAGACTCAGCAACAGGTAGGACTGGGCGGTATGACAGTATATATCGTTACCATGGTAGAAAATATCAACCGTAACAATTTATTTTTTTATTCCGTGTATACTGCGATATATTGTATATACTGATATACTGTAAATAAGTGGGCGTGATTAACTCACGTAGGGCTGAAACGATTAGTCGACATAATCGGCGTGTTCACACCGAACGCGAATAGAGCACCAAATACGCGTCTATCGCGTCTAGTTAGACGCTTGAACATTTTGAACCCATTCCCGCGTCCGCTTCACTCACAAATAAAAAAACAACACAATTTCTTTCTGGTATACGTTTCCGTCATGTCTGAAATAAAAGATATTGCTGCTCTGTACTTGTTGTGGAAGTCCCAAATACGGAGGAAAGCCAAAAGCCGACGTGTGGGTTCACAGCACCATTGAGAGGCGCACTCAACTCTGTGAATTTCACCGTCTTCTCCAGGAACTGCGCCTGGATGACAGCCGCTTCCAGCGCTATTTGACAACAGTGATAGACCGGACGTATCAATTATCAATTCGCGTCATTCGAATCTTCCCCTCGAGTTAAAATTTTTCAACTTGCGCGGAAGAAGTTTGCGGCAAACGATGCGTCTATTCGCGTGTTTGCATTGACTTTGTATGTAATCTACTTGCGCAAATAATTAAATTGCCGTTCGGTGTGAACACACCATAACAAATGCTATTGCGGTAAAAGAAAACACAGCGTGAAATATGACGGAGTGCAAACGAATCCGAACTAGCTGGTGTGTGAAATTTTCACAAAACTTCAAACCAAGAATGCTGTCGTGTGCAATACATGCAAGGTGTAACTTGCTTTTCACGGGAGCACAACATGCATGTTAAAGCACTTAAAGAGGAAACAACCCGGCACAAGAGGAGCCGGTGAGAGGTGAATGTTCTCCAGCTGGAGCTAAATAACTAGCAGTAAATCTCTTTATTAGAGAATGCAATACAACTAATAATAGTAATAATGTTAACAATAATAATATAATTACAGTAATGTGATGATTTATTTTTGCATAGTATAAAGCTTGATCGAGCTTAGGCTGTTTTTATTATTGTAACAGTATTACGGTCTTATCACTTGTCTGTATTTTGTTCCATATTCATGAAGACTTACAAAAAGTGATGTTATGAAGAATATAATGTCAATTACTTTCTCATTCTGTAAATTAAAGGGTAAAAATTAAAAGAATGTCTCTGTCAGCTCAATTGTCATTTTTAAAATCTTTTTTTATTTATTTATACTTATAATAATTGTTTGCAGATAAAGTTTGTCTGTAATGCAGCTGATTATTTTTTATTTTATTTTTATTGAAATAGAAGAGAATATTTAAACAATGCTTAGAGAGCATTTGTGTGTGATTTGAGTTGGACCGAAAACTGAAAACTTAAAGAGAGAATGACCTGTTTAGTTGGCTCAAAGTTCATTAAAACAACCATTTCAAAAGCTAAAGTGATTTTCTTTTTTTTATATTATAGTTACAATATGTATAACTCAGTGTTTTAAGTAACTGAAAAAGCTGAATAATCGTTCCAAACTTACTGATTAGTCGGTGAAATAATCGTGATTAGTCGATTAATCTTTCTAATAATCGTTAGATTAATCGATTATCAAAATAGTCGTTTGTTGCAGCCCTAAACTCACGTGCAGCGTGACACTGAGATTTGTCAAAGAAACATGGAGAAAGCAGATCAAGAGGATCCACAAAGGAATTACGTTTTCTAAAGGGTTGTTGTTAACGTGATATTTTCGGGGGAAAAGGCACAGCAGTCGACTAGAGCAGTGCAGCACCAGTAGGCTACAGTTTAGAGGAGTGCACGTTCGCAACGGGGAAAGCATGAAGCTTACTTGACGACAACAGTACATATATCAATATCGTAACGAATAGAAATAACCTTAAATAATGTATAGTTATCTGCATCTTTCCGTTATGTATAGTTGCTTTTTAAACGAAAATCGCATTCAGCATGACACGCAAGCGGTTGCCGTGGTAATGAACAACCTGCTTGTTAAAGCGAATGTGTAAACCTGTATCTGAGGCAAAATTACTAAATATGCAGCGCGAGTTAGGCTATATATTTCTAACTCCAAACAATTGGCCACTGAACCAGCTGATAAAATCTTCCTTTGATTCGATACGTGATTACAACTTGACACAAATTAACTGATCGCATTTTACTGATGCAAAAGACTTGCGCGTGCACGCACTGGGAGGGAGCGGTAAAATAAAATAATAATTGTCAAATAATAACGCAGTTATAAGGTCTGTATAATTTAAACTTAGTCAACACTAACAGTAGCTGCTGTTCGGTTTTCATACTGCTGCTCTCCTTCTAGTCACTCACTTCTGAACTTGATGAACTTGACACTCCTGAACTTCTCTCGATTAAAGCTCCAGGTGGGGTTGCCAGAAATCACAAAAAGAGCAATATAAGCCCCTTAAAAATACAAAATAATAAGCAGACATGGCAAAAATGTTCTGGGGAACACATTTAAACATTACTAGTATTTACTAATATCCTACTAAATTAAAAGGAAGTAACTAATTTATTATGAATAGAATAGTTCAATATAAAATATTCAGATATTATAAACTGATTGATGAAGTAAAGCAATAACATGAGATTATTATTTAGAAATTATATTGAGAAATTATTCAGCAACACTTCATTTAAAGTTTAATTGCACCTATGAGTTGTTTTTAATATCAATCAGTTGGGGGCAGTTTATCTAAAAGTTGACGAGTGTGTTTTGTTTACTATATTTAGCTATCAAAATAGTTCACTTAGTAGTTTTAGAAGAAATCATTCTCCAAATAAAAGAAAAAGAAAAATCAAACAAGGTGAAGTACTTTTTATTTCTAAAGTATGTGGGTTTATTTATCATACAAAGCCCTTTTTGTCTATTTTTCGAGAATAACTACATATATAAATTATACAAACTATATCGTGAAATAAAATATATCGTTACCGTGAAATAAAATTAGTCATACCGTGAAACAAAATTTTGGTCATGCCGCCCACCCCTAATAACAGGAGTCTCTTCCTGGAAGAGTTAGTTACTGTATTGAATTGCTATTCTGAATTGCATCTTCACCCCTTTATTCGTTAATTGATGAGGACATCTGTCAACCACCACCTAACTGCTGTTACTTTAAACTTTCTCCTCCTTTTTTCACCCGTTTTCATTTGCAGTGTCACATCTGTTGTGATTGTGTAGTTAAAAATGAACAATGTCATTGTCAGACCGACTAAGTTCAGTTTTATGGACAATCAAGACCCCATGACATCAAAGGTTTTACTTGACATTACAATGTGTACAGGTGCACACAGTTATGATAGTGTGCACAGACTGAACACACAAAGACTGAAAACCTTGAGGCTTTGCAAACATCCAGACATCACCTTTGTTAACACATAACATTTGTTAGTGAAAGCTTATGTGATGTCATCTCTACAACAAATTTCTGTTTGGTTAGCAAACAGAAACTGGTTGAGGATTACCCTACAGATCAGGGGCGTTTCTTCCGAGGAAGATGAGAAAATAATCCATACAACAAAAATAAAACAACGCAAATATTACAAAATGTGACATTAAAAAGTGTATTAATTTACGTTATATTTATATACACACACACACACACACACACACACACACACACACTCATTCTGTATGATTTTTAAGCTTGTTTACCCATGGGGACCTCTATTTTGGTCCCCACTGTGACACAAGTCCCCATGAGTCTGTGTGCATTCAGGTTGAAGTCCCCACCGGGATAGAAAAACATGAACACACACACAAAAAAAAAAAAAAAAAAAAAAAATATATATATATATATATATATATACATACATACATACATACATACAGGTCCTTCTCAAAAAATTTGCATATTGTGATAGTTCATTATTTTCCATAATGTAATGATAAAAATTAAACTTTCATATGTTTTAGATAAATTGCACACCAACTGAAATATTTCACGTGTTTTATTGTTTTAATACTGATGATTTTGGCATACAGCTCATGAAAACCCAAAATTCCTATCTCAAAAAATTAGCATGTCATGAAAAGGTTCTCTAAACGAGCTATTAACCTAATCATCTGAATCAACGAATTAACTCTAAACACCTGCAAAAGATTCCTGAGGCTTTAAAAAACTCCCAGCCGGTTTCATTACTCAAAACCGCAATCATGGGTAAGACTGCCGACCTGACTGCTGACCAGAAGGCCATCATTGACACCCTCAAGCAAGAGGGTAAGACACAGAAAGAAATTTCTGAACAAATAGGCTGTTCCCAGAGTTCTGTATCTAGGCACCTCAGTGGGAAGTCTGTGGGAAGGAAAAAGTGTAGCAAAAAAAACGCTGCACAACGAGAAGAGGTGACCGGACCCTGAGGAAGATTGTGGAGAAGGCCCGATTCCAGACCTTGGGGGACCTGCGGAAGCAGTGGACTGAGTCTGGAGTAGAAACATCCAGAGCCACCGTGCACAGGCGTGTGCAGGAAATGGGCTACAGGTGCCGCATTCCCCAGGTCAAGCCACTTTTGAACTAGAAACAGCGGCAGAAGCGCCTGAGCTGGGCTACAGAGAAGCAGCACTGGACTGTTGCTCAGTGGTTGCATGTCATTCGGAAATCAAGGTGCCAGAGTCTGGAGGAAGACTGGGGAGAAGGAAATGGCAAAATGCCTGAAGTCCAATGTCAAGTACCCACAGTCAGTGATGGTCTGGGGTGCCATGTCAGCTGCTGGTGTTTGTCCACTGTGTTTTATCAAGGGCAGGGTCAATGCAGCTAGCTATCAGGAGATATTTGGAGCACTTCATGCTTCCACCTGCTGAAAAGCTTTATGGACATGACGATTTCAATTTTCAGCACGACCTGGCACCTGCTCACAGTGCCAAAACCACTGGTAAATGGTTTACTGACCATGGAATTACTGTGCTCAATTGGCCTGCCAACTCTCCTGACCTGAACCCCATAGAGAATCTGTGGGATATTGTGAAGAGAAAGTTGAGAGATGCAAGACCCAACACTCTGAATGAGCTTAACGCCGCTATCGAAGCATCCTGGGCCTCCATAACACCTCAGCAGTGCCACAGGCTGATTGCCTCCATGCCACGCCGCATTGAAGCAGTCATTTTTGCAAAAGGATTCCCGACCAAGTATTGAATGCATAACTGAACATAATTATTTAAAGGTTGACTTCTTTTTTTGTATTAAAAACACTTCTTTTATTGGTCGGATGAAATATGCTAATTTTTTTAGATAGGAATTTTGGATTTTCATGAGCTGTATGCCAAAATCATCAGTATTAAAACAATAAAACACCTGAAATATTTCAGTTGGTGTGCAATTAATCTAAAATATATAAAAGTTTAATTTTTATCATTACATTATGGAAAATAATGAACTTTATCACAATATGCTAATTTTTTTAGAAGGACCTGTATATGTGTGTGTGTGTGTGTGTATATATATATATATATATATATCTCAATCACACGGTTTGTTTTATTTTTGCGTGCAGCCCACAAGGACAACTTAAATGTAATTATTTATAATTGATGCAAGTTAATTATTTAAACTTTTCTGCTTTCTGTAAGTCTTATTTAATTTCCACTTTACATTTGTGACCTTTACATTTTAACCAAACCTTTTTCATGAAATTTTCACACACAACTTATAGAATAAATTATATAAACTGAAATGTTCTCATTGTTTAAATAAATCTTAGGCACATTATTTACCAAATTTGTTGCTCAAGTCTTATTTTGCTCAGAATTAAATTTTTTCCCTCTTTTGTTCTTTTCAGGTGGAGTTTATTTCCATTCTCTCCAGCACACCATCTGGAAGCCCATCATTTAATGAGTGCCTGCTAACTCTGTTTGTGAGTGTGCATATGGTCTGCTGAAACAGGAGATAACTCCACAGAGTCAGAAAAGGAAGTGTCGGCATGGCTCAAGGCACTCCCTTGAGGCCACGCCCCCCTGAGATTCTTATGTAATGCTTCCTCATCTGCTAATAGACATCAGCTGGGCCTGATACACACACAAACACACATAAGAAAGTCCCTGAACTGTCCCAAGAGAGAAGTTGAACTCTTGTCCATTCTTTTCTCTTTAAACCCCTCCTCCCACAATCCCCACATAAGCACCTGTACATCCTGGGATTCCTCCGCGCTCCAACGTTTTCATTTCAGAATTGCTCTACTGACCTGGATCAATTCCCTGGAGATTTGAGGTGTGCTAGCGAAGTGCTGCTCTTCTCACCTGTTTTTTTTTCTCTGTGCAAACTCCATCAAGAAAGGTGTTTTTGCCGGACCATTCTTCAA
Organism: Meda fulgida; assembly: GCA_030578275.1. Taxonomy (NCBI): domain Eukaryota; kingdom Metazoa; phylum Chordata; class Actinopteri; order Cypriniformes; family Leuciscidae; genus Meda; species Meda fulgida. The sequence goes on along the minus strand of CM060616.1, from coordinate 32,216,099 downwards.
AGAGTGAGAATTTGATCTAATCGGCCATGCAGGTGTGAGCCTGTTTACTTGTGAAGATACTGGCCTGTTCTTTATAACTACCCTGTGGATCAGCAATGCTTCGACTCAGGAGAGACACACACAAGGCTCCATTTCTTAAGGTGCAGTGTAGCACACGTTGGTTGAAATGAAGGAGAGACATTTTTATATTTTCTGATAGTGTGGACGGTGGGGGGAAACTGTTAACGGTTGTGACTGCCGTCTGATTCCTTCATTGTCATTGCTCCCTTCTAAACTGAACTACCCCAAAACTGAGAAAAATCTTCCTCTACCTTTCTTTGTCTATTGCCTTTTCATTTTTTTTTTGTGTGTATATTTTGGCGATCTATTCAACTCTCATTCACAGTGGAAGAAAACAATTTGGCAACTTTTGAAATCCTTAAACTGACTACAGGGCTGCTTATCAAAACATCAAACTCTAATATATATTTAAAATATTTGTTAGCATAAAAAAAAAAAAGTTCATAAACATTACTCTTCTCTACCTCTTATTTCATACAGTACCACCAAATCTTTTTCATAAGGTAAACCATTTTCAAATTTTTGGTTACATTTTTAAGCAGCACTAAAGATTTAGACTGTGGAAGAGGTTAGACATTTGAGGAGTAGAAAAAGAAAAGAAGCAATTCCCATATTCCAGTCATTTTTCTTGGCATTTTATAGATTTTTTTCCTAAGCCTTTTAAGTTTGCTTTTTCAATAATTCTTTTACATAGCCAAAATAGTAATATGTAGACTTGACAAAATATAGAAGTTTTGTGCAAATTTTCAGTAATTGGCTTTATACATTTAATAATTTAAAAGTGTCCAAACATCAGAAACTTTAATTCAAGAATTTGCTGAAACCCCAAATTTCTTCAGTTTACAACTTTTTAAAATATTTATTTTTTTTATATAATTTTTAACTTTTTCCAAATTCTTTCTTTTAAGGATTTTTTTTTGTTGTACTATTAAAATAATGCTCATCTTGTGGCCTTTTTTTATAACGCTAAAAGGACAACGACTTCTCCCTTAGTCTTTCTTTGCATTTGTGCTGTCTCAACGCAAATACACTCCCAAACGGATAATTTTCCGGGGCGTGCTGCCATCCTGCCCCCTGGGTGATGCCGAGCGGCAGCATGAGTGGGGGCGTGTCTGGACCCACTTCCCCACCCCAGCCCACTGTTCCATCCAGGCCTCTCCGGCCTAGTCGCTACGTGCCAGTCTCTGCGGCAACGGCCTTCTTGGTTGGATCAACCACACTCTTCTTCTGCTTCACGTGAGTACACACACATTTACAAACATTGATTGCTGCAATCATTTATATTGGATGAGTCAACACGTACTGGTAAATAACAGTGTGTTGCTGCACAATGGAGTGAATAATGGCATGTGTTTGACTAGAACCCGCTCAGAAGTACCACATTATTTTTACCTTGACTGATTTTCACTAGAGCAGTTAACTTAAGATATTCTTACATTCTCAGGGCTCCTAACTGTGACCAAATGGTTGCATTTTGTTACCTTTTTTCCAGTCGGTGCAACTAAATTTTGCACAGCTGATAAGAGTTGCTATTTCTGTTGCATATGAGAAACCTCAATCGGTAAAGAAAACAAAAGCAGAATGAAACCGTGCTCTTTCTCGTTTGAGCTGCACAGGACGGACCGTTTATCAGCTCGTCACCCGACAAAGTTACTACACAACACTGGGAGATCCAGTGAAAAAGCATTTAAATTAGCTGCCGAATTAATAACATCGCTGTGAGTTCTTGTGAGAAGCATTCAAATTCAGAGCAGAACTGTTATAAACCATATCAGATCAAGCAGATCAAACAAATGTTGTGCCATGAATGAAGTTTTTAAGGCTTTCCAGTCCTCAAATCGTCAACATTCACCATGGATTTAATGTAGTAATGCTAACTGTAACCATGGTAGTGTGGTAGAAATAGTAGAATGTTTTTACATTATTTATTTCAGGGGTCGTACAACCTTTTGAGAGTGAAATAATAATATGTGCAATCTGTAAATTCTTGTCAATTTTGTAAATGCTTGGTATTGTGAGTTTGCATATGCGTTACTATACGAGTATGTCTGTGACGTGACCCGGATCAAAACTTAATTAGGGCAACATTGAACAAATTTAGGTGTTTGAGCTGAAAAAGATGCTAATGCAGCGGTTAAAGACGTTATGTTGATGAATGGAATTGCATTCGTCAACACAAAGATGGTTCTATAAATTAACTGTTACGCCTGTCACAGAAGTGGTCAAATGAGCGACAACGGACGAACTGAGAGAAAAAATTGTTATATAAAGATAGATGTTATGTTTCTTTTGATATTATGAAATACTAAATACATCCTTTTTGGGTAATTTTTATCACTGCTATAACCAACAGCAACATTAGGCTATACGGGTTAGTTTCTGTAAAAAAAAAAATCTAAATCTACCCAAACATGAGTTCCATAAATCTACATTAGAAAATGGCAAAATCTTGTCTGATGATGACAATATAGTTGCAAGGTTGAAGTGTAGTAGCAGTATAGTGAATGTCACTGCTGTCACTTTTTAGCATTACTCCAGTTATTTTAATACTGAGATTATTACATTCTCAGATGTGGCTCATTTAGTCTTTTTATTTATTTATTTTATTATTATTGTTGACGCCCTGATTCTGAGGAATGCGCTTCTAATAATATCCTCAGTTCAGAATATCTTAATGTTTAATACAGCGGGCTGTCTTGAAAAAGGATTTTTCACACAGCTTAGAATATCACATTTTACCAAAGCTGTACTGTGTTAAAAGGCTTTTTTGCTTAATAATCTATATTTTATAATCTATATTTTAGGAGTTTTAACTTTCTAGTTCATGTCTTAGATGAGGCAAAATCAAAGATTTTTTCTGATCACGATTCATACATTTGGAAAGCACATAGTTATTTGGTTTAGGAGTCACGTTCCTACCAATGTGACTTACAATTTAGTATTCAAAGTTACAAGAAATACCAGAGCAGGCATGCATAGGACCTACCGGTATGTAGTTTTTATTTACAGCAAAACCCTCTCCAAAGTCTTCTGCTTAATAGATTGACCTAGTGACACTGAAATGGACATGAGTTTGATGTTTATGTAAATCTTGCATGATAATCTCCTTAATGTTGCACAGAATTGCTTGTGCGCACAAACTGAAAAGGTCCGTATGTTTATGCTGCATCAGCATTTACAGCACAGTCAGAGCTATTTTCTTTTGTTGAAGTTGAGAAATCACATTAATTTCCTGTTGACTTCTTGTGCCCTGGATTTTGTAAGTGATGACCTGTGAATACAACAGAAACATAGTCATCATGCCAAAAAACAGTCCTTCCAGTTGGCACACTAGAGTAAATGTGTGGCTTAAATCAGATGCTGTGTCATGTCTGTTCATTCTTGTCATTTGCTCCTTCTTATCCCTCTTTTCTCACCAACCCCTCAGATTAAACATTGAAAGGCAATGAAAATAGGCCAACATCTATTATCAAGTACCACCTTCCTCTTTTTTTCTTTCATTTCTCTCTTCTCCCTTTTTTTTGTCTTCCAACATTGCAGGTTTTGTGGTGGTAACCTTGTGAAATTGTTATCTGCATCATTTGTCTATATCACTTGTACAGTAGTAAAAGCACACGAAACACTGTTTACAGGCTACTCGCGAAATCCTGTCATTGTCACTGTAACGATTTTCTATAGCCTGAGAACGAGCAGAATAATTAGGTTGATGATAGGCCTGCACAATATATCGTATAAGCATCAATAATGCGATGTGCGCATCTTCGATAGTCATATTGCAGAATGTGCAATGTCAAGTACAGGGATCGTAGGTGATCCGTACGGGCCTTCATAGAAGCAAATATGATGTGTGTGATTTTTCTCATCCTGTGTCCCATTAATACCTTTCTTTCTTTCAGGTGCCCTTGGCTTTCAGAGCAGTTTTCTGTTGCTGTGCCGATATACAATGGCATTATGTTTCTCTTTGTTCTGGCCAACTTCTGTATGGCCACCTTTATGGATCCTGGCATCTTCCCCAGAGGTAGTGAAACAATCTTTGGTGTGTGTGTGTGTGTGTGTGTGTGTGTGTGTCCCCTTAATAAATCTGCTCTTTTTAATTCAGGTTTTTTTTTTTTTTTTAAACTGACCTTGGTGTACTAAACTTCAGCTAAAGCAACCTTAAAGCAGTGTTAGTAACTAAAACTATAGTTTAACTTAAAATGAAATATAAACATTAGATGAAAAATGAAGTTGCCTTAGAAATAAATTTATTTGAAGTTGAAATAGTAAAATTACTTAAACTAAAACTGAAATAAAAATAAATTCTAAATAGACCCAAAAAACGAATAAAAATGACAATTTAAAACTAAAATCTCATTTTAAATGTTAATGAAAACTAATAAAACTGCCATAAAGTTGATGTGAAAAGTGTAAATGCTCATGTGGTCGAAAGCATTCGAGTAGCCGCAAAAGAACGCCTACCGAACTAACACGTAAACAGTATGGGAAGTGCGCCCGATTTAAACTTTGTCGGAGGAAAACCCAATTTTGGTTTGAAGACAAAAACATACCAAGCACAATATTCTCTTACCATTCCTGATTTCTAACACAGACTCACAGCGTTTGGGGTGGTCTTGCTGCTGTCAGAGCTGCTGCTCTCCGTATGTTTTTCCGTCGTCTCCAATCGTGTTCATATGGAAATTGCGCAAGATCTTAAAAAAACAAAAAAAAAACATTTACCCGCCCATAGACCTTTCCCTTGAAGAAATCAGGACAGAAGTTGTAGAAAGTAGACAAAAGAGACAGATTAAAACACCGTGTGTAAACGGGTATGTGTCTCTCACGTCGTCTTGTGATCCCATTGACCAAAACACATCTTAATACCAGGTGTAAACAGGGCCTTTGTGAAACAATGGAAAAAAGTAAACCTGCTGTTAATTTGACTATTGGTTATTTTCTCTGCCTCTGTGGCCTATGTGATGTCTCTCTGAAAAAAAGGTGTTCCATTTCATTACGTTTTATTAAAAAAATCATTCCTTTGAAGTAACATACACTGATAAACAGTGCACAATACACAACGTGTAAGGAAAACAGTAGTGTCATAAAGTAAACAGGGCGATTTGATTACATGTTGACTTTACACTCATATTTTATTCACTTCCTGCTTTAATTTTATCCACTGAGGAAAGGATGTTAAACTCTGTGTGTTGTAGCTGAGGAGGATGAAGATAAAGAGGATGATTTCCGGGCTCCTCTCTATAAGACTGTGGAGATTCGAGGCATTCAAGTGCGGATGAAGTGGTGCTCCACCTGCCGTTTCTACAGACCCCCACGTTGCTCACACTGCTCCGTGTGTGACAACTGTGTGGAGGTACACACACACACACACACACACACACACACACCTTATTCTAGTGACTGTTAAGCTGTGACCCCAATATGTGCATTGAATAAACACGACATTACAATACATAGCAATTCCATTTACATATAAATGTGACATCTTTACTGTATTTTTACTGCATTTACATGTACTTTTTTTTTCTCTAAGGGTCAATCTTTGTCATTAATCAGTCTGTCCACTCTTGCTCTGACTAATGGTTTGCAGACTAAACCTTTTGATTTGTGTTAAGTAAAGAAGTGTGTGCTTTGGACAGCCTTAAGTGCGCTCTCTCTCTCTCTCTCTCTCTCTCTCTCTCTCTCTCTCTCTCTCCCTCTCCCTCTCCCTCTCCCTCTCCCTCTCCCTCTCCCTCTCCCTCTCCCTCTCCCTCTCCCTCTCCCTCTCCCTCTCCCTCTCCCTCTCCCTCTCCCTCTCCCTCTCCCTCTCCCTCTCCCTCTCCCTCTCCCTCACCCTCTCCCTCTCCCTCTCCCTCACCCTCACCATTATAATTCTCACACACACAATTTGCCCCCTCTCTCCCTACAGGATTTTGATCATCACTGTCCGTGGGTTAACAACTGTATCGGCCGGAGGAACTACCGTTACTTTTTCCTGTTCCTGATCTCTTTGACGGCTCACATAATGGGCGTGTTTGGCTTCGGCCTGCTCTTCATTCTCTACCACACCCAGCAGCTGGACAGTGTGCATTCGGCTGTCACGTATCCTTTTAAACCCACGTAAACATTTGTTTGATTTCTTTTTTTTTTTTTTTTTGAGATCACGGCAAACATTTGAGGAAAAATTCAGCACAGTAATCTCACTCTGTGCAGTGTCTTTAGATTGAGAGCTTTATTTGATACAATTTGTATTGTGCTTTTCTTTTCCCTCCTTGACTTTTTATCAGTATGGCTGTCATGTGTGTCGCCGGACTTTTCTTCATCCCAGTAGCAGGCCTCACTGGTTTCCACGTCGTTCTGGTGGCAAGAGGCAGGACCACCAATGAGCAGGTTGTGACATGTGCAATCATAATCTTATGCTGGCGTGTTTGTTTTTGTTTTCCTGTCAATAATCATCTTGGTGGTGGTGACCTGGGATTAAAATCCATACTAAGCAGTTTTATAATCCTACAAAATATGACCTTCTCCCAGCCCTCCTTTAGATTGTAATCTCATCATAATCCTCTTCCCAAATCTTTTTGCTGCTTTCTTTCAGCCCACCTCTCCTCCTCTTTGTGTGGACCACATGTGCACGCTTTTGTATCTTATTGTCTCACTATTTTTATCTTGTGTCTCTTTTTTTTCATCCCTTTTTATTTGTGAAATGTTACTTTTTTTATTTTTAAAACTAAAGCCAAATTTTAACTGACCCATAACTGATAAAATAACCTTTTATGGTTATTGTTTAATTGTCAACTCCTTGTTTGTAGGTGACAGGGAAGTTCAGGGGAGGCGTGAACCCCTTCACAAACGGCTGCTTCAGGAACGTCTCGCACGTTCTGTGCAGCTCACAGGCACCCAGGTATGTCTTCAACTACATTCTTAACTTTGAGCTGTGTTTCATTTTCTGATTGAGGTTTTAACTCAGTGTTGTATTCAGGTATCTGGGTAGAAAGAAGAAGGCTCAGGCAGTGTCTGTTCAGCCTCCTTTCCTTCGACCGCAACTTACAGAGGCTCAACTGGCAGCCAAGGTGCTCGACAATGGAATCCATGGAGACCTACACCGGGTAAGGAAATAACCCCATTTTACTTCTTTTACACTCTCAGTAATCAAGCCGTTTGGATTTTCTGAGCAATATGATGTATATTTTCTACATTTTTTTTCTTCGGCCGATAATTTTTCAACTTTTTTACGGTACTTTAGGCATATTTATCTCAATAACTTAAAGAACCTGGAAGTCATTTATAGAGTTATTGACATTATGCCAGAGCTGCCTTGGTTTGCTGTCTGCCATTGTCTGTCATGTTTGTATACTGTGATATTTACCCATAAATAGTAGGCTACTTAATGAATTGAAAAAAAATGCAGTGGCTGAAACAGCGCAAGCATCACGCATGCTTTTGTGTATGTGTGGTAAATGAAACTGCGCATCTGCACCATTCATTCACACAGGGACACGCAGAACATGCAGGATTCATATTTAAATAGACTGATGAGTTCTCAGCTACCGTAATTTGGCACCGATTGATTTTTTTTTGTGTATCGGTACTCGGTACTACCGACGTAATTCTGTCTGTGCCCTTAAAAGTACAGAGTTCGGTAACCAACCTCTCAGCTTTTTATTTTGCGTTATCAGCACTCAGAGCTCTAAGTTGTTAACGTTCATTATTATTGTAATGTTATGTGCTTTGAGACATGAGGTAATTTAACACGGCCTTGTGAACCTTTGCAGAGTCTGCTTTTGCTGTGGACGTTCATGTGTTTTGGAGGAGGCGTGGCTTTGTAGAGCGCTCTGAATGGAGGGTTGGATCTTTTGCTATCAAAGCTAGCATGCTATTGCTAGCCTCTCAGAAATTGCCCACCCTACCTTATATCAGGGATTTTTTTGTTTTTAAATTAAAATTTCCAGCCCTGAAAAAGCCATGGAAAATAATGAAATCATACTCTTGGATAGGGCAAAGAGCTGCTTGCAAGGCTTAATGATGGCCAATTTTGTCCAAAGTTGTTCTTTTTATTAAATTTATTTAAAAAAAAAAATCCTTATCAGGTAACTGGATAGGCCATGGAAATGTTTTAAAACCTTGTATGAGCTGGGGGCCATGAGCGTTACCTCTGCCTTTTAGATGCAGATGTTCCTGTCGCCGCCCAAATCCCTAGGTCAGAGAGTGCTCTCGACTATTTTGCAAGCAACTGGCTCCAATTCCCGCTCTCTGGCAGATAAAGCTAAAAAATATCTGTTTGTGCCATTTAACATGTAATTGAGGACAGCTGAGACAGACAGGCTTGCATTAAAGGGATAGTTCACCCAAAAATGAAAATTCTGTCAGTATTTACTCACCCTCATGTTGTTCCAACCCCGTAAGACCTTCCTTCATCTTCGGAACGCGAATTAAGTTATTTTTGATTCAATCTGAGAGCTGGATCACTCCTCCATACTAGTCCATAGACTTCTTCAATGATTGAAACTTGCCGGCCTCGAAAAGTTACTAAAAACATCGTTAAAATAGTCCAAGTGATTACAGTGGCTCAATCTTAAGTTTATCAAGCGACGAGAATACTTTTTGTGCGCAAAAACAAACAAAAATGACAACTTTATTTCAACTATTCATTTCCTTCTCTTTGGGCCTCTAGTCAGTTAAACTAGTGTAATTGCGTTGAGCTACATCACACGTAGGTTCACTATTGGCCAACGCTGGTCATGTGTGATGCGTGTGACGTACAACAACAGAAGCTTACGCTGTTACACTAGTTTAACTGACTCAGAAGGAAATGAATAGTTGAAATAAAGTCGTTATTTTTGTTTGTTTTTGCGCACAAAAAGTATTCTCGTCGCTTGATAAACTTAAGATTGAGCCACTGTAGTCACTTGGACTATTTTAACGATGTTTTTAATAACTTTTCGAGGCCGGCAAGTTTCAATCCTTGAAGAAGCCTATGGATTAGTATGGAGGAGTGATCCAGCTCTCAGATTTAATCAAAAATAAGATGAACGAAGGTCTTACGGGGTTGGAACAACATGAGGGTGAGTAAATACTGACAGAATTTTCATTTTTGGGTGAACTATCCCTTTAATATGGCTAAAATGTAGATCGGCTTTTAAACTTTCAAAAATAATTTCTTGTTCCATAATGAAAGGTTGTGTTCTGAAATGTCTCTTGATTTATGTTCGAAGACCTACCAGACCTTTCTATCTGTTTGGAGCACTTTATTACAGGGTTTTGACTTTCTTTTTTTTTTTAATCATTGTAACCTGGAGTTATGAGGAAAATGTTCGCTTTTTGGCAATTCATGGATTTCTGCATTAATGATTTCTAAAATGAGAGGCTCAACTTGTAGCTTGCTGAGTTGTTAGCACTGATAGTACAGTGTGGCAGAGAGAGCTGCTTGATAAATTTGCTCCACTGTGCAGAAACGGAAGGAACCCATTAAAAGAGATGTGCTTTCACTTTTCAGAAGTCCTGGTCTTATATCTCTGATAAGGTTGCTGAATCTTTTGGAGGTGTGTCTGCTGCAACTAGTAACTCATGGAAAGTTGGCACGACAAACTGTCCAGAGACTAAAGTGTGTTCATGTTTCCACACCCAGCAACATGTTGAACTATACCAAGTAGGGTTGCATGGTATACCAATACAAAGCAAGAACCTTAGTACCAAAATATTTAAAATATATCATTTATCAAATTTTGTTACCTGACCAGTACAGTGCACAGTTTGGCAGTTCAGGCAATGCAACTTTGAAGCATAAATGTTTGGGATTCACTGAATATATTACAAAAACTAGTATGAATAATTGTAGTACGCAAACATTAATTAGAACATGACTATATTTTTAAAAAATTAGCAGTAGTGAAGTATTAGAAGGTGATATCGTCCCAAAAATTCTGTATAAATCTGACCCTTGTGCCAAATCAATGGCCTCAACCTAAAAAGTGACGTGGTTCATAGAAGACTTCGTACTCTAAAAATCCTCTTAATCTTGAACCTTTTTCTTCTGCATGATGAAAAGCTCTGAAGATTACATTGGCTACATTTCCATTTGTTTTATATTAGATTTAGATATAACCTCAATAACCTTTTATTTTTAGTGACTTTGGAATTAAGGAAGGAGTTGTGCTTCTAATCAATGTTCGGATGCTGAATCTGAGTCCTTGCTTCTATATTTAGTGTGTTGTCTGCTGTTGTGTCTGTTGCTTTTATGTAATTAACCACTGGTGCTTTATCGTTTCTCTTGCGATATTTCAGTCTAAGAGCAGTTTGGAGATGATGGAGAGTCAATCTGCTGACGCCGAGCCTCCGCCCCCACCTAAACCAGAGCTCAGATACCCTGGGCTGTCACGAGGACCTGCAGGACACCCTGAGGGTTAGAGCCAACCAGCATGCCAAACTATAATAGCATTCTGATTGATTATCCTTCAAACATTTATCTTTTCTGCCTTATTTCTTTTACTTTTAGCTCATTTTTTTTAACTTCAGATTATATTTTCAAAGTCACCATTTGACTTGCATTCAATAGTGTTTATTCAAGGTTTCAAAGTGTAACAGCAATAATGTCATAATTGTATTTTCATGCTGAATTGTAATTATATTTTGCCATTTACAGGCATGAAAACTCCTCTGGGATCGTGGCCAGTATTTACCCGCTATATCTCTATAGTTACCATAAACTTCGCAGTTTTAAAAAAACAAAACTGTTGTTATATAAAAACTATATTTATTTTATATAACAGTTAAATGAACAATAAATGAACAGTGAGTTACATTTGATAGCCTAAACAATATTGTCAATATTGTTTGTTTTCCCTTTATTTCGCCTACGAGAATTTCGAAATGAAACTGTAGCAGTCTCAATGCAACAGAAAGCGATGATTTTTTTTTTACTGAAATCCGCGTTTTGAACAAATAATTTTAACGATTCATTGACAATGAACAATCACTTGCTTTTCCTGAATGAATCAGCTGTTTGTACAAATCGGTTGAATGAATGAATCTCTAAGACATTGACTTGCATTTACTTGAATTTACATGACTTGAATTTAAAGTACCCTTTAATTAAAATGTTAAAATTAGAAATCAGTTCATATTTAAATATTGAATTTAAAAAAAAAAAATCTCATAGCTTTATTTATGCAATTGTAAATGGAGTGTAAATATATTAATGCCAGTTCTGATGCCGCTTCTGTGTCTGTACTGCAAAGATTAATTTTGATTTAATGATTTAATTTAACTGGTAACAGTGGTATTGTGTTATTAATATCATTTAATTTGAATGTTAGTATTTGACATAAAAGATGATAAATAATATATTATAATTATATATAATAAGATAAATAATATATAATACATATATAGGTGAAACTGCCCCTGGAAATCAATTTAAGGTGGCAAATATTGCCCCGTTAATAAAAAATAATAATTTATGTTTTATGTTATTATATTTTTTATTTATTCTTTGTGCAGTAACCTTGTTTTTTAAAATGTGCTATATATATATATATATAAGTTGATTGGATTGGATTTTTTGCTGCCGTATCCTTCTCACCTTTTTTACCCCTGACCAGTTTTCATGCCTGCATTTAGGAATAAAGAATTAATATTTGGAATGGATTATAAGATTGCAATTACCTGTTGGAATGCTGCTTTAATCTACTTAATGTGTTCCTAAAATGTGTTTAAAACTCTGAATCTGATTTCTCATGGACTTTTTTTTACTTCTTTGTTTGCAGAGAGCAGTCTGTTGAATAAACCTCCGCCCACCCCCACCATGTTCAAGTACAGACCCACCTACAGCAGCCCGGGCAAGAACCACACTGCTCTTACACATGCATATGCCAACCAGGTAACTTTTCTGTGTTGATGTATGTATTGTTTATCCAAAGTGTATTTATTCATAGTCAGTGGTGGTGGTGATTCACTGCATTTAATTTGTTGATGCGACGTCATTCACATTCTTTTGCATGACTGTTATTATTTCCATTATACCGCATTTTTTTCCTCTAACATTTTATTCAATCCATTATATTGTTTTTTCCCCTTCAATTTGGTTGACTCAGTGGCTTTCAGTTGAACAGTATCAGTAAGTTTACACTGTACTTCATTGTTTGTGTGTCCGTGTGTGTGTGTGTTAATGTTCCTCTCCTTTTCTCTAATACTTGTCTTTTTGTACATATCAATTAATTTTATAAATGCAGCTTGTTAATGTTGCTAATTTTCTGTTTAATTGTTATTGTATTTTGATTCTCCAACTATTTAGTTTATCATCAGGGATTTCATATCCCTAGGGTTATAAAATATAAAGATGTTATCTTTGCAAAAAGACCATACTACTTTCTCAAAAGCCCACAGCATATACAAAGCATTTGGCACAGACAAATATTGCCTTTCTGAAACAAAAGAATACATTTAATCTGTCCCATTTGTGATTAAACTCAAGTAGTGTTAATAAAGCCAACACAAACAACCCATCTGTCCTCACTGAGTGGCTGTGCAAAACGTCTTGCTGGTTTTAGCTCTGAGGATGTGTGTGTCACTTTGTGGTGCTGGATTTAGAAAGATTAGATAAGAAATACACTACATGATGTGAATTTAATTTATTCTGAAACACCAGAGGCCTCATGAATAAACATTTACTGTGAGCTTCCATTCTAAAAGTTTGTGTGCACATAGTTTAGATTTAATAAAATAGTATTTATGCTGTCGGCTGCCTTTCAATTAATGATCTGTAATTTGGCGCAATTAATGCCTGGCTCACACTACAGGAGTTTTAAAAACCTAATCGGTTTTGAAATCTGGTTGCAGCACACACTTAAGGAGAATCTTTGCAGATTTTCTTCCCTCAAATCTTAAACATGCTCACAGTACAAGATTTGAAAATCGTGGCGCATCACACACTACACAATGTTATTAACATTATCGTGTCAGAGGAAGCCTTGATATGATTCCACCATGATCGCGTGATCTCACGTAACAGATTGGAAGTGAAAAAGTGGATGTAAACAAAATGTCTGTCCTCCATATCAAGTCATATTCGTGAAAAGGTTGCCGTGACCAAGGAAAGCGAAATCTTTAAAAAAAAAATCATCTTTTTTAACATTTAAGGATATTTCTAATGAATGGCGTCAGCTCTGGTCAATAAAATGATTCAATGCCATTGATCTCTATGAAGTGAAGCTTCAGCGTTGCCCATGCGGCGGAATTGCTGCTCCGTTGAGCCTTGTAAAGTGGAGCTCAAAGTTAAAAATTAAATATTTAAATAATTAACAGCTTGTTTCATTACACCCATCTTAGAATGAATCTGCATTTTTGTACATTTCTGTTGAATGAACAGTTTAATGACTCACTCAAAGAAATTCCCTTGCCCCGCCACCTAGTGTTGTAACAATGTAACTGGACAGGGTGACAGCCTGTCTTGCGCAGAGACGCGCAATGCCGATACTGGTGAAATATCAGCAGAAAGCCTCTCGTAAAGTGAGATTTGAAGATCGGAACTAACTGTTATGTCACAATGGTCTAACAAGCTTATTGTCAGGTTTATGTTCTGTTATTATTAGATGTGGACCCTGATTTTGACATTGTATCTTCTGTTTACTCCACTTCGTTTCAATGCGCTTTTTATGTTTCGGTTTCATTTCTGAACATGTACTCGTCTTCGTGCCTGCTGACCCCAGCGTAACACTTATTTTATTTAGCAATAAATAAATGAATTAAGATAATACCGCATATCGCGCTGTTGAGTCACTCAAAATTCTTTCTCGGGATTCTCGGGAGGGGAAAATCGGGCATGTAGTGTGAGCCGGGCATGTAGTGTGAGCCAGGCATCAGGAAGGTGTTGGGATTTTTTGGATTCTGTAAAAAAGACAGGATGATAGACACCCTCATCGGCAGGAACTGCTGATTAACAGTAAATTATTTTGTACGCTTTTGTATGTTTACAAACTCTCTCCGCCTCCATACATTTGCATTTTGAGTGCAATTAATTGATCGAAATTAATTGACAACTTAGACTTTTATCATTCTGCTGGGAAGGTTCCAAGGTTCTATTTTGGTTGAGTTTTTAGTAGCAAAACAAACTAGATATTCACGTGCAGGACTACATTATGTTATGTGAAATAATATACCGGCGAGTTAAATGGATAAAGAATATCCAGTCAATCAGGTCTACAATCAAAAAAACCAACAGGGTAAATGTCAAACTTGCTTGTATCTTACCTTTTATACATGAATCCTCAGGACTGATTCATCTGCCAGTAGATGTTGTGGTCTTTTGACTTTTTATGGTTGCTCACGTGGTGTGCCTTGTCAAAACAAAAGGCAAAAAATTACATGCACAGTACTCTGTCCTTAGTGCTTCCAAGTTGGTTGCCAATACATCAGTGTTCCCTGCCTTTCCAAGCTTAGCCTCGCTGTCTGTCATATCCTGTAATGCTGGCTCTTTATAGCTATAGAAAACACTTTACCAAATCATCTGTCCCCAGTGGCCCACATGATCCTTACAATGAAGTTTTTCCTTTACCTCCCGTTGAATTTAGCTTTCAGATTTCTCTTGTAACTTTATAAACTCTTCTGCTTCATGTCTCTCTCTCGCTCTCTCTGTAGATAAGTCGTGGGGACAGTCTTAAAGAGTCCTCTTCCTCTCTCCTCCAGTCCAGTCAGCAGCCAGGCTATCGCTCCGAGCCCAGTCTGGATGGGTGTGAGGTGGGCGGAGCGGAGCGAAGCGCGGCCGAGCGAACAGGTGGGGGCCCTGGAGGACCTCCAGCCTCAGGGATCCCAGGATACTCCCTAGGAGGGCGCTCGTACCCCTCATTCTCTGATTCTACGGTGCTCGCCGGAGGGGCCTCACGGTCCTCCAGTGTTCGCTCTTCCCACAATGCCCCACCATCTGAGGCTACCACCTCCACCAGCTACAAAAGCTTAGCCAATCAGACACCACCTCGGAATGGCAGTCTTTCGTACGATAGTCTGCTCACACCTTCCGAAAGCCCCGAATTTGAATCATCGCCACCAGAGATGACCCCAGGGCGACCGCGCGGGCCAGTAGTCGGATACAGTTCGCCCTTCCTGTCAGCACAGCTCGCCCAGCAACGAGAGGCTGAACTCCACCAGCCATCTGCCTCCAGTGCCGTCCTCCTCGCCTCCCCGCAGCATGCCGTCTATCTACGTGGCTCCACTGCTTCCCCTCCCGCTCCGCCTGAACGCGAGCGAGAACGCCTGCTGCACGACTCGCAACCGCACCACCATCATCATCACCACCACCACCATCACCATCGGCCGCCTCGCTTTTCTCGACCCCCTCTGCTCTCTGACTCAGGCCCCTCTCAGCCCTCGTATCCATATCGCGCTCGCTCCACTGACACGCCCCTGCCGCCCACCCACCCTCCACGCTCGCCACACCCCCCGCCACTGGGGAAATCCCTGTCTTACTCTAGCGCTGCCGCTGCAGAGATGCAGTACCGCCTGGTCCGCAAAGCCTCGGCCTCTGTCGGGGGAGGGGGCATACAGGCGCCAAAGTGAGTAACTCCCCCACAACCTTACGACGCTCTGCGCAGCACTGCCTCCTTCCTCCTAATCTTCCTCCTCCTCCTCCCAGACTCCTGTGAGTGTATCTCTTTCACTTCTTCTTTCTTCCTTCATCTTTTTCCCACTAGTCTAAACTCATTCTGTCTAGGAAGCCCTTCAGTAATTTTATGCTCTCATTAGTGATAATCTGTTGCTTTCTGCTACTCGGTTTCTTTGTGTTGAACGTATGTTAATCAAAATTGTCAAAGCATTAAAACACGATAAAAATCTTTTTTTAATTAATCGTTAATTGGTAATTAAATGGTCAAGGTACTTTTTTAATGTATTAAATAATTGTATTGCACTTTTTATTGTTTATTATTTATAACATTGGCAAAACCTTAAAACAAAGTTAAAATTTGAGTTTTTTACATAATACTAAAGGAATTTATTTTTAAATGCCCAGTTAACCAGTGCAGTTTTTAAATTCCGTTATTATTAGTAGTTGCTTTATTTAAAAACTTGATAACATTGCCAGTGCAGTTTTTAAATTCTATTGTCATTATTGTTTTATTTTGTAATGATTCACTATTAAAGTTTTAATTTAAACTGAAACAATCAGGTCGAATTTCAGGTCGTTTTTATTTATTTTTTGCCATTCAGGACATTTATAGCCTTGTTCAGAATGTCAGTCCAAATCCCATTTTTGTGCATATCCAATTGAAATCCGATTGTATTTAGCAATTGTGAACCGCAAAAAGTCACATAAAATGTTTTTTTTTTTTTTTTTTTTTTTTTTTTTTTTTTTTTAAAAGATCAGTTTCGAGCTACATTCATATGTTGTCTGAAATCCTAGTCAAATCACATTTCTGGAAATCCGTTTCAGTCTGATTGGTCTGATTTTGCGTGGTATGTGACTTTCTCACGCCACTTAAACCGTAAACGTGTCAGACGTTGTTATAGGAAACCTGTTGAAAGTTGCTGCAGAAGCAAGTTAGTCCAGTGCGGCGGCTATACGTTGTCATGTTGTAAACAAGACAACATCTGAATTGCAAACACCTCCATGTTGCTGCGGTGGTTGTTTTTGGCTTATGCCTATTAACGCAACGTCATTGCCATAGAAACTAATGTAGATTATCCGGAAAACGAAAGAGCACCACAATCAGATCCGATTCGCGGAATTGGAAATTCACGGAAGAAATGTTTTTATTTAATTTTAATTTTCAAAGTGTTATTTTATATGACTTTATAAATGGTTAATGGTAAGATCAAAATTATTGAGGACTGATGGGACAACACTGTTCTGCAGCACTTCACAGACAATGAGTGGTAGGAGAATTTTTAGAATGACTCAACAATCATTTATGAGACTTTATTCAAAACAACAACAGCTCGTTCCATACGTCATTACGCCATTTCTGCGTCATTGCACATGCGCAGTAATTTCTAGTTTAGGTTTTCATTCTGATCAAGTGTTTAAATGTCCTTTTGATCAGATTATAAAAGGTCTACACCACCCCTTCCAATCCAATCGAAATTTCATTCATATCGAACTCAATCGGATCATTTAAGGTGTTTAAATGAAGGCTTTTCAGTCTGATTGGGACGATTATTTGGTTGCACGTAAGCATAGTCAGTGTGGACAATCAATAATTAAGATCAGATTCCAATCGTATACACAAATAATTGGATTTGGGCTGACAGAATGTGACTAACGTCATGAATGAGTGAGCTGGTTCAGACTCATGTATGAATGTATAAAATACAGTAATGCCTCTGTTGTCTCATTTACCTTAAGTTCAGTGCCTTGGCAAGATGTCATGGTAAACATGAGCAGAAAAAAATAAGGCACATCTGTGAGGAAAGAGCAGATAAAAGTCTCCTGACATTATGCTGCTGCTTATGAAGATAAACTGGATATTGTCTAAACTAGAATAATCAGACCCAGTTTCTTCACTGGCAAAATAACTAAATGGATAGATCCGAGCCAGACAGAAAGCTTCATCACTCTGCTCATTATAGAGGTCTGGAAAACCTGCTTTGCTTAGTTATTAGTCAGCATTTTAAAGGCAACAACATGTACCTGGTCTCCACTAAGAAGCAGAGAATGAATCTTCTTTACGGTAAAACATTGTTTCTCAGAATGAAGGAGAGAACTAAATTAACCATATTCTAAGCTGACATATATGCATTGTTATTTGGAAACAAACCTGCAGTGCTTGAGAGAATGCTTTCCTTTCCAAATTGTGCGGCAGAGAAATTGAAATTCACTGGCAGGCATGGCTGGATTTGCCATTTCAGCTAAACTATTTTTACCGCCGCTTTGCACTCTTCTGTTTTCTGAACTGATACCTATTCTGGGAGGCTTTTTAACTGATGTCTGTTTTATAATTTTTTTGTCATAGCAACAGGAATATGAAATAACTGGCATCCTGTGATGCATTTCTTTGTCGATTTATCATTGCAGTTCTTATGTGTTGTGATTTACTCTTGATTGTAATTGTATTGTAATGCTTTCATCTTTTTTTTTTTTATGTGCCAGTGAAACTTGCAAATGACATCAGTCTAAAACAACACATTTCACATCTAGATTCTTTATTTGAACATTTATTATGATTGTTAATGTTTTTTTGTGGAACTGTGATCCATTTGTGATCTTTGATGAATTAAGTTTAAAGGTATTGATTTAAAATGAAAAGACTCTTTTGTAACATTATGCATCTTTACTGTCACTTTTGATCAATTTAATGCATTCTTGCTGAATAAAAGTATTAATATCTTAAAAAAATATATATATATATATATATTATCCCAAACTTTTGAACAGTGTATTTATTTACTATACAAATTTACATACTAATGTAAATCCTTCTCTAATTTCCTAGTTTCTCTGTTTCTTTGGTTTAGGGACGAGATTCAGATGAAGTCATATAGCCGGACAAACGGGCAGCCGAAACCACCTTTCAACCCCTCGTCCCCCTCTCATCCTGTCAGCGTGTCGACTCGCCCAGGTCAGGCATATTCCAGTGCTGGCTCTTCTCAGAGCCCCGCTCACAAGCCTGGAGGTGGGGTGAAGAAGGTGACGGGCGTCGGAGGGACCACTTACGAGATATCGGTGTGAGAGAGCGGTTGTTTTTACTGGTGTTGGACTCTTTCTTCACCAACATAGTAGAGAAAATCACGTGTGGCAGACTCATTGGTGCCCATGGGAAAGATATGGATTTTTTTTTTTCAAAATGGAAATCAATGCTGACCAGCAGGTTTTGGTTGGATATGACTTGTAGGAGGAGGAGGAAGATCATGTGGGGTCTTTCAAGCCATGACATAATAGGACTTCAAGACTCCCATTCAGTAAGGAGCTGTAACACATAACTGGTGTGACGGCAAAGGACCGGATTGCCTTTAAAATGTTTCAGAAAAAAAAAAGATTTTTATCCGACATAAATGTGTAAATTGTTCTGTATAGAGAAGAAATGGTCACCGTTTTGTTTTTCACTGAGTGGAATTTGATTTTTTACAAAAGGGGACCTGTGGCATTCATTAGCCATTTCAGACCACTGTGATTGGCATGCGATAATGTATCCAATCAGCACCAGGGATGCAAAACGGTAGAAAAGATAAAGAAATGGACTAATGCATTATTTAAATGACAGCAGCCTTTTCAAATTAGTGTTTTCAGAGTAATGGCCTTGGAAATTAGTGGAAGAAATATGTTTTTATTTAATTTTCAAAGTGTTATTTTATATGACTTTATAAATGGTTATTGATAAGATCAAAATGTTTTTTTTTCTACAAAGGCTGATATTTGTTCTCTATGAACTTAAATTGAGGTAAGAAGAGCTGGTGGCACTCTAGATCAGTCGGAGGGTTGCTCGTAGCATAAAATGCATTTGACATTGTGATCTGTGGGACATATTTCAAATTTTATCCTGTAAGCATTGATTGTCTGCCTCTTAGGTATGATTTTTTTATTTTATTTTTATTTTTTATTTTTTTGATTTATTAATACATGAGGCAAATCTCACTGGTGGCCTTAACTAGCCAGCCATGTAGGATTTAAAGCTTTCTTCTCACGGTGCCACTGAACGCTGGGTAACCATATCAGTGCCCTCTGATTGGACGGCAGTTGAGCCAGTCAGAGGAAGTTAGCTGTCATTATGAATTCGTGAAAGCCTTTTAATTTTAATTATTTAATTCTTACCTAGTACATTCAAAAAGTTTGTGACTTTTTGCAGGACTCATTTCAATCATCGTCTGTCTTGTCAGGTGTATTGATCAACATTTAGATCAGGGCTGACCAATCAGGGGACAGAAGTTATTTGCTGGATGATACAAAAGCAAATATTTTGGATCAAAAGATGGACTGAGGGAAAGAAAGAAAAGAACATGTACTGTAAAGTCCAGTGTGAATGAGCATGGTTGTGAATGTGTATGGGTGGGTGTGTGTTTGTGTGTGTGTGTGAGCATTGGTAATAAAATCTTTATAAACAGTTGTGCGTTTGTGCATTGCTTCTTTTTGTAATGCATAAACTTTGGAAATGTATACACCATTTATGTCCATGAATGTTTTTTTCTGTCCAGGCTCAAATCTGTGGAAGCCTGTTGTCAATATAGACATCAGAAAAATGGTCTACAAAATATTTTGGCACCTCATTACACGTTTGAGTGTAGGTAAAAATACTGAATCTGTTAGTGGATGTGCTCTTATTTGTGTAATGAATCTCAGCTGACAGAAAAATATATTATACTGTACTAAATATATACAGAGGCCTCAAAAATTAGCTTGAGGTTCAGCTTTTGGGCAAATGGTCCAAAATCTCCCTGGTTGTTCAGTTGAGTGAATTTGAAGCAACTGGATAAGAATGTACAAGCAACACAAAACAGGGTGTGAAGAACAAAGTGTTTTATTGGAATGGCAAAAAAACTTTCCATCCACAACCACTCAAAGCACTTGGTCATCTTTCAATCATCAATTCATTAAAGATTAGTGAAAATCAACAACTGTTTATTCAATAATTCACTAAAAACAATATTCCTCCTTTTTGTAAGGAAATTTATGGCAACATTTTACGTACACTGAAAATAAGTTTAACAGTACTGACTGAAAGGTTAAAACATGAAGTCTACCTGCAGCTTTCTTCAGTGTTTAAAATAATAATAAAAATGTTAAAAACTTCAATCATTCTGCACAAATTTGTTTTAATATAAACTTAAATAAGACATTAACAGCAGTATTCAGTGTGAAAATAAATGTGTAACTGGGTCCCAATGTCAAAGGTAACCACATTTTGCTGACTATTATCTTGAAATCTCTCTCTTAGTTTTTTAATTTGCAAAATGACATGAACTGTTTGCATAAAAGACCCTCCCTTTTTAGATCACTGATTGCAGTCTAGTAGTCGGTACCAAACAAACAAGCTACGTCTCAGAATAGTAGTAAAAAAAAACTGAAAATAAGAATACTAGGAGTGACAAAGGTATGGAAGGATTACCAATACAGCAATAAAAAGAACTGATAAAGTTTGTTCCCCAATATGTGATGCTGATGCAACACAAAATAACCCCTTAGTAATGATCACTTCACAATTATCAACCATATTCGAGGTAGAAGTCCAATGTTTAATTATGTTTAACTCGATTAAAATAACACAGCTGACAGAGATCGAATATCAATGTCCCAAATGACGTTTGGACACCTTGTATATGCTGTATCTAGTATATCGATGATTATGAAGTTTAATTAATGTATTAGGAATTAGGATTTACTACATTATTGGACTGATTTTGTAATTAACTAATATGTTATACAAAAAGAAATAAACAATCATTCTGCTTATAACTACATACAAACTCTCTCTCTGCATACTAAACATTAGCACAATCTGGTCCAGTCCCATAGTGATTGACAGTGCTCTTCAGCAATGTGCACTTTCTATTTGTCCTTCTTGCTCTCTGTGTCCATCGCAGTGATGGTCTCGGTCTCCGGTTCCTCCTCTTCAGGCACAGGGGAAAATACAGATTCATTTGGCCTCTCGGATTTCTCTCCTTTGGTCTTACCGAGCTTCTTAAACTTCTGATACAACTCGTTGAGGTTAAACTCTCGGATGATATTTTCCTAGAAGAAAACACAAAACATTTCTGTGTTGTATAGAAAACATACAGGCTTTTGAGATTTCTTAAGTTTTTTCAGTTGATTAATTCACCATGATATCAAAATTGACGCTTCTTATTTTTTGGCATATTGCAGTGTTTATTATAAATGATTTATCCGTATACTTAATTAAAAAAAATTAAAAAATAATAATAATAAAAATAATCTATATATATATATACTGCCCCTTGGGATTTTTAAACAAAATATCTTCCACCACCCACTTGCAACCACATCTCTTCTCTGATTACGTGTTTTACAGTGCGAGGACGGGACACTCAAGAGATGTCACTCACAAGAGATCACAGCAATAGCAAACCACAGCCATCCAATCAGTTCCTGATTGACACAAACAAGTCCCAGCCTAAATTTTTTCTTGTTTGAGAAGCTGTTTCACTCGTATATACATCACAGGAAAGACTATTGCTGCTTCCGTTTCATGCTGACTTTAAGCCTCACCTCTGTGAATGTCCAAGACACTGCGCGTCCCTTCTTGTCCACCTGAGGGCGCCGCATCACTTCCTTTCCCCCCTGGAAGAGCACTAGAGACGGCAGCTGCTTTGACAGAGGAGAGGTGCTGACCCTATACCTGAGGTGGGGGACAGGATATTGTCACAGTCTGTGAACCAGAGTATGACGAGAAACAGCGACACACAACAGGGCATCTTACTTCTTGGATACTTCACTGTAACGACCAATGTCCACTTTGCCAAATTTCAGCCCTGCACAGTTGTACCTGAGTGAGAGAGAGGTTAATCGTCTCCATTCATAATATTTAAATTCACAGTAAATAATGAGCAGCAGGACGTACACTACGGTTCGAAAGTTTGGGGTAATTTTTAATAAATATTTTTGAAAAGTCTTATTCTCACAAAGGCTGAACCTATTAGATCAAAAATACACCAAAACAGTACAATTGAAATATTATTACAATTTAAAGTAACTGTTTTCTATGTGAATATGTAGTAAAATGTAATTTATTCCTGTGTTGTCAAAGTTGAATTTTCAGCATCATTACTCCAGTCTTCAGTGTCACATGATAATATGCAGATTTGCCGCTCAAGAAACATTTACGATTATTGTGTTGAAAATGTGCCGCTTATCATTTTTTGTGGAAAGCATGAAAAAAAAATGCAGGATGGAACAGGACACTCAAAAGAACAGCATTTATTTGAAATGGAAATCTTTTGCTACATTATACATGTCTTTACTGTCCCTTTTGATCTATTTAAAGCATCCATGATCCTCAATAAACGTAATAATTTCTTTAAAAAATTAAATTAAAACAACGTACAGACCTGAAACTTTTGAATGGCAGTGTATCA
The DNA here is from genome assembly GCA_030578275.1 of Meda fulgida. NCBI lineage: Eukaryota > Metazoa > Chordata > Actinopteri > Cypriniformes > Leuciscidae > Meda > Meda fulgida. The sequence continues at coordinate 32,193,059 of CM060616.1, read as the reverse complement.
AGATCAATGTTCTTACTTTAAGGACAGATCAGCATAGACGGAGGCGAAAGACTGACATTCTGGTGACCAGTTAGCAAAAAACTCCACGATCCAGGTCACTCGGTGGTCCTTCTCCAACTCCTCCTAAACACAAACGAAAGGTGAACATCTATACTCGGTTTCAAACAACATGTATTTGCACACTATATCCCTCAGGCTGCTGAAGTTAAAGTTCAACTATGAATGTGGCTGAAACCATTAACATTGGGTGAAAACTTTTAACTTTTAAACACCCAATGGCTTATTTGCAAACGCTATTGGGCTGCAATGTTAATTAACATTTATGGGCTTTGAATTCCTCTTAGTAATAAAGACACTTGAGCTTGTTCCCTTTGATGTTTAAAGTGGGCAACTAGTATGCAATGAAAGTCGTAGTGCAGAGTGTGCATACTTGTGAGACACACTATGACCAAAGCATTGGGAAACAAACTAAAGATGAAGAAACAATAAAATACATAAAGAATAAATAAATATCATACAAATGAATGAGTGTTTCTCAACCAGGAGCCAGAGCCCACAGGGGGGCCTCAGCAAATTTTCAAGGGGGCTGCAGGATGATTTAAAAGTATTTAAATGAATACATTATTATTGATATATTAAAATAATCTCTAAATACTCTTAATTAAAAGTGCTAAACATAAATGTAAGACGTAAATTTAAATAATGCCTTTTCCCTCTCAATAACTATTGTTTTTATTGAAGAATATGCAGTTCTAGAACTTCTTGAACTGAAGCACAAAACTAATCGTGGTTCATTTATTTAACTCTTTCCCCACCAGTTTTTTTTTTAAAGCTGCCACCCATCGCCAGCACTTTTGATAATTTTCAAAAAGTTTCCATGGCCCGCAGAATATTTAGTTGTATGAACATCTTATTCTAGCTTCATGGATTCTTTTTTATCAACACTTGAACGTGGGCGTTTCATTAAAAAAGGCAAAATTTTGAGCAAAAAGCTGAAAATCACGTTTGTGTCAAAGACTACGTCTGGAATCGGATTCAGAACGATGATCAAAACACAGATGGAGTTGATCGAGTCCATCAACATCCCTAATGCTTGCAAAGTCCTGTAGCTCATCCTGGGTCAATATTTCATTCCGCAACATTCGTCAGTTTTGATTTATATGCTGTTTAATGTTGATGATCGCATCATTTTTCATATTCATCTGCTTACATATGAGATCGCTTGTTGTTTCTGCTGCTTCTTCCCCTATGTTTTGATCTGGAGATTTAGGACTTTCAGAAGATGTACCTACAGATACTACAGTGTAACAAGCTGCTTTGTCATAACTACAGCAGAAATATCTTAAAACTTAAATAGTACCCCGGCTTTGAATATTTTGTTCTTCTTTTTCCCATTCTGTGCAAATGAACCAGAAGCCCACGAAGAGTGACTGAATTCATATTATGATGTGAAATCATACTCACATCAATGGTTTTATCATTGAAATACTTGATGTATTCAGGGCCCATGTACAGAGGAGGTTTGCAGATCATCAGGAAAACTGCATCAGTGATAAAAGAACATCAGTATGCATATAAATGGTTGACAGCCATAGTACATGTATCTAATATTTGGTTTAGTCTTTAAACATTAGAATGTTTCCACTGACTGACAGTGGAATAGATTTTTTTTTAAATATACTGACCAATACACAAGGTCAAGTAGAGAAGCCCCAAACGTATGTCCAGTCTGAAGAACAGGATCACATTGGCTACTTTACTAAAGAGGATGATGTTGCCCACATGCTGCTCAACGGTAACTGGGGAGAAAAGATTAAACGAAAACACATTTTATATTGCACTGTGTCGTCATACAAAAATGAATAGTGAGAGTTGAACAGCGGAGCTGGAGGAGGGGGAGAGAATAACAGAAACATTGAATGACACAGGACATTTGATTTAGCAACAAACACAAGGACAACCGTCACTGAGAACACAGGTGTCTGAGCGTTTAGTGTATAAACAGAACCTTAACATTCAACCTCAGGCTATTGACATCAGATTCGGTATGGTTAGAGATTATTTTCTGACATTTGAATGTCAATAAACAAAGCTTTATAGAAAATACTATTTTGCACAAAGTTGGTGGGGGGAAAAAAGAGAGTGTTTTAAGGGGGAGAAACTCTTACTTGCTCTTCTGTTTTTCATCATGACTATAGCACTCAGGAACATCAGTATCTCCACCTCTCTCTGAAAAACAAAACATGGCTGAAATTATTTTAAATATACATACATAGTAGACACTTAATATTAAGTGAGTCCTATATAATATATAAGGCTAAAATACATCATTATAAATGATACTATTAGCATAACAATTTGAGGGTAATGTTGAATGAAAACAGCAAATTCCAAAGAGCATCCTGTGAGTGTTAACGGAAGAAAGTCTGACACTTCGTACAAAGGTGGTCAATGTCAAAAAGGTGTTTAATTAATTATCACAGAATAGTGCTCATACATACATATATATGAGGTTCAACTTTAAAAAAAAATCTAAATATTAAAACTTTTTTTCCAGGCAAGTATAATATAATAATAAATATAAACAAAGTCAAAGAAACAACACAACAGTTCGATAATTCAGTGATTCACATGCACCACACGTGGAAGAGGTTGCCCAGTTTTTTTCCACATGCATCATTCATATATGCATGGTATTCCAAACTCTTACCATGATTTCGGCTTGTTCCCGTGCCAGCTAAATAGCGACCCCCAAATTCTATAGACCATCATCTGCTGGCCACTGCCCAGCTCCCTTGTTAGGAAGCAGGTTATGTGCGTTATCATTCAGCATGAAACCCCAAAGGTCTGCTTTATACATACCCAATCAAAATCGCATGAATTGCCATCCTCGCGCTGCGTCGAAAGATGTTCACAGATCCCAGGCGTTTTGCGGATAAGCAGGAACGCGCTAGACATAAATAACGAGGCTATGTAGTATGGTTTTAGTAGCCATTTGTAAACCTGCGGCAAATGATACAGAAATGCTAAAAGAGGTGTTAACAATGCCATTTTTCTTTTCTCTTCTCTTTTTTTTCAGAAAACGATTGCTGCGGAGATCCTAGACGACAGAGTCCGCATCAATACCGCTATCAATGCGAGACAATATTCGTCGGCATATGAATTAAACTATTTAAAGGGACAGAGGTCACTGCGGACGAAGGGAAAAAAATCGCCCCTCCTCTTTAAAAGCAGCTCTGTTGATTGGTAACTTTACTGAAACGACGTCGCTTATTGGTCATGATGTCATATAGAGGGAGGGACAAGCGGAAGTATGTCGCGTTTACCGTAATACATAAACGGCAAGCAACGATTTTCACATGCGTCACTGACACAAACACGAATTGTTTATCTCCTCGTTTACAATTATTTATGCAATTGAACTGCAGTATTAAACTATATAATGCATTTTAGGACGCATTGTGTGAGTGTATTTAGTCAGACGTAGGAACTGGACACAATACGATCATGTAGGTACTTGATAAATTACGGTAGATTTCCCCAAGGTACAAAGAACAACCGGAAGCAATTGTCAACATAACGTAAGGGAGGGACGTTCACTCATAGTAAACCCCCATACAAACGTCCACACAATCATCACAACATCGTAGGGTAGTTTTGTCAACATGACAGAAATCTTCTCCTCGCTGTATGGTCAGCCTGATTCCCAGGGTCCATCAGGACCGTCTGCGCTGGGCTTTGGATCTGGGAAACCTCAGGTACCCCAAAACATGGGCCCGATCTGTTTCCCGCATCAGATGGTGGATGAAGGGGGTCCGATCAGAAAACCCTCCGCAATGAACGAGCCCTTCTACCTGCTGCGAGAACTGCCCAGTGAGCGCCTCTTTTTGTGTTTTTAATTTTCGGTATAGTATTGATTTCGTAGTAATTACATGTAATAAAGCACTGTGTCAGTGTCAATGCCGTTGTACTGTGATGTATGATAATAATACCGTGGTACCAAGTCCACATAGCATTGGCTTTCAGTAAATTTAGGTACGTTTAGGTACTGTATTAACTGTACCATGGTAACGTTAATTATTATACCATAGTGACCTATGTCGTGGTGCTAATAATACCTTTACTGTTTTTAATACCATCAACACACATGCACAATGATGGTATGAGTACTCGTGTATGAAATATATGTCATTTCATGTAAGACCCTTACTATAAATGAGTCTGGTAACAATAGTTAGCAGCTGAGAGAATTCACTTATATTGCATATAATTTTGTTATGGTTTTGTTGTAGTAAAAATAGTCACTTATATAGATCAGTGGTTCTCATCCAGTGGTCCAAGGCCCACTAGAGGGCCTCAGCAAACCAAGGGGCCTCGAGATGACTTAAAATAAGACAGCAAGCTTTAAAATAACCTAAAACAACAAGTAATCAATATATATTATAATAATTAAGCCTTCAACAACTGTTTTTTTTTCTTTCAATGAAGAATCAGGATTCCCACGGTCTTGAAAAACCTTGATATATGAGGAAGCCTCATTTTAAAGGTGTGATTTCTAGACCTGTTAAATTCATATAAGACATTCAAAAGACATGTAAATTAATATAATCTAAAATGTCATTTTTATAATGAATACAATATGTATAATTTCTCTAGTTACAAGCTCTAAAATATTTTCTCGGGTAGAAATTGGAAAAGTCATGTAAATTCATTGGTTAAAAAGAGTTAGAACCCTACAAAGCTCCTAAAGAGACATGGTGAAGGAAAACAAATATGAGATGGGAGGAAAATGATTTATCAGTGATCTGTGAACCTGTTATATCTTCTTGACAGTGGAGAATGAGCTGACGGGACACACTAACCTCATCACGCACTACAACCTGGAGCACGCTTATAACAAGTTCTGTGGAAAGAAGGTGAAGGAGAAACTCAGCAATTTTCTTCCTGAACTTCCTGGTGCGTGAGCATATTTTCACCATACTTTCATGATTCTAGAGGTTCTCAAAAAATAAACACAGTAGTTATACACTTGACTTCACTTATAACAACACCAGGCCTGGGTAAAGCTAGTGTCTGTTTTGAAACTACATTGTTTTTTATTGTCCTTCTGGACTCCAGGTATGATTGACAGCCCAGGCATTCAGGACAACAGCTCTCTGCGCTCTCTCATTGAGAAGACGCCAGTGTGCAACAACTCTTTCAGTCCTCTCACTGGGGTCATGCTCACCGGCTTCAGGCTACACACTGGCCCTGTAAGTGTGTGTGTCCGTGTGTGTGTGTGTGTGTGTGTGTGTGTGTGTGTGTGTCCGTGTGTGTGTGTGTGTATGAGAGAGAGAGAGAAAGAGACAAAAGAAGGACTTTGAATTTAGTGAGGCTAGTGTAACTGATGTTACTCTGAGGATTGTCTATATCTTTCTTAGTCAGTGTTGGTTGCGAATGGTTATGTTTGAATCATATATTGCTGTTTTTTACGTTCATTTTTTATCTGACTCTTTCTCCGGCCAAAGTTGCCAGAGCAATACAGACTGATGCACATTCAACCGCCGAAGAAGAAGAACAAACACAAACATAAACATCATCGGCCTCAGGATCCTTTACCACCAGGTAACTGCCACACACAAAACACACACAAAGATGAACATGTGATTTCTTACTTATTGACTGTTAATCTTACTTCTTTACCACAGAAACTCCATCAGATTCAGACCATAAGAAGAAGAAGAAAAAGAAGGACGATGATCCAGACAGAAAGAAAAAGAAGAAAGATAAAAAGAAAAAGAAGGTTAATTAAGAGTTGTTATACACTTTGCATGAACTTATTTTATATATTATATATATATATATTATTTTATAGTTTTCTACATTCAAAAGTGAGTTTAAAAAAAAGGTCTTCAAGGCTACATTTATTTGATAAATTACACTAAAAACAGTAATATTGTAAAATATTACAATTTTAAATAACTGTTTTCTATACTTGAATATATTTGAGAATGTAATTTATTCCTGTGATGGCAAAGCCTAATTTGTCAGCATCATTACTCCAGTCTTCAGTGTCACATGATCCTTCAGAAATCATTCTAATATGCAGATTTTCTGAAACATTATTATTATTATCAATGTTGAAAACAGTTTTATTTGTGGAAAGCATTATCAATTTTGTTCTCCAGAATGGCATTTAATTGAAATAGAAATCTTTAGTAATATAAATGTCTTTACTGTCACTTTTGAACAATTTTTGAGTCTTTATAAAAAACTTACTGAGCCTCAACTTTTGAACTGTGGTGTAAGTTTTTGATTTGTTACATTAATAATTAAATTGTGATCACAGTACATCTGATATATTCCAATAAATAAATAAAAAAACAATATTATTTCTATTATTTATTGTATTATTTGCCTGTTTTCAGAATCGCCATAGTCCTGATCACCCAGGCATGACTGGAGCTCAGCCCAGCAGCAGCAGTTTGAGATAAGAACGTCCTTGATGGCAGAAAAACCAGGAACTAAAGGAGTTAAAGTGATCCACAAGCTGGAAAATTGGGCCTTAATGGGCCAGTTACAGTGAGAGTCAGATTTGTGTGTATATGTGTCAGAGTATATTGTTACATAATTTACCCGGTAAACCATAATATCTGTTGCATTTGTAAGTGTATAAGTGCCTCTGTATCTATTTATGAGATTGATGAATAATGGAACATTCATTTTTTTTAAACCTTTTTTACAAATAAAACCCAATCAGCCAAGAATGGGCTGATTTTTGTGACAAAATCTTTATATTTATTAGATTTTTTTCCCCCCTTTAGGCATATTTACAGTCACGAGCACAATGCAAGCACCATGATGTTGAAAAAAATCACTAGAATCATTGAAACATTTGAGCACATGATCACAGCTCTGTAACATACAGAACTTTTGGAACAAAAAAAATATATAGTGCAATACTGGCATCTGCAATAAAAACACTACTTTGTATTTATCAGTTGTCACATAAAGCTGAATGTCCATCAAGTTTAGTGAGAGTGGGATGTGGTAAAAGGTTGAGAACTTGAGAACCTTTAGATCTACTCAAGACCACAGGTTTAAAATGAAAATGATCCATGTCAAGGTAAAGTGAGCTTGACATGAAACCCTGCCTCGTTTACCTGCCCTGAGTCTTAATGGGACATTAGTTTTACTCATGCAGCAAAATTACACTAAATGACACATTATTTAAAAAATAGTGACTTTTCATACTAGTGAATTTAAATATGTCTGTGACCTGCACATACATACTGATGATCATATCATGGTGGAATACGAGTTTACAGTCCATTGTGAAACCTCTGCCAGTCTTTTTGAACGAATCATGGAGGTCACATTTCTTTCTGAAACCATCTCAGTAAGTTAGATCAAGTTTTTCTGAAAGATTATTAAACAAAATGATTGTCTTTGGTATAACATGCACTGATAAATTATGCACAATAACACTGCGACATTTAACCCCTTGTTTTTTTAGAACCATCTTCCTGGACATTTCAAAGTGTCAATGTAATAATGAAGAAAACAGTGTTTCCCTTTCGTTGTCACTCCGAGTTACGTCGGATGACGACGAATGGGGTTTCGCTTAGAAAGCCTATCAGCTTCGAGTATTAAAAAACGAGCCAATGGCAAAGAAATGCCATGGGTCTGCGGAATTTGCATGACGTAACTCCGCCCCACCTCGTGGGTATAAAAGGAGGACGCTAGCAACATGCAGTTATGTTTTCGCTTCGGAGCCAAGAGCCTCTCTTCACTCCACAAAGCCATCTCTGAATTTGTCAGCTTTTCACAAACGAGTTCCTCTGGTGTTGGTGTTTGTGGGCGATATCCAGCGAGCGCGCGCTTCCTGCTTATCTGTGGAGTGGTTTGCCAGAGAGTGCGTGTCTCCCCGGGCGCCTCGACATCAGAGTGTTTCTCTCTCTCACAAAAGAGCTTGCACGCGGCACGTCTTTTTAAAGATGCCTCGCCCGTGCACTTCTGGTTGCGGCAGATATGTGTCTGACTCTGATGGGCACGAGCGTTGCCTAGTGTGTTTGGGCATGGATCACGCTAGAGCAGCGCTCGTGGATGAGTCATGTTCTCTCTGCGGGAACATGACCATCGCGTCACTAAGGTCGAGACTCAATGAACTCGCAAGAGTGAGAGTCCCCTCATCCACACCCCGATCTAACGCTCCCCCGAGGAGTGCTACTTCGGCTGGTGGCCAGGGTGACCTGAGGGTAACGGTCTGGAACCAGGCGCCGACTATGTGTCCGCGACCCCAGCCCCCCTCTTCAGTGACGGTGCCCGCTAGTGAGCCTCCGATTCCCGCGGGTCTACCTTCGGGTCGCCCGCGAGTTTCGGTTGAAGCTACAGAGGAAGATGCCATGTCTGTAGCAGCATCACAAGGTGGGCTTGATTCTTCCGGAAGTGAAGATTCAGCGCAGCTGCCACCTTGCGGTGTGCATACGGCTGTGCCTGAGTCGGATCCGGAAATGACGGCCATGCTTTCCCGGGCAGCCGCGAGCATTGGTTTAGAGTGGAGGCCTCCACCCTGTCCCGAGCGCTCGCGGCTGGACAATTGGTTTTTGGGTAAGGCTGCCGACCCCCGTGGTCCACGGCAAACCCCAATACCATTCTTCCCGGACGTGCATGATGAGATCTCGAAGTCCTGGAAGACCCCCCTGTCTTCCCGGGACCGCTCGCTGATCCCATCCGCCTTTCCTCCCCTCGATGAGGCGGCCGCCCGTGGGTACACTGGGCTTCCCCCGGTTGAACGCTCTGTTGCGATGCAACTGTGTCCTCAGAGTGCTTCTTCTCGGGGCGAGCCTAAGCATCCATCCAAGGCCTGTAGATTTTCGTCGTCTATGGCGGCGAAGTCTTACAGAGCGGCGGGACAGGCGGCTACCTCTCTGCATGCTATGGCCACTCTGCAGGTCTACCAGGCCCAGATGCTCAGAAACATGCACGAGGGCAGGACAGACCCAGGGCTCTTCAATGAGCTGCGTGCCGCAACCGACCTCGCTCTCCGGGCGACGAAGGTAGCCGCGCGCTCCCTGGGTTTGGTGATGTCCACCGCGGTGGTCCAGGAGAGACACCTGTGGCTGAACCTGGCTGACATGCGGGATTCCGAGCGGACTCGTCTGCTCGATGCGCCCCTGTCCCAGGCCGGCCTCTTCGGCGGCGCAGTTGAGGACTTTGCCCAACAGTTCTCAACTGCACAGAAACAGACTGAGGCTATTAAACACATTCTGCCCCGCCGACCCGCTGCTGCCTCGTCGTCGGTCGGGCAGACGTCTCAGCAGGGCCACTCCTTCCCCCGGTGGAGGGCCGGGGGAGAATCTTTTGTTCTCCACTCCCGCTGCTCACCCACGGGTGGGCAGCACCCTAATGTGGTTAAAGACAGAAATAAACCTCTCACCCCTGAGCACACAGAGTTCTCGGACGACACAGAGCGCCGCCCACCAGCCGTGCTCTCCTCGTCCCCCTCTGTCCCAGAGTCGGTTGACACGGCGTGCCGCCCACGGGCCGTTTCGTCCCTGTCCCACTCTGTCGCCAGACCCCTGGCAGAGCAGGCCCCCGTGGCCTCCTCTGTCAGGGCGCGGAGCTTAACTGCGCCCCCACACCGGATCGCTATGCCGTCCACGTCCGGGCCAGTTACTCCGCTTTGCTGCCCCTCCGGGGGGACGCCGGTGGTCCGCATGACCCCGCTGGTGCAGTTCCTAGAAGCCTGGCTAGAGCTTCCCCAACTGTCCCGCTGGGTCGCCCGCACCATCCGGTTCGGCTATGCGATTCAGTTCGCACGGTCTCCTCCCCGATACAGGGGAGTCCGCTCCACTTTGGTCGGTGGCAACGCCCCGATCATGCGAGCAGAGATTGCCACTCTGCTGGCGAAGGGTGCAATCGAGACTGTCCCTCCAGCCGAGATGAGGTCCGGCTTCTACAGCCCTTACTTCATTGTGCCCAAGAAAACCGGTGGGTTACGACCAATCCTGGACCTGCGAGTGTTGAATCGCTCCCTTTACAGGATGCCGTTCAAAATGCTCACCGCCAAACACATTTTCGAGTGTGTGCGGCCCCAGGATTGGTTTGCAGCGATCGACCTGAAGGACGCCTACTTTCATGTCTCCATTCTCCCTCGTCACAGACCGTTCCTCCGGTTTGCTTTCGAGGGACAGGCATATCAGTACGCGGTTCTCCCGTTCGGGCTAGCCCTGTCTCCTCGTGGTTTCACGAAGGTCGTCGAGGCAGCCCTTGTTCCCCTTCGGGTTCACGGGGTTCGCATCCTGAACTATCTCGACGACTGGCTCATTATAGCTCACTCTCGAGACCAGGTTTGCGAACACAGGGACCTTGTGCTCCGGCACCTAGCCCGTCTGGGCCTTCGGGTCAACTGGGAGAAGAGCAAACTTTGCCCCGTGCAGAGGATCTCTTTTCTCGGTATGGACATCGACTCGGTCGCCATGTCCGCGCAGCTTACGAGCGAGAGCGCGCAGTCACTGCTGACTTGTCTGAGACAAATTCAGGGCAAGAAAGCGGTTCCACTGAAACATTTTCAGAGGCTCCTGGGGCATATGGCATCTGCAGCCGCGGTCACGCCGCTCGGATTGCTTCATATGAGACCGCTTCAGCTTTGGCTTCGCGACCGACTCCCGAGGTGGGCATGGCAACAAGGCAAGCTCCGAGTTCCAGTGACTTCGAGCTGCCGTCAGACCTTCACCCCGTGGTTGAACCTCAGTTTTCTCAGGGCTGGTGTCCCCCTGAGACGAGTGTCGAGGCATGTTGTTGTCTCAACAGATGCCTCCACCACGGGCTGGGGCGCCATGTGCAATGGTCATGCTGCCGCGGGCTCCTGGACAGGACCCCAGCGCCTATGGCATGTCAATTGCCTCGAGTTGCTGGCAGTACGCCTTGCTCTGCACCGCTTCCGAGCGCTGCTCATGGGTCATCACGTACTAGTCCAATCAGACAATACCGCCACAGTAGCGTACATCACCCATCAAGGTGGTCTACGCTCCCGCCGTATGTCGAAACTCGCCCGCCACCTCCTCCTATGGAGTCAGAAGCACCTGAGGTCCCTTCGTGCTATTCACATTCCCGGAGCCCTGAACTGTGCTGCCGACAAGCTGTCACGGCTTCAGCCCCTCCCTGGAGAATGGCGACTCCATCCCCAGTCGGTCCAGCTGATTTGGGACCAGTTTGGCGACGCACAGATAGATCTGTTTGCCTCCCGCGACTCATCCCATTGCGCCCAGTTTTATTCTCTGACCGAGGGCACGCTCGGCACGGATGCACTGGCGCACAGCTGGCCGCGGGGCCGCAAGTATGCGTTTCCCCCAGTGAGCCTTCTTGCACAGCTCCTGCGCAAGGTCAGGGAGGACGAGGAGCAAGTCCTTCTGGTTGCGCCGTACTGGCCCACCCGGACTTGGTTCTCCGAACTAGTGCTCCTCGCGACAGCACCTCCTTGGCCAATTCCTCTGAGGAAGGACCTCCTTTCTCAGGGATGGGGCACTCTATGGCACCCTCGTCCCGATCTCTGGAACCTCCACGTGTGGCTCCTCGACGGGACGAGGCAGGTTTGAGTACCCTACCACCTGCGGTGGTGGCTACCATCACTTCCGCTAGAGCGTCGTCCACGAGACATGCCTACGCGTTGAAGTGGAACCTCTTCGTCAATTGGTGCTCTTCTCGCCGAGAAGACCCCCGGAGTTGTTCGATCAGTTTCGTGCTTTCCTTCCTTCAAGATGGGTTGGAGCGAAGGCTGTCTCCCTCCACCCTCAAAGTTTATGTTGCCGCTATTGCCGCTCACCACGAACTTAGTGGAAGGTAAGTCCATAGGGAAGCACGACCTGATCGTCAGGTTCCTGAGGGGGGCGAGGAGACTGAATCCTCCTCGCTCTCCTCTCGTTCCCTCTTGGGACCTCTCAGTGGTCTTAAGTGCCCTGCAGAGTGCTCCCTTTGAGCCTTTGCAATCAGTGGAGCTTAAGTTCCTGTCAATGAAGACAGCGCTCCTGATTGCATTGGCCTCTCTCAAGAGGGTCGGGGACCTGCACGCATTCTCCGTTGACGAAGCGTGCCTAGAGTTCGGGCCGGCCGGTTCTCATGTGATCCTGAGACCCCGGCTTGGATTTGTGCCCAAGGTTCCTACCACTCCCTTCCGGGACCAGGTGGTGAACCTGCAAGCGCTGCCCTCGGAGGAGGCAGACCCAGCCTTGGCACTGCTCTGTCCAGTACGCGCTCTCCGCGCTTATGTAGACAGGACGCAGTGTTTCAGGACCTCAGACCAGCTCTTTGTCTGTTATGGTGGGAAGCTGAAGGGAAAGGCTCTCTCAAAGCAGAGGTTGTCTCACTGGATTGTGGACACCATTGCTTTGGCTTACCAGCAGCAAGGCCGACCGTGCCCCCTTGGTGTGACCGCCCACTCCACCCGGAGTGTGGCATCCTCCTGGGCGCTGGCGCATGGCGCCTCGCTAGCAGACATCTGCAGAGCTGCAGGCTGGGCGACACCTAACACATTCGCCAGATTCTACAATCTCCGAGTGGAGCCTGTGTCCTCTCGTGTTCTCGCTTCAAACAGCTAGTTCCGGACCCGCTCAGGTGTCTTCGCTTGCTCGCCATTCCACTCCGCGGACTGGATACGTGCGATATTCTGCTCAGGTGAGCTTCCCCGAAAGCCCTGAGTTCCTCCAGCACCCCTGATGCTAGCGCCAGTGTCTATTGCCTGGGCGTCGGCTAGGTGCCTCTGTGTGCATGGCCCCTCCCATGAGCTACCCCCACACGTGTATTTCCACGGTAAGCCTCTTTTGAGCATGTGTCTTTCCCTCGGCAAGCCACCTTGCCACCCCTGAGGTTGAAATATTCCACCTGCGGCTGTACACCTCAGAGTTTCTCCATATGTTACTTTCAGGTCATATGTGTATTTTCAAATGCCCCCCCCCCCCCACTGGGTTGGCGATATTTGCATATTTCCCCTTAAAAGCTTGGGATATGCTTCCCAGTGTACCTTGGTATTCCTGTGTTAAATTGGAGTCCTTCGTCCTAATATCTCGAGGGCTCAGATTTTCGCAGGGCGCTGGAAGACAGCTGTGAAGGTGGCGTGATTTGACTGGTAACCCCATTCGTCGTCATCCGACGTAACTCGGAGTGACAACGAAAGGGAACGTCTCGGTTACGTATGTAACCCTCGTTCCCTGAGTAGGGAACGGAGACGTTACGTCTTCCTGCCACTTCTGCTGTGCCGCGGGGATCGCCTGAGTTCAGTCTTGGCTCCTCAGCGAGAAAACATAACTGCATGTTGCTAGCGTCCTCCTTTTATACCCACGAGGTGGGGCGGAGTTACGTCATGCAAATTCCGCAGACCCATGGCATTTCTTTGCCATTGGCTCGTTTTTTAATACTCGAAGCTGATAGGCTTTCTAAGCGAAACCCCATTCGTCGGCATCCGACGTAACGTCTCCGTTCCCTACTCAGGGAACGAGGGTTACATACGTAACCGAGACGTTCCGCAGCCAAACGACATATTTTAGGCGCTGGCATAATGTTTTTATGTTTGGTGCAACCATGAAAATACTGTAAATGTGGTTGTAATGGTGAGACTTTTAAGTCTTTTAAGGTTAACTAACAAAATGCTAAGTGTGGCATCCTTTCATTTTGCCTGTCAATTTGCTCCACAAGTCCACAGTGTAGAGCGGGTAATAATAAAAGCCTTGAAAATACATCCTGCCCAGTCACACAGTTAAAGTCTTGGCTGATACTTTAAATTGCACTTTCACTTGATTTTTTTCAGTTTGATATTTGTCAGGTCAGGACTGAACAGGAAGCGTAACAATTCAGTTTCGGAAAAGCAATGGAACAATAACTGTCATAATTTAGGTCTATAATTCACATACATCTCACTAATAAATGTTTTCCAGCTCAGACGTTGCCGTTGGTTTGGTATTTTGAAGACTCAGTTGTTTGGTTGAGGCTGACGCTCTCCTTCGCCAGTGATAGACTATCCCGAGCTGCCTTGTCCTTTATGAGTTGTCTCTGATGGTAGAAGAGGTATCCTGGCAGCAAGAATCCAACCAATGAGAACAGAAGCAGGCCCAAGTTGATCTGTTGATTCAAAAAGTGTCATGTTTGGTACTTTGGTGTATATATATATAAATATACATTTGTCACACACACATGAATGGTGTATTACACTAAACAATGTATGTCTCACCCAGTAAGGATCGCCCTTCAATGGTCCCACCATCCACATGAAGAGTGGTTGTTGCAGGAGTGCAAACACAGCACTAACCATGGACTGCAAGCCCGTCAGAGTGCCAAAGTGATTGGTTGGGAAGCTAAATACACAAATAAACATGCTTGAAGATAAAACGAATAGCAAATATTATACATATCCAACGTACTCAGCCCTTTTTACAGTGTTTAAAAAATAATACAACCTAAGAATTAACAAAAACTATAAATATTTATAAATAGCTTTTTAGCAGGAATTATTAGCCTAATCTTCATGCGAGCATATTGCTGTGTTCAGGTAGTTTCACCTTTAAGCGGCTCATAAATCATGTGGATTTTGTAAAACTCACACAGCAGCATAGAGCCCACCACAGCAGGAGTGAATAAAACCTCGAACTGCAGTGTGAAGAATAAAAGACACCACCTGTAACACATAAGCATAAGCAGAGCGAGGTCAAAAATATCATAGACCACACTGAAAACTGGGGTCCAAAATAAAGTTAATTGGAATTTAAACCCCAAAAATTTAATTAAAGTAAATTAACATTTTGATGGTTATATAAATTATATTAAATATATAAAATTTGCTATTAAAGCATCTCCCATAATAATGTTGCCAATACTGATATCAATGCAAAAGATATCAATATGTTAAACCAAATAAATGATACCACATTGAAAATCTGGGATTCAAAATAAAATTTAAACATATATGAGTGTAAAGTCTATATATATATATATATATATATATATATATATTACATTAAAATTATGTTCAAAGTTATATATGATTATATAAATTATATATTATAAAATATATAAAATCTGTAATTAAATAACATTATCCAGGTTATATAAATTATATAAAATAATGAAATAACATGCATAAAATATTTAAACAATGTAATTAAATGATATAAATAATAATATTTCTAAACAAATAAGCACATTTGTGACAAATTTGTGTCTAACCTGTATGGGTAGATTGTCTATGAGGGAGATGATGCCAAAGATGACAAGCAGTATATTAGTAAAGATGAAAGCTCTGATGGCGTTAGTGAGTTTTTGGATCTTTCTGTCCCTCTTTGGAGGCCCAGATGGACTGAAGAAAACAATGACAGGGAAAATGTAACCATATCACTGACACATAAAAATAATTTAACATTTCAGTCCTTCTCTTTTTCCACCTTCACCTTTTTTCTCCCTCAGCTGAATTCACCACGTCCTCACACTCCTTCATTCTCCAGTCCATCATGTAGCCAATCAGAGGACAGGACATCAGGCAGAGCAGCTGAAGAGTGCCAAAGATGGACGAGTAGAGACTCACTATAACACACACACACACACACACACATACACACACACACACACACACACACACGTTGGGTTTCCATGTTTTGTGGGGACTTTCCATAGTCGTAATGATTTTTATACTGTGCAAACTGTATATTCTGTCCCCTAACCCTAAACCAACCTCTAACCCTACCCATCACAGAAACCTTTCTGCATTTTTACATTTTCAAAAAACGTAAGATGTTTTGATGTTTGCATGTATGATTTATAAGCTGTTTTCCTCATGTCGACCAAAAAATGTCCCCACAAGGACAAAGATTCTGGTTATTGCCACCTTTGTGGGAACATTTTGTCACACATACAGATACACATGCACATGCACATGCACATACACATGCACATACCCACCAACAAACAAACACACAAACAAATTCACAAATGAACACACACACACGCACAAACTAACACAAAAACAAACACACACACACACAAAACACAAGTCTGGTTCACTATTTATGTGGTGACTCTCCGTAGACAATGGTTTTAATACTGTACAAACTGTATATTCTATCCCCTTACACTAACCCTACCCCTAAACATACCCATCACACAAAACTTCCAGCATTTTTACATTTAAAAAAAAACTCATTCTGTATGATTTATAAGCTTGTTTCCTCATGGGGACCTCAATTTAGGAGACCAACCATGAGTCGGTGTGCATTCAAGTTGAAGTCCCCTCCGGAATAGGAAAACATGTACACACACAAACAAACAAACACACACACACACACACACACACACACACACACACACACACACACACACACACACACACACACACACACACACACAGACACACACAGACACACACAGACACACACAGACACACACACACACACACACACGTTTACTTAGCTATCTAAATGGGGACATTCCATAGACGTAATGGTTTTTATACTGTACAAACTCTATATTCTGGCCCCTTACATTAACCCTATCCCTAAACCTACCCATCACAGGAGACATTCTGCATTTTTACATATTTAAAAAAACCTTTTATTACTTTATTTTTAAACCTGATTTACAAATGAGGACGTCCCTAAAGGGAGTTTTTTGGAGATTTTGTCAGGTTTTGGTCACTTCTGGGTACAAATTTGTCCCCAAAATACAGTTAAGTAGGTACACACACACACACACACACACACACACACACACACACACACACACACACACACACACACACACACACACAAGCTCTTTGAATCTCGGAATAAGGTCTCCATAAAATACTGATATTATACTTGCTGATACTTTTACTGACACATTGCATTAGTCATCAATGTATTAAACCAAATAAATGATACTAGATCTTTTCTCAGAAATAATTTAACTTTTCTGAGCAATTTTGAAACTTTATCAACTGGTATCAAGGTCAACAAACTTTTTTGTGTGTGAAATGAAACTTGAAAAGTGTCCTTCAAAAATAATTACTATCTGGTTTGATATTTTATCATACATTAAGTGTGTCGTAAGTGTTCAAATTCTTTGTAGGGCCACTGTTTGTTCCTAAACCAAACTTACCTTGTTAAGGTGAAAATAACAGGATTTTCTTACCTTGGTCCTCTGCCACCCTCTCCAACTCCTCTGAGGCTAAAACAGAAACAAACAGGTGGTGGAAAATAGTGAAATATAAAACTGTTTACTACCCACTTACAAACACCCACCCACTAACACATGCTTCTGCAAAACTATAGCATACGTCTGTAAGCTTTTGCTATACATTTACCCATCTGCTCTTGAGCAAAGTTACATGAACACATTTAAAAGAGCATATCTTTTAATGTCACATTTTTCAATTTCATTAAAACAAATGACTCAAATATTTAGCGGATGCTCACGGTTAGGGTCACCATGGGTAACCAGGAACTCCAACATCTTATTCATGGCACCCATGAAAAAAATTAAACGGAGCTGGGTCATCGCCATCGTGATGATACTCCACAGGAAAATCGGTGAGCACACAGAGCGACGAAAGGGAGGGGATCCTGCTGTCCCACAAACAGGATTATTTTATTATCAATTTCATAATTCCTTGTCATTTAGTTAGACAGTGTGTTTGTGAGATTTACTCTGGTTCTCTGCTACTGTTCCCTCGCTGGGTGCTTCATCAGTACAAGATTGTTTTTTGGTCACCTCTTGCTCTTTAAGACTCACATCCGTGTCAGTCATCTCATCGTCCACTACCTTACCTCTCAACTTCACCATTGTACTATGAAATAAAAAGAATTTTTACAACAATAGACACAATTATTTGTGTATATCTTGTGTAGATAATATATAAATCAAAAATTATTCAGAAACCAGATATCATTTTAATACTTATAGACAATATAGTTCATTTATGTAAGTGAGGTTAGCAAAATAGAGTAAACTCTGATATATTACATCCAAAAATTCTTCATACAGTGGACCACCAGTAAAATTTATAAAAATTTGGGACCAAACATTATTCAGACACTTTGACCTGACCATGTTTTGCGTAAGTGTTTTCTCTTTAATTGCTAATGCGACCTTTTTACACCACAGGCTGAACAAAATTAAGCATTGCTTGGTAATTGGTTGACAGCAATTGGTATTATCTAATTGTGTACTTAAATTTAACAGCTGACAAGAACTGACAGCTATTCAACCTAATTCATTTGTGAGACAGTCTAACAGAACGGTGGCCAACACCAGTGAAATATCAACTGATTTGATAACTCACATTTTATTACCATTTCTAAACTATAACGAATAAACTGTGGTAATGTGAGAAATGTTAAAGGTGTCTGAATAAATGATGGTTTGACTCTAGATGTTGTATACATTCTCCTGTTCTCATTCTAATATACTGATTTGGTCTTTTCCAGGATTCTTTGATGAATAGAGAGTTTAAAAGAACAGCATTTATTTGAAATGGAAACCGTTTGTAACATTATAAAAGTCTTTACTGTCACTATTGATCAATTTAATACATCCTTGCTGAATAAAAGTATGAGTTTCTTTAAAACAAATCTAACTGACTCCAAACTTTGAATGGTAATATATACACACATTTTGAAATGAAATTAAACGGTAGAACTTTATACAGTACTTATTACAGTACTTTTCCCCATGTACAATATGTACTTATAGCAATTACAATAACTGGGTAATAACTAGGTACAAACGCTGAACCTACCCCTAAAATAACCTTAACCCATGTAGTTACCTTATATTAAAAGTTCTTTATTGGGTAACTACACTGTAAGTACACATAAGTACTGTAAAATAAAGTGTAACCAATTAAACTGTTCAAACACATAGGTGTGATGTTTAGATGTCTGAATGTTTATGGGCATGAGTACTGACAAGTACTGACTTGTATCTGATGTCCTCAGGGGCAGGAAAAGATTCTCTCGGCCAATTAAAAAAGCAGTTGAGGAAGACGAAGCAGGCGAACCCTGCCCACATCCAGAAGATCACCGAAAATGATACGCCCACATCATAGATCAGCTAAAGGACAAGACAGAGAGAGGACATGTCGGTTCCAATTCTGTGTTGCAGGAGAAAAGTCTTTGCGCATAATGTCTCTACTTTGTGTTTCTGTTGTTCAAGTGTTGTTTGTACATTACCTTGACTCCTGGGAAGGTGACAGCAGAGGAGGCATAGGAGCCAATCATGAGAGAAAGAATCGTAGAGCGCACATTTCCAAACATATTCGGCAACTGAGAAAATCAATCAAGAAGAGAGAATCATAAATGAATGTACTAATATATGTAGTCAAACTGTAGTGTTTGTCTGTTGCCACTAGAGAGCATTATGAGCTAGAAATGTGAAATAGCCTTTAGCTACACAACATGTGAAGACTAACAGCACCTCTCTGTACCATCTCAAGATTTCCACTGTTTATGTGGGTGTTTGATACTGCTTACACAAGTAGACACAAGATACAAGTAGAAATAAAAGTTTGATGATTTGTACATAACAAATAAATAAGTGATATGCTATGCAATTTATTTATTATTATTTAAATATATTGATTATACATAATTATATGTAATATATAATTATTTGTGGTACATTAAATAAATATATATACATATATATATAAAATAAATAAATAAATAAATAAATACATTTATATAATTGTATTTATTTCATAATTATATATGTATATATATATATATATATATAATTGGTACATATAATTATATAAAACACAATTATATTATATTTCATCATATTATTTTATTAATGTATTTATTATTATTATTATTATAATTATTTAATATGTAAAAATAAATAAATGCGTACACAATTTCAAGAGTGATTTAATAAAAGATATGGCATAAATGTTTCCAAACGTGTTGCAGTCACTTATAATTTATCAACCATTCTGCCCATCTTTCTTTCTCAATTTAAATCAAAAGTTTCCTGATCTATTTGATTCACTTAGTATATCATAATAAATGTGTGGGTATTATGAAGCACAGGTAGCAACAGCCATAATAAAATGCTGACCTAAGTATTATTCCTGTGCTGCTGTGCCAACAATGCTCTAACACTCCAATCAGATAAACACACACACACACACACACACACACACACACACACACACACACACACACACACACACACACACACACACACACACACACACACACACACACACACGTCCTGAATTGAACTTAGATAAAGACCTCAAATAATATGTGGTCATACAATCTGAATGTATAATATAAACAAAGTAGCAAAGTGCTGTTTAAATAGTTTCAGATGGAGTATACAGTAGCATGCCACACTAAAGGACATGTGAGATTCCTGAAAGTATTTCATTTCTACAGACTATATATATGCTAAAATAGTAGAGTTACTTTTGAAAGCTGGTAATTAACTGTTTCTCATTGACAGCCTCTTGCCATGCCACTTGTTTGTGTTTGTCTCAGAATAGGATTATCTGTGTGTGTGTGTGTGTGTGTGTGTGTGTGTGTGTGTGTGTGTGTGTGTGTGTGTGTGTGTGTGTGTGTGTGTGTGTGTGTGTGTGTGCGCGCACGCGCGTGTGTGTGTGTGTGCGTGTGCGTGTGTGCGTGCGTGTGTGTGTACGTACATGCGTGTGTATGCCATTATGAAACTATGAAATTTGACAGCCAGGACATAACAGCAGTAAATTCACAAATATCCCACAGAGAGAGGATATGGTACAGAGAGAGGTGGGTGGAAGAGTTCAGTGAGGTTGATAAGCTAGAAGGGAACATTGTGGCAATATTTGCATGTCTATAAGACAAAATGATCTAATTGGCAAATAATCTGGCACATTTACAAGTCACACACAGTTTTACAAAGCTACCAAGAAACAAACTCTTTTCACCCTCAAATCAAACCCAGATGAATTAAATCAATTCCCATCAAACATTTGTGCTTGTTGAATATGCTGTTGTACTCAGAACTACATTGTATAATGGAAGTGAATTACGAAATATAATCTAGATTTATTCTTATAATAAATGTATGGTCCATTTATATATGATAGGTTCTGGAAGATTTGTTTTGCACAGTTGTTTTTGGTATGGTAAAAACAAGGGGGACACAAGCGCGTGAGAGAAAGCAAGGACAGTGGTTGTTAATGTGTGGTGTGTTGAGAGAAGGTGGGCTTGGCGGAGTTGAGGGCGTGAAGTCGGATCTGTGCTGTGATTGGCTGATCAGCATGCTGAAATTTAGAGTGAGGGGATGGAAAACATGTGCAGCACTGAAGTGATCAGCAAAAGACATGCAAGAGTAGTGCAGCTCTTACATGCAGACCAAGAATACAACAAACGTGTTTTGATAGTGTGTAATGAGGAGCAGTATTCATATGTTTAATAGCAACTTAAAGTAAGTGTAGTCAAAAAGCTTCATACTTACATTTCAGCTTACACAAGTCTCTTATACTTTTTTTTATTATTATTTGATCATAAATACGGTAAAAGAGCAATATTGTAAAATATTACAATTTAAAAACTTTTTATATCTAAAAATATTTTAAAATGTAATTTATTCCTTACTCCAGTCTTCAGTGTCACATGACCCTACAGAAATCATTATAATATGCTGATTTGCTTCTCAATAAGCATTTCTTATTATTATCAATGTTGAAACAGTTAATAAACAGTTAATAACAGCTGCTTGATATTTTTGTAAACTGAGTAGCTACCATTTAAAAGTAATACTTTTATTCAAAAGTTACAGTAAATACACTCAAAAAAATTATATTTCAAATAAATGCTGTTCCTTTTAACTTTCTATTCATCAAAGAATCCTGAGAAAAAATTATCAGAGTTTACACAAAAATATTGAGCAGTAAAACTGATTTCAACATTGAAAATAATAGGAAATGTTTCTTAAGACCAGATCAGAATATTAGATCTGAAGGATCGTGTGACACTGAAGACTGGAGTAATGATGCTGAAAATTCAGATTTGCTGAATACATTAATATATTCAAATATAAAATATTCTTTTAAATTGTAATACAGTATTTCACAATATTGCTGTTTTTTTTTACTGTATTTTTAAAAAAAAATTTAAATGCAGCCTTGGTGAGTATTATGAGACTTCTTTCAAGAACATTAAAAAGTCTTAATTATTCTGAACTTTTGACTGGTTATGTATAAAGACACATATACACATTTAAACACCAATCCAGAGTCAATTGTCAACATGATCACTGTCACGGTGTGGGTTTGTCTTGTCATGTTCAGTGGTTCCCTGTCTGTCTATTAGTCTTCCCAGGTGTTTTCCGTTAACCACGCCCCCTTGTTATCCTGTGTAGATCGTTTGCTCCGGTATTTAAGCCCTGTGTTTCAGTCTAGTCTTTGTGAGTTGTTGTATTGTTGTAATGCTGTATGCACGCTGTCCTCTTCCTGAGTCTGTCTACCTTGTCTTCATTAAAACACTGCTGCATGTGGAGCCTGCTTTTGTCTCTGCTTCAGCTGCTACTTAACAGACAACACACACACTGGCTCGAGAACAGACACTAGAACAGTAACGGCCACAAGGACAGACATAAACTCCATTTCCCATACTCACTGCCTGGACTCATTCACACTGATCACATTCACCTGTACCTCATTGTCACTGATTTTATTCACCGGTGTCTTGTCATCCTGCTAGTCTCAGTCTATACAGTCGTGCTCAGAATTAATGGTACCCCTGGTAAATATGATGAAAAATGGCTGTAAAAAATAATTCTGCATCATTTATCCTTTTGATATTTCATTCAAAAAATTGGCAAAAATCGAACCTTTCATTGAAGTAAAATAATTGAAAGTGGGGGGGAAATCACATTATGAAATAAATGTTTTTCTCCAAAACAAGTTGGCCACAATTATTGGTACCCCTAGAATTGTTTACCATTAAAATATCTCTGAAGTATATTCCCATTCATATTTACCTTTTTTTTTGCACACCGGGGTGACTAGGAACATGAAATTGTCCAGCCATGACTTCTTGTTTTACAGGAGTTTAAATTTGAGGAAACATGAAGGCCAAATTCCCTTAATCATCCATTACAATGAATAAAACCAAAGAATATAGTTCTGATGTGCATCAAAAGATTGTTGAGCATCACAAAATAGAAAGTGGCTGTAAGAAAATAGCTAAAGCATTGAAAATCCCCATTTTGACCATCAGGGCAATAATTAAGCACTTCCAATCAACTAAAGATGTTACAAATCTGCCAGGAAATGGACGTGTGTCTATATTGTCTTAATGCATGGTGAGGCGGAAAGTTTGAGTGGCCAAAGACTCTTCAAGGATCACAGATGGAGAATTGCAGAGATTAGTTGAGTCTTGGGTTCAGAAAGCCCATTAAAAAAAAAATTAAACAACCCCTACATCACCACATGTTGTTTGGGAGGTTTTCAAGAAAAATCCTCCTTGCTCATCCAAAAACAAACCCCAGCAAATTCAGTTGTCAGACATGACTGGACCTTCAAACAGCACAGGGTTCTGTGGTCAGATGAAACTAACAAATAGCTTTTTGGCAGCAAACATGCAAGATGGGTTTGGTGCACACAAGGATAAAAAGTACCCCATGTGTACAATTTAATATACCATCTTTAATGTTGTGGTCATATTTTTCTGCTGGAGGTCCTGGACTTCTTGTTCAGATACATGCATGGCATCGTGGATTCTATCAAATACCAACAGATAAAAAAATCTAAACCTGACAGCCTCTGCTAGAAATCGTATAATGGGCCGTGGTTGGATCTTCCATCAGGACAACGATCCAAAACAAACATCAAAATCAACACAAAAATGTGTTAAGTAGCACAAAATGAAGCTTCTGCCATGACCGTCCCAGACCTGATGAGTGGAGTGAACTGAAGAGAAGCACCAACATGGATCTGGGAATCTGAAGGATCTGGAGAGATTCTGTAAGAATGGTCTCTGATCTCTTGTCAGGTGTTCTCCGAACTCATCAGGCATTATAGGAGAAAACTCAGAGCTGTTATCTTGGCAAAAGGAGATTGCAAAAAGTATTTAATAAAAGGGTACCAATAATTGTGGCCAACGTGTTTTGGAGATAAACATTTATTTCATAATGTGATTTCCCCCCCACTTTCTATTCTTTTACTTCAATGAAAGTTAAGATTTTTGCCAATATTTTGAAAGGAAGATCAAAAGAATAAATGATGCAGATTTATTTTTTACAGCCATTTTTCATCATATTTACCAGGGGTACCATTAATTCTGAGCACGACTGTATATACCATGTTCATTCATTCACTCACCGCGAAGTCTTGTTGTTCTGTGTGTCTGCATTTCTGAGCGTTTTCCGTGTTTTGTTTATTGCCTTTTTGACCTTGGACTGTGTACCCCGTTTTCTGATCGTTCTCTGTTTACCCCGACCTGGATTGTTTGCTGGACCTTGCTTCTCGCCGCCTGCCTCGACCATTGCCTGTTATCTGGTTTTGTTCTCTGTCTCTTCTCCATTGTCCTGTTTGTTCATTCTTGAACCTGCCTGTACGACTATTCTATATAAAGCTGCATTTGGATCTTCACCTCCAAGTCTCGGAGCAGTTCATAACAATCACCACCCACTAACAAACAGTTTTCATGATATAATAATGTACCCAAACACATTCAAACTCGGCCTCAGAATATAGAACAGCTCGAATGGCATAGTAATCATTACAATATTATCTTGGGTAGTATATACAGTATAAGATCTGAAATGATGTAAGATTGCTCTAAGTCAGTCTATTTTGTATCTATTTAGTCAGTCTATTGTGTTTTTTTTTTTTTATCTAAGTGAACATGTGTTAATGTGTCTTACTGTTAGTGAAGTGAAGGTTAGACAGATTCCTCCAAACCCATTCATGGAGACAGCAATAAATATGAGAGCTGATAACACTGAGGGAAAACAGAAACAATGCTTATATTACTTATAAAACATTAAAAATAAAGAATCACTAATTATAAACCTGTGAAATTATTTAGCAATATATATATATATATATATATATATATATATATATATATATATATATATATATGTGTGTGTAATTTATTATTTCTATGGTAATATGTTTTATGTGCATTATACGTTGGTTCTGAATGTACATATAACAATAAGCTAATAAGCATAATTACTACATACTGACCTTTTGGATCATATGATGCGACTGCAATCAAAGCCATGGAGAATGCAAAACATGAACTACAAGAGTCAAAAAAACAGAGAATTGGAGGAAGTGACCATGATGTGGGTTACAGGGAAAGAGTAATGGATAGTGATGGATATTCATATAATTTCATGTTCAGAAGCGCTGCAGATGAACGCCTTCAAAAAACTTAAAGTCAAGCCAACATTCAGCATTAGTTTTGAGGAACTTTTCAAGTTTCACACTGATAGCTGTATGTCTCTCACCTGCCAAACAATCTGATTGGACGTGGCCCAAATTTGTCCATCAGGACACCTAGTGGCAGAGTGGCTGCGCTGATGATGAACGAGCCAATCGTAAAGCCCAGATTCAGAATCTCCTCCTGTTCAATACAGCTCAGCCAAACCAGCCGCTCCGTCAAACTCACGTTAGTGTGACTCTTTGTGACATTTTCTAATAGTATCAGAGGAAGAAATAGACAGTCAAATACTGTTGCTGTTTCCTGTACCTGCTAGAAACAACTCAGAGTAAGACTTTGCCTGTCAGTGTGAATGTGTTCTAATCATGTACCTGAACACATGTGTGAGTAGAAGCCCTCGTTCTTCAGCATGATAAGAAGGGAACCCCAACCCAACAATACGGCAGAGAAGAGCAGGTTTTCTATGATTGACGTGACAGCCATCCACCAGCGCCTCCTGTAGGCCTGCGAGAGTGACGGAGCCATTGCACTGGAGAATGAAACAAACCACATGATTTCACAAGTTCTTTTAATACAACAATTCAATACTGTACATTAAGAACAGTACTATCCTTAAGTGTTCGACATTTGAACGCTTACTTTCATTACAAGCCCATTTCAAGAAAAGTTTCATTTTGTAAAATGCAATAAAATCATTGTGTATGGTGTAGAGTGTCTAGAAATCCCACCATTTTAGCATGTGCAGAATGAGGCCTGGCATTGTCTTGTATCCCAGGATAGATGTCACCCTGAAGGCAGTTTATGTCTCTGTACAATCCTAATATACATTTGCACTGATGCACATATACCATGTCAGATGTTCTCTTTTGTACCTGTTGCTGATGAAAGTTTGGATGGTCTCTTTTATCTTTGGGACTGAGAACTCAATATTGTTTTTTCCCAAAAATAAGCTGAAACATGGACTCATCTGACCACAGCACACATTTCCACTGTGTTTTAGACTTTTTAGAAGAGAACTCGGCAGCATCTCTGCAAAGAACTGATGTATAGCTTTCTCCCTGCGTAACAGAGATTCAAGTGGCATTCCTTGATGCAGACTGTTAAGTAATAATGGTTTTCCAAAGTACTCCCGAGCACATGTGGCTGTATTTAAGGTTTACTGCATGTACTACATGTAATGAAATTTCTCTGGAGTCCCTGAATCTTTTCACAATATTATGTACAGTATAGTAGAAGGCGAAATACATAAATTCTTTGCAATCTTGCATTTACAAATGGAATTTTTTAATATTTTGACAATTCTCTCATGATATTTGGAACAAAGTGATGAGCCATGAACTTCGCTTGCAAAGACAAGATAAGCTTGTTTTATAGCCAATCATGATGCCTTTACATGCTAATTGTGGATTGTTTCCAAACAATTTAACTTGAATATTCTGTAATCTTTTCACTTGCCTCTGTCCCAACATTTTTGGAATGTCCCAGCAAACACAGAACATTCCCCTAACGTTCCCGTATGGTTACCATTTGGTTATTTTTTTGGGAACCAAATAAGAACGTTCTAGGAACGTTCCCTGTAGGTTATTTTTAGGTTTAATTTTACAACCTAAGGAGAACGTTCTGGGAATGTTCCCAGAAGGTTCTTTTTAGGTTCTATTTTTATAACCTAAAGGGAATGTTCCCATAATGCTTCCAGAATGTTCCCCTAACCTTAAGGGAACGTTCTATTTACGTTAAGAAAACTTTCCTGGATCACCAATAGGGAACGTTCTTGGGAACATTCTGGGAACCCAAGAACATTCCCAGAACGTTCACAGAACGTAAAATTGTTAGCTGGGGTGTTGCAGCCATCAAAATCAAAATTTGTTTATATTTACAAAGTGCAATTAAGTTGGTCAGTGAGAACTTTGGAGATCTTTTCTTTGTACTTTTGTCAGTTAAATAAAAGGTTCAAAAGAATTAACAAATCACAGATTCTTGATTTTACTGGATTTCACTAAATGTCCCAACTTTTCTGGAAATGGGGCTGCCATAAGTTTAAATTTGTAAAATGGAAGTTGACTTAATTTGCATCTGCTTTGGGACTAAGTAGCCTACATGAATAATTTTAATTTCCTGTTCTGTAAGTGGAGGAATAAATCCATCCAGGAGGCTGGACAAACATTTGAGTTTAAAATCTTAGAACTCGAACAAAGCCTTAGAGTTCCGCTAGAGAAGATTCCAGAATAAAGGAGAAGACGATCACAGAGAAGCCATGACGGAGTAACCAGACGGAGGAGTAACCATGTAGACAAGCAGACAAAAGAACCCCAAATCAAGATGAACATAGGTTAAACAGCTTCATTCAAGACATCTAACTACTCGTCTTACTTTTCTTTATTTTTCTTAGTTTTCTTTTCTTTTCCGTTGAGAGTCTCGGTTCTAAGTTAAGTTTTGCTGCAAAGTTTCGGTTAAACGATTCGTCTGCAAAGCCTGCTTCCAACTTCAGAGACTTTCCATCCATCCGCCAACACACCACGTGATTGGCCAGCCAAGACATCTATCCAGGCACGAGGAGACCGCCAGCCAATCAATGAACCCGGGAAACCCCCTTTGACACAGACGGGACGCAAAGACAAGCAAGACCGGTGCTTTGAACAGGTTTGAACTGGTGCTTTGAACAGTGCTGAACAGGTGATTTGATATAAAATGTAATAACCACGCCTAAAAAACGACAGAAGGGTTAAATTAATGGTTGATGGTTTGTTCAGGTCATGGCTTATAAGTGCATGTAGAAACGTCTCGGTTACGTATGTAACCCTCGTTCCCTGAGTAGGGAGCGGTGACGTTACGTCGGATGACGACGAATGGGGTTTCGCTTAGAACACCTATCGACTTCGAGTATACAAAAACGAGCCAATGGCAAAGAAATGCCATGGGTCTGCGGAATTTGCATGACGTAATTCCGCCCCACCTCGTGGGTATAAAGGAGGACGCCGGCAACATGCAGTTATGTTTCTTCGCTGAGGAGCCAAGACTGAGCTCAGGCGATCCCCGCAGTACAGCGGAAGTGACAGGAAGACGTAACGTCTCCGTTCCCTACTCAGGGAACGAGGGTTACATACGTAACCGAGACTTTCCCTTTCGTAGTCACTCCTAGTTACGTCGGATGACGACGAATGGGGTTACCAGTCTAATCACGCCACCTTCACAGCTGTCTTCCGGTGCCCTGCGTAAATCTGAGATCCCTGTCGTGAGACTAGCACGGACGAAGGACCCCTATTTAACACAGGAATACCAAGGTACACTGGGAAGCATATGCCATAGTTTAGAGGAAATATGCAATTAACACCAACCCAGGGGGGGGGGGCATTTAGAAAATACACACATGACCCGAATGATGCATATGGAGAACACTGGGGTGTCCAGCCGCAGGTGGAATATTTCAACCCCAGGGGTGGCAAGGTGGCTTGCCAAGGGAAAGACACATGCTCAGAGAGGCTTACAGTGGAAATACACATGTGGGGGTAGCTACGGAGAGGGACCATGCACACGGGAGACACCTAGCCTGCCGCACAGGCAACAGACACTGGCGCCAGCATCACGGGCGCTGGAGGAACTCAGGGCTTACGGAGAAGCTCACCTGAGGAAATATTGCAGGTATCCAGTCCAAGGAGTGGAATGGCGAGCAAGCGAAGACACCTGAGCGGGTCCAATACTAGCTGGTTGAATCGAGTACATGAGAGGACACTGGCTCCACTCGGAGATTGTAGAATCTGGCGAATGTGTAAGGTGTCGCCCAGCCTGCAGCTCTGCGGATGTCTGTTAGCGAGGCGCCATGCGCTAGAGCCCAAGAGGATGCCACACTCCGGGTGGAGTGGGCAGTCACACCAAGGGGGCACGGTCAACCTTGCTGCTGGTATAAGTAATGGTGTCCACTATCCAGTGGGACAACCTCTGCTTGGAGAGAGCTTTCCCTTCAGCTTCCCACCATACCAGACAAAGAGCTGGTCTGAGGTCCTGAAACACTGCGTTCTGTCTACATAGGCGCGGAGAGCACGTACTGGACAGAGCAGTGCCAAGGCTGGGTCTGCCTCCTCCAGGGGCAACGCTTGCAGGTTCACCACCTGGTCCCAGAAGGGAGTGGTGGGAACCTTGGGCACATATCCAGGCCGGGGTCTCAGGATCACGTGAGAGTAAGCCGGCACGAATTCTAGGCACGCTTTGTCAACGGAGAATGCTTGCAGGTCCCCTACCCTCTTGACAGAGGCCAGTGCAACCAGGAGCGCTGTCTTCATTAACAGGAACTTAACCTCCACTGATTGCAGAGGCTCAAGGGGAGCACTCTGCAGGGCAGTTAGAACCACCGCGAGGTCCCAAGAGGGAACGAGAGGAGAACGAGGAGGATTCAGTCTCCTCACTCCTCTCAAGAACCTGACGATCAGGTCGTGCTTCCCTAAGGATTTACCTTCTACCAAGTCATGGTTTGCAGCAATAGCGGCAACATAAACTTTGAGGGTGGAGGGAGACAGCCTTCGCTCCAACCCATCTTGAAGGAAGGAAAGCACGACACCGACCGAACAACTCCGGGGGTCTTCTCGGCGAGAAGAGCACCAGCTGACGAAGAGGTTCCACATCAACGCATAAGCGTGTCTCGTGGATGACGCTCTAGCGGAAGTGATGGTAGCCACCACCGCTGGTGGTAGGGTACTCAAACCTGCCTCGTCCCGTCCAGGAGCCACACGTGGAGGTTCCAAAGATCGGGACGAGGGTGCCACAGGGTGCCCCGTCCCTGAGAAAGGAGGTCCTTCCTCAGAGGGATTGGCCAAGGAGGTGCTGTCGCGAGGAGCACCAGTTCGGAGAACCAGGTCTGGGTGGGACAGTACGGCGCAACCAGAAGGACCTGCTCCTCGTCCTCCTTGACCTTGCGCAAGACCTGCGCTAGAAGACTCACTGGGGGAAACGCATATTTGCGGCCCCGCGGCCAGCTGTGCGCCAGTGCATCCGTGCCGAGCGTGCCCTCCGTCAGGGAAAAATACAGGTCGCAATGGGTCGAGTCGTGAGAGGTAAACAGATCTATCTGTGCGTCCCCGAACTGGTCCCAAATCAGCTGAACCGACTGGGGATGGAGTCGCCATTCTCCAGGGAGGGGCTGAAGCCGTGAGAGCTCGTCGGCTGCACAGTTCAGGACTCCGGGAATGTGAATGGCTCGAAGCGACCTCAGATGCTTCTGACTCCATAAGAGGAGGTGGCGGGCAAGTTGCGACATACGGCGGGAGCGTAGACCACCTTGATGGTTGATGTACGCTACAGTGGCGGTATTGTCTGACCGCAATAGTACGTGTTGACCCCTGAGCAACGCCCGAGAGCGGTGCAGGGCAAGGTGTACTGCCAGCAACTCGAGGCAATTGACATGCCATAGGCGCTGGGGTCCTGTCCAGGAGCCCGCTGCAGCATGTCCATTGCACATGGCGCCCCAGCCCGTGGTGGAGGCATCTGTTGAGACAACAACATGCCGGGAAACTCTTTCCAGGGGGACACCAGCCCTGAGAAACTGAGGTTCGACCACGGGGTGAAGGTCTGACGGCAGGTTGGAGTAACTGATACTCGGAGCGTGCCTTGTTGCCATGCCCACCTCGGGACTTGGTCGCGAAGCCAAAGCTGAAGCGGTCATATGAAGCAATCCGAGCGGCGATACCGCGGCTGCAGATGCCATATGCCCTAGGAGCCTCTGAAAATATTTCAGTGGAACCGCACTCCTGCCCTGGAGTTGTCTCAGGCAAGTCAGCAGTGACTGTGCGCGCTCGCTCGTAAGCTGCGTGGACACGGCGACCGAGTCGATGTCCATTCCGAGAAAAGAGATCCTCTGCATGGGGCAAAGTTTGCTCTTCTCCCAGTTGACCCGAAGGGCCAGACGAGCTAGGTGCCGGAGCACAAGGTCCCTGTGTTCGCAAACCTGGTCTCGAGAGTGAGCTAGGACAGTCAGTCGCCGAGATAGTTCTGGATGCGAACCCCGTGTTCCCATGGAGGAACAAGGGCTGCCTCGAAAACCTTTGAGAAGGCGCGAGGAGACAGGGCTAGCCCGAATGGGAGAACAGCGTACTGATATGCGCGCGTCCTGACAGCAAACTGTAGGTATGGTCTGAGTTGAAGGAGAACGGAGACATAAAAGTAGGCATCCTTCAGGTCGATCGCTGCAAACCAATCCTGTGGCCGCACACATCCGGAATGTGTTTGGCCAGGAGCATCTTGAACGGCAGCCTGTGAAGGGGCGGTTCAGATGTGTAGGTCCAGGATTGGCCATAGCCCACCAGATTTCTCCGGAACAATGAGGTAGGGGCTGAAACCCCGGACCTCATTTCGGCTGGAGGGACAGTCTCAATCGTACCCTTCGCCAGTAGGGTAGCAACCTCCGCTCTCATGATAGGGGATTAGCCACCGACTATAGTGAAGCGGACTCCCCTGAAGCGGGGAGGAGACCATGCGAACTGAATCGCATAGCCGAGCTGATGGTTCGCGCGACCCAGTGGAACAGACAGGGAAGCTCTAGGCAGGCTCCCAAGAACTGTGCCAGCGGAGTCAACGAACCACAGACGTCCCCTCGGTGGTGCAGTGAAGCGGAATGACCGGCCCAGAGGTGGACGGCACAGCAGCCCAGAGTGGGGGCACGGTCATAACCGCACCCTGTCAGAGGAGGCCAGGGAAGGACCAGCGTTCCGCGGGAGCCTGCTCTGCCAGGGGTCTGGCGACAGAGGGGGATGAAAGCGGTACGGTCCAGGGACGGCACACACTGTCATCCGGCTCTGAGACAGAGGGGGACGAGGGGTGCACGGCTCGGAGGGCGGCGCACTGTGTCGTCCGTGAACTCTGTATGCTCAGAGACGAGAGAGTCAGTTCTTTCTGAATAAGGATTCTTCCCCAGCCCTCCACCGGGGAAAGGAGGGGCCCTGGTACCAACTCCTGGAAAGAACTGAGTCCAATCTCTGAGCAGCCCATCTCAAAAGTGCCGCTTAACCCGGCGTTTAGCGGGGGGCGGGGCTGGAGAGGGCTGAGGCATCCCCCCACGGTCTACCAAAGCCAGCCCGGGTGAACGGGCGGGGTTGGAACCGTGGGAGGGCGCCTTCGGCGGTTGGCAGACTGAGGGATCTGAGCGGACGGCGGAGCCATCGGGCAGAATAACCTCAATCTGCTCACGGGCGGTTGAGAACTGTTGGGCAGAAGTACTCAACCGCACCGCCGAAGAGGCCGACCTGGGATATGGGGGTGTCGAGCAGACGAGTCCGCCGACATCCTGCACATCAGACCGGTCAGCCCCAGAATGGTAAACATCACCTGACTCGGAGAGCGCACGGCCACCTTCGTCGCTCGGAGAGCAAGGTCAGTGGCGGCGCGCAGCTCATTGAAGAGCCTCGAGTCAGTCCCGCCCTCATGCATAACCATGAGCATCTGGGTCAGGTAGACCAGCAGAACGGTCATGGGATGCAGTGAGGCGGCTGCCTGTCCTGTGGCACTATAGGATTTCGCCACAGATTAGTGTAGACGAAAAGAACTACAGGCTTTGGACGGGTGCTTAGGATTGCGCCGGGAAGCACTCTGAGGACACAGTAGCATCGCAACAGAGCGTTCAACCGGGGGGACCCCAGTTTACCCATGGGCAGCGGCCCCCTTGAGGGGAGGGAAAGGCGGATGAGACCAACGAGCGGTCCTGAGAAGACAAGGGGGTCTGTCAGGACGTCGAGATCTCATCATGCATGTCCGGGAAGAAAGATATTGGGGTTTGCCGTGGACGCGGGTCGGCGGCCTTACCCAGAAACCAATCGTACCGGGAAAGCATGGCCGTCATCTCCGGATCAGACTCAGGCACAGCCATAGCACACCGGAAGGTGGCAGCTGTGACGAGTCGTCACTTCCAGAAGAATCAAGCCCACCTAGTGATGCTGCTACAGACATAGCACCATCCTCTGTAGCTTCAAATGAAAACACACGGGCCACCCGAGGGTAGACTCGTGGAATCACCTGATCGCTAGCGGGCACCGTCATTGAAGAGGGGGGCTGGGGTCGCGGACACAGAGTCGGCGCCTTGTTCCAGACCATCACCCTCAGGTCACCCTGGCCACCAGCCGAAGATCGGGGGTATGGATGAGGGGACTCTCACTCTTGCGGGTTCACCGAGTCTCGACCTAAATGACGCAATGATCATGTTCCCACAGAGAGAACATGAATCACCCACGAGCACTGTTCAAGCATGATCAATGTCCAAACACACTAGACAGCGCTCGTGCCCATCAGAGTCCGATACCAATCTGCCGCAACCAGAAATGCACGGGCAAGCCGTCTTTAAAAAGACGTGCCACGCGGAGCTCTTTTATGAGAGGAGAAAAAACTCCGCAATGTTGAAGCGAGCAGGGAGAAACACACTCACTGACAGACCACTGCACAGATCAGCAGGCAATGTGAACTCGCTGCAGATCGCCGTCACACCAACACCGGAGAGAATGGCACGTCTCGTAGAGCGAAGTCAGAAATGGCTGTGGAGTGAAGAGATACTCTTGGCTCCGAAGCGAAAACATAACTGCATGTTGCCGGCGTCCTCCTTTTATACCCACGAGGTGGGGCGGAGTTACGTCATGCAAATTCCGTAGACCCATGGCATTTCTTTGCCATTGGCACGTTTTTGTATACTCGAAGTCGATAGGTTTTCTAAGCGAAACGCCATTCGTCGTCATCCGACGTAACTCGGAGTGACTATGAAAGGGAACTTGGGATTTCAGTATCTCACTCTTTGAACTCATTCTTTCCTCACTCTCTTTCTTTCTGCAACTCATGAATGTGTGTGTGCGTGTGTTTGTGTGTTGGATATTAGTTTTATGTGTTAGAATAATGGAGGGGTGGGAGCCCATGAGAAACAGAACTGTTACAAGTTTATGTCAGTACTTGTCCTCTTTGTTCAGAACATTCTTGAACCGCACACGTCTATCTTGCAAAATGAAATGGGAGACTGCGATTTAGGACTAAGTTCAAGTGTCTGTCTCCCAAATCAATCTCTGAGTTTACATGTGATTTATATCTGTTTATGTCCTGAATCTGAACTCAGCTTTTTAGAGGCTACTTGTCCTCATCACAAGGATAAAAGAGTCTGAAGTATTTTTATTATCCATCAAGCACATGTCAATACACCCCCTGATCTGTTGACACCAGAAATAGTCACAGACCATTATGGCACACCATGAGCATCTTATCTGATTTCACCAACACATAGAATAATCATTGCTGTAGCACTCACATGAACTTGTATCCTGTTGTATATCCAAACCAGATCCTTACCATTAGCATGAGCAGTATTTAAAAAAAAAAATTAATTCATCTTATAAAACAATTATTTTGTGATAATCTCCAAGTCTAAATGTAAACAACAACAATTTTTTTTTATTGAAGAATAGAAGACAGTCAATTTATTACATGATTAACTGTTTCTGTACAAATGTTTATTCGGTGTACTAAAATATATCCTCCATTGAGTTCCATTCAAAAAGAAAAAGCATCTGTTCCCTGTTAAGAGTTAATGCCTGTTAAAATATCTTAAGCATGCACATTTGACTGATATACAGCACATCTACAGACATAAAAGTTACATTTTCAAATGTTTTAGTAAAAAGAAATTATGAGTCAAGTAAATTCTGAACAAGTTAATTGTTAATGCCGTAACTTGTATTTATTTACATATATTTTTGACATGAAACACCACAAATATGTTGCAGAACCAAGCAGTGATCCCTGCTCCTCTTTTCATACAGTGTGACCTGTAGTCTGATTCAAACCATTAGTATGAGTCAGTTGCTGAATTTGGAACCTCAACAAACTCAGGAGTTACCGGGTTCAATCAGTCTGACGAATCCTTTACTGAATGAACACACCGAATCTATCAACTGAATCAAAATATGATTCGCTTAATGTTGATGAGAAGCACAACTTATCTGTATTCTTTTTGTAATTTATAGTCTTGCCCTTGGATACAAATATTTTATTTCCCTGGTGCACACTGTAAAAGGGTTTTTCAGATTTTCCATGCTTGCTCTGGGATAACAAAAAATATAAAATGTTCTTAACACAATGTTTTTATACAGAACAGCAATACTACTAAAATTTCCATCACAATGTGCCTTTAAGGGCTCCGTACAAAAGTGTTTTCCTAATAAACAATTAAAAAGTTTAACTTGTGCAGCCCCAGCTAACAGGGATTGCAACGTTCTGTCAAGGTTCTACAAAGTTACGATCAACAAACATTCTTCAAGTAAAGTTAATAGAATGCTTGATGAACGTAATGTTTTATGTTCCCATAATGTTTGCATATTGATAAAATGGAACGTTCCCTTAACGCTTGCATAACCAAGATTTTTATTTTTACTTTTTGAACTTTCAAAGAACGTTCAGAAATATTGTTTTCATAGCTTAATACAGTATGAACATAGCAAAACATTAGTTTAGCTTCCACTTCCACTCAAGAAGACGAGATGAACTGAGTCTCAAAAGGTCAAAAGCAGCCTTCCAAAATAATGTCAATCTCTCTCTCTCTCTCTCTCTCTCTCTCTCTCTCTCTCTCTCTCATATCTCCTCTCTCTCTCTCTCTCTCTCTCTCTCTCTCTCTCTCTCTCTCTCTCTCTCTCTCTCTCTCTCTCTCTCTCAGCTGTTTCCTTCACACTGGCTGCAGTTTCTACCGCGTGCTCCCGCGGCTCACTGGAAGAAGTGTCGCGTGTGCACTTCAGTTTCCTAACGGAAAAAAACTATATCAATATTGATATTAATATCAATACTATATTGAGATTGCCTATATCAATTGTAAAAGGTCATAATTAATATAAGCTATAGCCTACTGTAATGTTCATAACTGCATTGGATTGTGTAATTTGATATGCTATTTAAAATAAATGTC